>OU618560.1:3353885-3795922 GCA_914829495.1 Eilema sororculum | reverse complement strand
CCTGTAAATTAACAAAATAGATAGGTACATTACCTTAAAGATTCGGGCGCCTTGGAGAAGCACATGCCTAAGATAGTCAATCAAGTAGGTTGAAGACTTTTAATCTGCCGGAGGTAAGCTAAATGAAACCACCGCACTGAGGTTTAAGGTTTTATTCTCTAGCGCTCCAGTGTGCTTATCATAGTAAGAATTTTATGCTAGTAGATTAAAATTTAAGAACTACATGACATATTACTCTTGTCACCAATGCAATTTTTTAAGGTTTTTAAATTTAAATTTTAATTAAAAGTAAACGAAAGCTCACGGCATCCCTCGGCAAGTGTGTGAAGGTTCACCTCAACCAGCGAAGCTTAACATTCCGCTCCACAAGCCATTATTCCAAGATATTGCACATGCTCGTTCGTATGGTTGAAAAATCCTTCAAACCATCAGAGGCAAGTTCCAAGAAAGGCCAAAAGTTAAAGTTAAACAAAGAAATAGGAAAAAGAAAAGGCGGCTCCAATAGAGACCTGAAATAAAATTTTAGGTTATTAGAACAATTCCTATGAGAATACTCGAAGTCCTAATTTTTGAGAAAAACGTGTGACTTACCGCCATAATTAGTTGGTTAAATGCCAAACACACGATAAATCATGGTATTTTTGAAACAAATACTGAAACAACAGAATTTAAAATATTATTTTTCAATCAGAAAAAAAAATACGTCGAAATGAATCTTTTGAGAAAATGTCAACTCACCAGAAATATGGATCAATTCCACATTACCATCATAGCGGGGACATTTTATGATGTCATCCGGACAAGAATAACTTTAATCCATTACAATGGATGACGATTCATAAATTTTTATTAAAAAATCGACATCTTTGTCGAACGTCAAGAGAGAAAGGTGACGTGCCGGCCAACGCAGTGTTGCCAGTCGCCTCCAATGTTCGGATATTAGCGAAATTTCGACTAAAAGCCGTTAAAGACCACCGATGTAACGAGATTCACAAACGCGACGTTACAAGATCACTATGTCAGTCAGTCAGTCAGTCAGTCACCTTTGACTTATATAAAATTAAATCAACAAGCAAGCAGATTTGTTTAGCATGTATAAAGGGTATTCGCCCAATCTGCTAATAAGAAAGAGAAAGAAAGAAAGAAAGAAAATATTTTTTATTTCACTTGGCAATATTTAGACATGTCAACATAACAAATATACGTACATACGATACCTACTTTAATATAAACATTAAATTTTAATTATCTAGTAATATTGTAGGGTATAATGCCACACACGGCCAAGTAGAAATAAACGACCGCCTCTCAGCTTAATGCTCTCCGAGTTGTAGTGCAGGCGAACAGCGCTGTTTTTCAGAGACGGCCGGACAGTGGATGGGAAGAGAGGATGGAGAATTAATGGGGAAATTTGCTGTTGCGTTATTGTGATTTTTAACTGAAGATGAAACTGCTGCTGTATCATCACGCCCCGCAATTAGCTCGAATAATGGACCACCTTATAGATGCACTACGGACTCAAAAGAGTTCTCGTTGAACATATTGGCTGTCTACTAGATGTTCCATGGATACAATACCTGAGTCCCACGACCATCTATTATGACCTGTCATAACCCTACAAACTTCAATTTAGCTTTCTCCCCTCTTGAATCCAAATAGGTATTCTCGGACAGTTGCAACCTCAAAATGTAACTTTTCAATGGACTACAACCAAGTACCTACTATTGTTATTGATGTGTATCTCCTTCCATCAAAGAATGTAATAAATTAAATAAGAGAAATGTATTTCATGCGTAATATGTTTATTTCTTTCAATTCGTATCGGGTATCAAGTTCTTTCTGCTATAAGCATTTACAGAGCGATACGTGTACCAGCCCATCCGGCGCGGCAACCAAGACCAGGGGCCATGGCAGCAGCAGGAGCGATAGCACCGAAGCGACCAAAGGCAGGAGCGAAGGCAACATCCTCACTGACCATAGAGTTGTCGCCATTACCGCAGGCGTGGTTGACGGCACCAGTACCAGCAGTAGGCAAGCCCATGCCCTCGATACCAACAGTACCAACGAAAGGCAGCTCACCAATTACTTCAAGAATACCCTCATAAGCGTTCTCAGATTTTAGAGAGATACCGACGGGAGCAATAGCAGAGCCACTGGAGACTGGCAGCGCACCGCCGCTGGTGGGGGTGAAATCGATACCGGGAGCAGCACCGTAGATTCCGTCGTAAGCTAATCCTCTGCCGGCCCAACCAAGTCCATCATAGCCGAGGGGAGCAGCCAAACCATCGTATGCCAAGCCTCTACCAGCTAAACCAGCAAGTCCACCATAAGCCAAAGGAGAAACCAAGCCATCGTACGCAAAGCCGGGAGCAGCCAAGCCGATTCCAGCACCAATGCACTGGCTCATAGCGGACTGAAAGAAAATTTGATATTGTTATAGAATCTCTTGGTTTGTTAACAATGCACTATTTCAAAGATAGAATTTAGTTTCGTTCAAATATGAAACTTATAATGAAACTTACCTTGACGAGAAGCGCCTGAGCGCAGAAGACGAGGATAGCTTTAGCAGACATGTTACTGGTTCTAGTGCTGACACGAGAATGATGTCTTAGAGCTTTTTGGTCCATTTTATACTAAAGTATGTTATCAAATTACAACAATAGTTCTTCAATAGGTACGTAAGTAATTCAATTGTTTGTGAAACCTCGATAAGCCTAAGTTATCACAAAACAAACAAAGTAGTGGTAGTTTTAAAAACGTGTTAAAATGACGAAATCAAATATTTTACTGTTAGGATCGTATATATAAACTGAACCAAAATTAGGCTTATTATACACAGCTTTCCGTTGAACTGAAAGAAGCATCAAACATGAACACCTTCACCGTTGTACTCGTTTGCATCCAAGCTTGCTTGGTACAGGTAAGTGAAGAATGGATATAATATCGTTTAAATTTTCTATTCTAAATTGTTTTTTTAACTCTCAGCCTGTGTCTATGTTTCAAATTTGTATATAGCAATAGAAGAACGTGTTCCAAGGGCAAATTTTTTTTAAAAAACTACATTATTTTGTAGTTATCAGTTTCCATGTAATTTATTTCCTTTCTAGAACGTCTTCAGCCAGTGCACCAGCCGAGCTGCGGTAGTTGCTGAGCCTGGTCTTATTGCCCCCGGTGTAGCGGCTCTGGGCTCACCTTTTGCATACGATGGTCTGGCTGGTTTGAGAGGCATTGCTCCCGGTCTAGCAGGTCCTTATGGTCTGGGCTCAACCCTCGCATACGACGGTCTGGCTGGATGGGGAGGTGCTATCGCCCCCGCCGCTGCCTTAGGCTACCGCGCTGGACTTAGTGAACTTGGCTACCCCGGTGCCCTCGGTTGGGCTGATGAGGTCATCGCTCCCTACGGTGGTGTTGGTGAAGGCAACGTAGCCGTCGCCGGTGAGCTGCCAGTTGCTGGTACTACCGCTGTCGCTGGTCAGGTCCCGATCATGGGCGCTGTGAGCTTCGGTGGCCCTGTCGCTGCTGCTGGTGCCGTGACCATCACTGGTCAATGCGCCTGCGGAGCTCCCGTCGAATACCTGTACTAAATTATGATATCTTGTATCACTCCCGACTTTGAAAATAAACTCTGATTATCAATGTTTTTATTTATTATTTGATATATCACGTCGGGGTCAATACTTTAGAGCCTATGCCTGCGCAGGAGTACTTGAATAAAAGATCACAAGAGTATTTTAATATAAAGGAACTGTAAACTGATTATCTAGAACACATGATATTAACATGGAATATCTCTGTATACGGAGCAAGTTTATATGTGGCCGACTGTATCAAGCTTCACGTATGAACTGGCTTCACAGAGCGCAGGCTTACCTCGCCGCATGAAAAGGAATGTGCTGACATTGCGTCTACACCCTAGTACCTACTAAGAAACGCGGTTTACTGGATGACGTTCAACTGGTTACAAATGTATTCGAGAGGTTCAGAATATAAAGATTACTAGGAGAGTCTTCTTCTCCTTTCGAAGAATAAGAGACTACACACTACAGGCTACTTCCTACAGGGCAGAGGAAAGAAGGTTGATTGAGATTAGGAAAAGAATTGAAGGTAAGCATATAGGGTCTTCGACACTCATGAATGGTGGTAAGTATTGCTGAGGCCATATCTACATACACTCACGCTTATTTCTCTCCGGGCTACGCAGGGAAAAGCAACAAATTTCACGAGCATCTTTTACACTGTAATTTTTCACAAATCTTTCATGTAATGCCAGTTTCCAGTGCATCTGAACTGTCCTTTTCTCAAACTTCACCAATTTGCTCAGTGTATTAAATAGTCAAAGTCAAAAATGTATAGACTTCCAAAACGGAACTAACAAAACGTCCAAAAGGAAAACAAGTTTAGCAAATGGACCACCGGGTCGAAACACGCCCGCAACTTGAGAAGACTCAAGAAACGCAAGAAACTCAGCGGACATTTTTTCTTGTCTATTGTATAAATATTTGAGGCTTTATAGTACGGTCAACGAGTGGCTCAAATGAGGGTATAGAGTGCGTGAGCGGGAACCTAAGCGATTTCTTCAGGAACTTATTCAGACTACTTAGAGAGAAAACATACTAAAAGTCCTGACGTCTAGGTGTCGAGCCGGAGGGGGGAGGGGGGGGGCAAAGGTCTCAATTTTAGGTTTTTTGTTAATAAATCAAAAACGGTGCGTTGTAGCGAAAAATGTTCAAAGATGAAATGAAAGCTTATAAAATTCTCTATAACTTTGATCTTAGATACTTTTCTATACTCCTACCCGTTTTTTAACTACACGCTCTGGAAAAGTGAAAATTAAAGTTATTCAGCGTGATGACCATTAACTGATGTGAAAAATTATCTTAAAATTTATTTAAACATAAGCTGGGAGTACTGGAGGTAGTAACAGTAAGAAATTGCGTTTTTTATAACAGCGGATAACTGAGTTGAGGTGAGAAAAACAATTTATGAAGATTGTTTTTCGTGTACCTAATACTCACTGTAGATAACCTTTCTCAATCAGTACCTACCGCTTCCAGTCGTTTATGAGGTCAGTAGCAAAAATTAAGCCTGATATCAGCTCCCTCCCACCAACTGAGAGCGCTGCTAATTATCATTCTTGGTGAACATACCACCAGGTGCAGCAGTGGCTTGGAAATCAGCTGCCCCCTCGAAGAGTGGGGCTGGAAAACTGAAAAAGATATTTTGGCGCCAAGAACAACAGAAGATTTACCAGCACCCGAGGTTCTATTGAAGGCAATATTTTGTCGCTGCAATAAGGACTGTAGCAGCGGCAAATGTGGATGCCGGAAGGCTATGCTAAAATGTTCTGCTGCATGCCTTCATTGCCAAGGAAAATGTTTCAACGGCGTGTCGTCTAACGAGGAAGACAATGAGAATGACGATGAAGATGATATAGAGCCCTCTCACCAAGAACGACTTACTACTGAGGAGGGCGAGGAAGAAGATACCGCAGATAACGAACATTTGCCAGGACCCTCACGACCTAAGAGGATAAAAATATAACTCAACTAAAATTAAAATTTTCACTTTTCCATTAAATTCCTTAATTTTCACTTTTCCAGAGCATGTAGTTCAAAAACGGTTAGGAGTATGGAAAAGTATCTAAGATCAAAGTTATAGAGAATTTTATAAGCTTTCATTTCATCTTTGAACATTTTTCGCTACAACGCACCGTTTTTGATTTATTAACAAAAAACCTAAAATTGAGACCTTTGCCCCCCTCTCCCCCCTCCGGCTCGACACCTAGACGTCAGGACTTTTAGTATGTTTTCTCTCTAAGTAGTCTGAATAAGTTTCTGAAGAAATCGCTTAGGTTCCCGCTCACGCACTCTACAACTACTTTATTGACCGTACTATTATTCTTCATTTTCATGTTATTGTCATAATAGTGTTACAAATGTGACGTAACATGTCACAGCATCGGAACGATAAATTCGAACTTATTGTCAATAGCAGCTGTGACTGAGCGGTTTAGACAACGCCTGCCAAAACGAAGATCGACGGATCGAATCCCGGTGTCACGATATGTGGTTTTTGTGATTTTCTAATTTATTTAAATCTTTATTTGGTGAAAGTAAAAGAAGATTCTATATTTAAAATCTTCTAGTTATTAGCAGAACATTCTGGAAGAATGAAAATGAGAAACGAAATGAAGATCGAAATTATAGTTTAGCTCTTCTGGGAGATCATAGAAAATTCTGGAGAAATAATAAAATGAATATCGAAAAGACGATCGAAATTCAGGGTATAAAAGGAGCTGTCAGAGCCGTGAAAGGACAGTTAAGTTCGGGAGTTCAAAGTGAACAGAAGAAGAGGAAGAAGGGAAAAGGAAGAAAAGTGAGAAAATAGTGAAAAGTGCAGTAATTGTGCAGTCGCGCTGTGAGTGTCGTGAAAGCGCAGTGACCTTGCAGTACAGTCGCGCTGTGAGTGTCGCGAATAAGACTAAAGTGCAGTAGTGCATCGTGTGGTACAGTCGCGTCGTGAAGTGTCGTGTTCGAGATTTGGCTGTTGGGGTGTGAAAATAAAGCGGTCTCAAATACGAAGTTGTTTATTTCCAATCCCGTTACCCGTCTCCCGTAACAATAGTATAATATAACCTTCCTCAATGAATGGTCGATTCAAAACAAAAATGAAATCAGACCAGTAAGTAGTTCCTGAGATATCTGGTGAAACGTAAGGCAGCGCCAACTAAGGCGACCGGGCTACATAAAATGACGTCACACGCATCTAGCGCGAGCCGGTCCGGGGCTCAGAACTTTATATGCCTGTAAAATCATATCGATTTTTTGGATGCACACCTAGTAATTCCCCATTACAATTTTTTTGAACTCTTTCCATAGATGGCAAGATGTCACAGACTGCTAGATTGTTAATCTGAAAAATTACAATCTCTTCACCCCTGTTTTTTTTCTCATTTTTGTATATATTGTATACTAGCTTTTGCCCGCGGCTCCGCCCGCGTGGATGTCGGTTATCGCGACCAAACATAGCCTATGTCCTTTCTCGTGGTCTAGTCTACCCCTATAGCAAATTTCATCAAAATCGGTTCAGTGGTTGAGGCGTGAAAGCGTAACATACAGACAGACAGACAGACAGACCGACAGACAGAGTTACTTTCGCATTTATAATATTAAGTATGGATATGGATTTTTGTTTAGCATATATTGTAGTTATAATAATGTAATTAATTAATGAATAAATAATCCATACTAATATTATAAATGTGAAAGTAACTCTGTCTGTCTGTCCGTATGTTACGCTTTCACGCCTAAACCACTGAACCGATTTTGATGAAATTTAGTATAGGGGTAGATTAAACCATGAGAAAGGAAATTAGCTATGTTTTGTCGCGATAACCGCCATTCACGCGGGCGGAGCCGCGGGCAAAAGCTAGTAAGATATACTTCTGAAACTAAAATATCAACATTAAATATTAAAAACCTTACTATTATTACTACTACTTACTAAACCTACTTTAATGGTCTTCACTCACAGAATATCAAAATGAATTTAAAAAACATTACCCTCCTTCCTTCAGAAGTCGGGTAAAAATTATATTAAAGTACAGTTCTTCTATGGCGACCGCCGACCTGTATTTTTTTTTCTATAACGATATACTCGTAGTTTCCTTTCAGCTGGGCACAAGAGTACAACATACATTTTTCTCGACATAATCTATGGACGCGGCGCAAGGCGCAACGCGTACACGTTCGGCAGATGGATTATGGCGGTAAATTTTTATTTATCATTGTCAGGAAATTTTATAAGTTTAGATTTCAGGGATTTTCTTTCATTTAATTTATCATGTTTGTTAGAGAGATGATTGCCACATGAATTGAAGCCATAAATATACAGTATGTAATTTTTTCGGATTTTAGTCGGTTCGATTTCCAGAAGTGTCAAGTGAGTTTTCTAATTGAAAGTAGTTTAGTTTCTTTTAAAAAATAAAGGAATGTTACATTTGAGCGAAATTTTCTATCTCCAATATTTCGAGTACTTCCTCTTCAGGGAGTGTAAAAATCTTCCACCCTGTGTATTATACGTAGGTATATCAAAACAACAAAATGCTATTCAGAATTTATTTCTAAGTTCTCAGTGACTGGAGACATATATTCATTTAGTACAGGTATCCGACGGGACCTCCGCAAGCGCATTGACCAGTGATGGTCACGGCACCAGCAGCGGCAACAGGACCTTCGAATTTTACAGCACCCATGATTGGGACCTGACCAGCGACAGCGGTAGTACCAGCAACTGGCAGCTCACCAGCAACTTCCACATTACCTTCACCAACACCACCGTAGGCAGCTATGGCCTCATCAGCCCAACCAAGAGCACCGGGGTAGGCGAGCTCACCAAGACCAGCGCGGTAGCCGTAGGGACCGGCAGCAGCAGCCAGACCATCGTAAGCGAAGGGTGACGCCAGACCATAAGGAGCAATAGCAGCAGCTGCGGGAGCGATGCCTCCCCAACCACCCAGACCACCGTATGCGAGAGGTGAGCCCAGATCATAAGGTGCTAGACCGGGACCAATAAGACCAGGCTCAGCTACTACTGCAGCGCGGCTAGTGCACTGGCCGCAGACATTCTGTAAAGATATATTAACGTTGATAGTCAAGTTACATATGAATTTCTATATGTTCGGTCGTCAGTCTTGTCCAAATCAAGTGCTAAGCTAAGTTATATTTTTCCTTCTCTATAACGTACCTGTACCAAGCAAGCTTGGATGCAGAGGAATGCAACGGTGAAGGTGTTCATGTTTGATGCTTCTTTCAGTTTAACGTCAAGCTGAATACAGAATAATAACTCCAATTTTACTCTAGTTTATATAGTACGATCCTGTCTATGAACTACTTGTTTTCGTCACTTTGTCACGTCTCTGTAATTATTACTTTTCTATTAATTTCAAAAATTTAATTGGACTTATCGTGGTTACACAAGCTTTTAATTACTTACCTATTATCACAAAACTATTATTGTAATTTGATAACATACTTGAGTATAAAAATGGACCAAAAAGTGCCAGGAAATCATTCTCGTGTCAGCACTAGAACCAGTAACATGTCTGCTAAAGCTATCCTCGTCTTCTGCGCTCAGGCGCTTCTCGTCCAGGTAAGTATCTTCCTTATTATATTCATTATCTATTTTCAAATATTTGAATACATTCTTAGTTTAACGTACGTAGTACTTACCTGTGCTGTGGCTGAACTTAACGATAAAATTTATGAAATGCTCAAGTGAGACTCGAACTCACAACCTTTCCCTTACAGAACAACTGAGCTATTGAGCCACACCTGAACCATGTTAAATTTTCCTTCTCCTTATATCCGTCTTTAAGGGAAAGGTCGTGAGTTCGAGTCTCACTTGAGCATTTAATTTTGTCCGATGTTTTAAAGTTAGCATAATAAATGCTATAAAAAATTCATTCAGTAATTTATTTTATCTATTTTAGTGCGCATTGAGCCAATGCATTGGTGCTGGTTTAGCTGGTCCTTACGGATTGGCTGCTCCCGGCTTGGCCATTGATAGACTCGCTGGTTGGGGTATCGATGGTTTAAGAGCACCTCTTGCCTATGATGGACTCGCTGGATGGGCCGGCAGAGGTTTGGCTTACGATGGTCTAGCTGCTCCTATGGCTTATGATGGACTCGTTGGATTAGGTAGAGATTTGGGTTATAATGACATCTACCCTGATGTAGCCCCCGCTATCGAGATCACCCCTACCAGCGGTGGTGCGCTGCCAGTCACCAGCGTCTCCGGCGAGGCTCCAATCGGTCTCCGTGTGATATCTGCTAATGTATATCAAGGTGATCTTGAAATGGTTGGTGAGGCGCCATTTGTCGGTACTGTTGGTTTCGAGGGAGACTTATTGCCTACTGCTGGTGCCGGTGCCGTCAACCACGCCTGCGGTAATGGCGACAACTCTATGGTCAGTGAGGACGTTGCCTTCGCTCCTGCCATTGGTCCCTTCGGTGCTATCACTCCTGCTGCTGCCGTCGCCCCTGGTATCGGTTGCCGTGCCGGATGGGTTGGCAGAGGTTTCGTACTGTAAAAGGTACTACGAAGAGTTATGAATATGAATTGAAATGAATAAATATATTACGCATCAAAGAAATTTGTTTGTTACTTAATATTGGTTATATTAGTTTGTTTTGATGGGAATAATATATTTTTCTCCATGTTAAATTAGCATAATTTCTATTATAATTTGATAGTCTTCGAGTCGTGCTTAAAGTAGTATGCAACATTTTCACTGTATGAGGAGATCACACACCAAATCAGCATTATCTACTTCTTGACCAGAGATGTAAAAAGAATTTGTTGTGTAAATGTAGGCCACCAAAGCAACATTTTCTATTATAAGTACTTTTTATTGTATTTTTAGTACTTCTCTGTCGTGTTAGGACAAAAATCCCTGTATTGCTCCTTCCGGCTACATAGTTCAATTGATAGAATCTAAAAGAGGCGATAAATAAATACTTGGTATTTAAAAAAAATAGGAATTCTTACTAAAACTAACAAAGAACTAGCCAGGAGGATCCAACTAGGTTGGGCAGCATTTGGTAAGTTATGTCGGGTTTTCTCCTCATCCTTACCGCGAAGCCTGAAAACAAAGGCAAAATGTACAAAAAAGGTCTTCAACCAGTGTGTCCTACCTGTTATGACTTACGTTGCCGAATCAAGGACGCTGACAGGGATAGTTCTTAACCTTAAAGTCGCGCTTGGAGTTTCCTTAAAGGATTGAATTCGAAACGAGAAATAAAGTTAACGACAAAGCTGGCAGAATAAGGAAGCTGAAGTGGCAGTGGGCTGGCCACATCTGTTGCCGTTGGAGCAAACGAGTCCTAGAGTGGAGTCCGAAGAAGGTAAACGAAAGGTAGGACACCCCTAGCCAGATGGACTGGGTGTGGAAGGCAGAGGATCGACAGATATGGCGCACATTGGGATAGGCCTATGCCCAGCAGTGAACTTCAATAGGCTAAAACTCCAATAATGTAACCAAAGGTTTAGCATAGAACAAAATAATATTCTATGACTTGGTAGAACACATTATTAATATATCTACAAAAGCACGAAACCTTCCAGTGCCGATGAATGGCAACATTTTCTCACTTTTTTATCGATTATTATTTATATCTTTACTATAATTGTGTATTTTATTTGATCTCATGTCCATTCTTATTCTAAAAAACAAAGTACAGTACTAGCTGTATGTACTTTGGTTTTTAGAACTGTGGCTCCACTCGCGTTCGCGTGGATGTCGGTTATCGCAACCAAACATAGCCTATTAAATTATTTTAGGGAGTCAGCTAACTCCATATCAAGTTTTATTAAAATCACTTCAGCCGTTTCTACTTGAAAGAGTAAGAAACATAATATAACCATCCATCCATACTTACAATGCTTCACGTTTTTATTATTAGCAGGAAGATGACACCCCAAAACACAAATAATTCCAGGTGGAACCAAACGCTTAATACCTTCCTATTTGTTTCACCATTTATAAACATGTGACAATTCATACCTGCACCCGTATTACCCTATACTGCCGTATTGTATCAGGTTACATGGGTGTAGGGAGAACAGTATAGGGTGTATACTATCCTTCTATGAGGGATCCCACTTTTTCTCATAATGGTTTTTGTCCTAATTTAAATTGTCATAATAAGTTAGGCATAATTTTCTTTGTCATAATAATAGTGTGCCTTGGTTTTTAACATACTGTGTTATTAAGCATAAATATTGTATAGCCTTATGTTTTTATTCATGACTTTGATATGCATAAAGTTGTAAAGCATATTGTTTATTTGTCTAATAGTTATTTTAACACCCCGACTCAGTGCAAAAAAGCCGTTCCAGAGATTAGCCAAAACAAACAAACAGACAGACAGACAGACAGACAGACAGACAGACAAAAAATTTAAACATATATATTTTGGTATGTGTACCGTATATACATTCATATGAATGTAGTAGAAAGCGGTTATTTTAATATTACAAACAGACACTCCAATTTTATTTATTTGTATATTTAGCCTAAGTTACTCCTTATTACATAAGCTATCTGCCAGTGAAAGTCCCGTCCAAATCGGTCCAGCCGTTCCAGAGATTAGCCAAAACAAACAGACAGACAGACAGACAGACAGACAGACAAAAAATTTAAAAATATATATTTTGGTATGAATACCGTATATACATTCATATGCATGTAGTAGAAAGCGGTTATTTTAATATTACAAACAGACACTCCAATTTTATTTATTTGTATGTATGTATGTATATGTATGTATATGTATATGTATAGATTATGCTTATAGTAAATAGGATAAAAAAAATTATGATTAAAAAGTTATGGCAAATGAGTATTATGCGTAAATAATGTTAGGACAAGTAACATTATGCAATGTTCAATTATGACACAAAATCGTAGGAATAAAAATAGAGAACCCTTCTATGATCCCCCTGTGGATCCCCCATTGTTAAAACCATCATATTCTGTCCTTCGTGGTTATAACATTTTTGAGGTCAAACTAATAATCGTTTTAAAATGTCAATGAAATAGTAATCACATAATAATGTAACTGATGAGCTAGCTCTGTAAAAGTCTAGCAATAGCTAGTGTCTACTTCGAGCAAAAGTATTCAGTATACTAGTAAATGAATGAAATAATAGACAAAAATATACATATTTATGCGTGATAATTTTATTTATTCCAAATAATTATGGAAGCCAATTTCTTTGCCAATGAACTTTCAAGTTTTTACAGGGCGCATCCTCTACCAGCCCATCCGGCACGGTAACCAAGACCTGGGGCCATGGCTGCAGCAGGAGCGATAGCACCGAAGGGACCAATGGCAGGAGCGAAGGCAACATCGTCACTGACCATAGAGTTGTCGCCATTACCGCAGGCGTGGTTGACGGCACCGGTACCAGCAGTGGGCAAGCCCAAGCCCTCGATACCAACAGTACCAACGAATGGCAGCTCACCAATTACTTCAAGAATACCCTCATAAGCGTTCTCAGATTTTAGAGAGATACCGACGGGAGCAATAGCAGAGCCACTGGAGACTGGCAGCGCACCGCCGCTGGTGGGGGTGAAATCGATACCGGGAGCAGCACCGTAGATTCCGTCGTAAGCTAATCCTCTACTGGCCCAACCAAGTCCATCATAGCCGAGGGGACCAGCCAAGCCATCATACGCCAATCCTCTAGCGCCCCAACCAGTGAGTCCATTATAAGCTAAACCGGGAGCAGCCAATCCGTAAGGACCAGCCAAGCCAGCACCGATGCATTGGCTCAATGTGCACTGCAGAAAAAAATTTAAAAACAATGAGTTATATTTCCTGAAGTCTTTAATTATTGAGTTTCGTTTTCGGAAGAAAAAATACAGGATATGATTAATTTTAGTATATTTTCCAATCAGCAAAGTGACGCTAGAACCTCATCCAATGAACTCTTAAAACAGGTCAATAATTATAATTGAACGGCTGTCGTACCAACTGCAAATGAGTGCCTTAGTAATCCTATTTTTGTTGGACACCCGTTAGTAAAGGATGAGAGATATGGACATGGCTATTAAATAAATGTTTAACAAAATAAATTTTACAGCTAAGTAATTTAAACTTTAATTTGAAAAAAAAAACATACCTTGACGAGAAGCGCCTGAGCGCAGAAGACGAGGATAGCTTTAGCAGACATGTTGCTGGTTCTAGTGCTGACACGAGAATGATTTCCTAGAACTCTTAGACTTATTTTATACTAACTTATTATCACCAAATTCTAAGAAAATTGTATTGATAAATAGGTTAGTAATTCAATGTTTGTGTAACCATGATAAGCCTATAGTTTTTTTGTTTTATAAAACGTGTAAAAATGATGAAATCAACAATTTCATTGATGCGTACGTACTATATAAGCTAAGTCAATATTAGGCTCATCACTCTGTATCCAGCGTTTTATAGCTTCAAACATGAACACCTTCACTGTTATATTCTTCTGCATCCAAGCTTGCTTGGTACAGGTATGTGAAACATTTTTTTGATACCTTCTCTTAGAAAACAATCATAATACATGTACATACCAGTTGTTGACTACTGCCTCACCATCTACCTGCTCTTGTCCTAACTATTTGTAACATAACTCATAAACTCACGCCTATATTCCCCGAAGGGTTAGGCGGAGGTGCTAGCACCCACATTTCGCCAGTTTATGTTTAGGTCCCAATGTAATAGGTGACGAGCCTATTGCCATTAACCGGGCACTTATAAACCTGCGATAAATACACACATAACTTCGAAAAGCATCGAAAAGTCATTGGTGTGTGCCATGGTAAACCTGTAATTGAACCCGATACCTCGTCTCAGCAGTGCATTACCCATACCACTAGGCTACCGTAGATCATTGCGGGGACGGGAACCCGAGCCCGAAGAAATTCGGGCCGTGAGGTCTCAGCTCCACAGGGACATGGTAGCGGAATGGGAGCTACGACTTGGGCGACCAAGCGCAGGGCACGCCGTAATAGCGGCGGTAAGACCCATCATGGAGGAGTGGCTAGAGAGGCCACACGGCAGCCTCTCGTACCGGCTGACGCAGGTGATTACCGGACGAGGGTGTTTCGGGAGTTACCTGTGTCGGATCCGGAAGGAGCCAACGTCCGAGTGCCATCACTGTGATGCGAGCGAGGACACAGAGCTGCACACGCTGTCCGAGTGCCCGGCGTGGGACACGCACAGGCGGGTCCTAGTGGCGGCTCTGGGGGTGGGAGTCCTCACACTCGCCACGTTGCTCACAGCGATGGTAAGATGCGCGAACGCTTGGGGTGCGGCTGCCTCCTTCTGCGAGCAAGTAATGCTCAAGAAGGAGGCGGCCGGTCGGGTCCGGACTAGACTCCGGGCCCGAGAAGCCCGCGCAGAGCGAAGGCGAACCGGACGTCGGAGGTCGCAGAACGACCTCCGTCCTCCATGAGCGCTGGCCTGGGGGTGACCGGTGGAGCCACCTGTCACCCTAGCAGAAGCAGGCCGCGGCGGCGGCGCAAAATGCGCCTCCCCGTAACCGGGGCAAGATGGGGACACAGTGGGCCCCACAACCCGAAGGGGGCCATCTCGAAGGAGATGGTCCTGGGTCTGCCGGGGTGCGAGAGATATGCTTTTGGCAATCTCACCTCCGGCAACGAAAGACCCAAGACGGCGTGCGTTTTAGTCGGTTCGAGTCCGACATAACCGCCTTCACCGGCTCCGTGGGGGTGGTATCCGTGGGGATTTTTCGCACGATAAAAAAAAAAACCGTATATCATTACCGCATCAAAAATATTTGTGGTTAGCGCAATAATGTCATTCTCCTCCATACATTCCTGTCAGATGTCATTTTCTGAGTCACGCCCTCCTCCGCCATAATAATATCGTCTTTTACGCAATCCATTCATCTTTTCTTGGGTCTACCTCTACTACTAAAGTTTTCTACCTGCCTGTACATGGATGCACTAATCCTGTTGCTGGAACCTCTTGCAGCTCACTTTTAAGATAAATCTCTGTCTACCATTTAATATAATATTAACAATGATATTATATCTCTGTGCTTAATTTCGTCCAGATTCATAAAGCTATCCTGGGTATCCATCTATTCATCCAATATTATGTTTATTACATTTGCATTATGTAAGGTTGTTTTGCTTACATTTGGATACGTGCCTCTTTTTAATGAAAATTGACTAGGCGGATTGTTTGCTCCTTTATTATTAATTTTCCCACCTTTTCGATTGATAGCCAGATTTTACCATAGATGCATGGTTTTTAAATATATAATAACTATCTTTTTCAGAATGTCTTCGGCCAGTGCACCAGCCGCGCTGCTGTAGTCGCTGAGCCCGGTCTTATTGCTCCCGGTCTAGCTCCTTATGGTCTGGGCTCACCTTTTGCATACGATGGTCTGGCTGGTTTGAGAGGCTTCGCTCCTGCTGCCGCTGCTATTGCCCCCGGTCTAGCTGGCCCTTATGGTCTGGGCTCAAACCTCGCATACGATGGTCTGGCGGGATGGGGAGGTGCTATTGCTCCCGCTGCTACCTTAGGCTACCGCTCCGGACTTGGTGAACTTGGCTACCCCGGTGCTCTTGGTTGGGCTGATGAGGTCATCGCTCCCTACGGTGGTGTTGGTGAAGGCAACGTAGCCGTCGCCGGTGAGCTGCCAGTTGTTGGTACTACCGCTGTCGCTGGTCAGGTCCCGATCATGGGCGCTGTGCGCTTCGGTGGCCCTGTCGACGCTGCTGGTGCCGTGACCATCACTGGCCAATGCGCTTGCGGAGGTCTTGCCGATTCCTACCTGTACTAAACGGAGATGTTTCAATTTACTATAAATTTTTGGAAATAAATACTGACTTATATTGCAATTACCAATTTGTTTTACTTTCATTTATTCAAATACATAGGGAAAAAGTTAGCATACTTAATGCTGAATGAATTTTTTTCTATAGCATTTATTATGCTAACTTTTAAGTTCGAAAAATATTGGAAAAAATGAAATGCTCAAGTGAGACTCGAACTCACGACCTTTCCCTTACAGGGAGACTGCTCTTCCAACTGAGCTATTGAGCCATACTTGAATCATTCCAAATTTTCCTTCTCTTTATATGTTGTAAAAATTCTTTCATTTCTTGTTTATTAGATGCCTATGAAATATGAACTCGTTATTTTTCAATACATTATGCACCCATAACCCATATTACTAAAGTTTCTAACAAAACTTGCCGTGTTGGCTCCCGGTGAAGTAGAACAGGACCACCCCAGCTCTACCTGTTGGTGTCGTAGAAGGCGACTAAGGGATAGGGCTGTTCTCCATCCGACATTAAACATACAGTCCAAGATAAAGGGCCCGAGACTTCAATAGGCTCGCGTTCTAATACACCTCTGCCTACCTTCGGGGATTTACAGACGTGATGCCTTTTTACAATTAAGTCGTTTTATAACGTAGGTATTTCAAGTTTTAGTTTTTATATACCAGTGTATGTTTGTTTCCTGGACCTTACAAAAGCACCTTTTTTTTTGACCTGATTTCTTATGAAGTAAGCTTAAAGAAATGAATGTGCTCGATTCACTTATATTAATATTAAGTGTATGGTATGATAAACAAAGAAACTTTGTGAGATGGTTATATGCTCTATCAGGCCCATATGTGCTTTAATGTGGTGTTAGGCAAGGAGGGCTTACCTCCCCGAGACCGTTTAACATTTAAATTATTTACTTGTTGAGCTCAGCAGTAAGATAAGATAAGATAAGATAAGATAAGAAAAATCTTTATTGTACACTCTTAAATTTTAGTACATAAACGGAACAACATCATGAAAATGGCGGCCTTATCGCTACAAGCGATCTCTTACAGGCAACCTTTAGATGGACATTTTTGAATCATCTCAAAACAATAATAACGTATAGGTTATTAATGTAGTCATAAACAGTACACATGTAGGATGTCATATAGATGGCATATGCATTAATAATTTAAGTTATGCGGATGACATGGTGCTGCTGTGTCCATCAATTAATGATATTAGAAAACTTTTAAGTATTTGTGAGAAGTATGCTGAAAGACATGGATTAAAGTATAACCCTGTAAAAAGTGTGATGTTGGTGTTTAGAGGAGTAAATAAAAGTCCATCACATGTCATTTAAAGAAGAGAGTGAAGAAATTTAAATACCTGGGGCATATTGTTACCGAGGATATAAGAGATGATTTGGACTTGGAAAGGGAACGCAGGGCGTTGGCTGTGCGGGGAAACATGGTGGCTCGGAGGTATGCTGGTTGCAATGTACCAGTTAAAATTATACTGTTCAAGGCTTACTGCCAGACATTCTACACCAGCAGCTTCTGGTTCAACCATACCCAAAGGGCAGTCATTGCGCTGCGTGTACAGTATAATAACACTTTCAGGATGTTGTTGAGGCTCCCACCTTACTGCAGTGCGTCGGGGATGTTCGCAGATGCGCATACAGACGACTTTCACGCTTTGATGCGCTTGAAGGTAGCCTCGTTGCTGGGAGAGCGTCGGGGTTTTTAAACGTTTAATTTATATTATTGCTTCTACACGCATGAACAACAAATATCCCTAGACATATTTCAATTAAACCTAAATAACTAAAATTTCTATCTTAACTTTATTTTTGAAACATCAAAACCTAAACAAAACAACTTTTTTTTTTTAAATTGATGAAAACTTAAATTAATAATCCGTGGATCCACCTAAGACTCTTCTGACACATCTGCAGCGATTCTGCATACTCAAAACAACGGTGTCAATATCCTGTTGTGGAATACTGTCCCTAGTCCTGCTTAGATGCAAGAAACGCTGGTTTTCATTTTTCATGCACAATATCTTCAGGGAAATTCCTGTAGATGTGTTAAGAGACTCTTAGGTGGATCCATGGATTATTAATTTTAAGTTTTCAACCATTTTTATAAAAAAAATAGTTGTTTTGTTTAGGTTTTGATGTTTCAAAAATAAAGTTAGGATTGAAATTTTGTCGAGTTTCTCCTCTTCTTCTAAGTTTTTTTAAAAAATTATCTTTATTTTTTTTTTTTATTTATTTATTTTATTTTTTTTATCAGATTATCTTTATTTATTTTATTATCAGATTAGATAGGCTATTAAACAAGGTTTATTTTAATGTGTAGGTATCTTAACAAAAAGTTACCTAAAAGAATTTTAGATATTTAGGTTTAAATTGAAATATCCCTAGACCATATTGCTGTGTGTATTTTTAAAAGTATAGTCCGGTCAAATTAGACCAAAACTAAGAGTAAAGTTACCTAAATTCCCACCAATCTGAAAATCGGTAAGATTGTTTAAAATATCATTAAGCACCTGGATAAACACGTCTCACTAAATGACGCGCAGTTCGGCTTCAGGCCTGGGCTTTCCACTGAGAGTGCTATCCTGTCCATCAAGCAGACTGTACATTATTACACGAGAAGAAAGACCTGGGGTCTTTCTTCTCGTGTATGCATGGTACCTTGATTTATCGAAAGCGTTTGATCTTGTATCGTACGATATTCTATGGGGTAAATTAAAGGTCATTAAGTTGTCTACCTAGGGAGGTTGTGCTATTGTTTGAGCATGATTCAATTGCATGCAATAAAGTCTGATACCGCCCCAGGTTCGGGGTGGTGTGTGTGACTTTTTCATTGTTTTGTTTTAATCCGCACCTGCGCGCTTAAAGGGGTATTACATCTTCCTAAATTCAGAAACCTGAATTTAGAAAATTCTGAATTTAGAACAGTGTAATTGCATTTAGGAAGCAAAGCTTCCTAATTAGGAAGCTATTTAGGAAAAGAATGGTTTTCGACGTCCTAAATGGCTAAATCGGATGAGTGTAATTACGTTTCCTAAATTCAGAACGCTCAGTCGCCGCGCGCCTGCCGTCGAGAGCGCACGTTTGTCTTTCCCTCCCAATATAATATTGCGTATGTACCGACGAAATAAATTAAATTTTACATCATCTAGTATGCTAATTATTCAAATCGATCAAGGAAAAATTATGATCGGTCCAGGCGGGATTTGAACCCGCGATCCTTCTTTTACAGGGAGAATGCTTTGACCACCAGACTCACGCCCAAACCAATCTGTATCCATCTTTATGGCGATGGTGGAGCAATCTACCGACGCTCTTACGAGCTATGCTATCGGAACCAATGAATAATCTGTCATTCATTTTATTCATTGATTTTTGATAACTTCGCCCAAATGTTTGAATGAAATTTTACAGCATGTAGTAGGTTATGCTAATTATTCAAATTGATTATGAAAGAAAGAATTCGTTCGTCGTTAAGCTAACCGCAAGGGTTATGGCAATATCAATATTTTGTTGTTTTTTTATAGTATTGAGGGCATTTTGTCGCAATTCACTCGACAGTCGACACGTCCGTCCCTTGCCGCTCGTCCGTCAAAAATGATTTAGGATCCTAAATTAGTGAACGTGTAATCGCGAGCTTCGGTGACTGAATTTCTTTTCCTAAAAAGCTTCCTGAATTTAGAATTCTGAATTCAGGAAGTAGTGTGCGTTTGTGCGCGCACTTGAAATTTGACCCTTGGCGCCGCCCGCTGAGTGACTTGTTTTTAGCCTTTTAAACAGATTTCACAAATGAAATTAATTATTTGCGGGTCATCCAGGTCAGCACATTCTTCATGACACCTAACAAACTATGCAGCGTATCCACTTTTCTCCATGTGTATCATTTGAGTAGGCTCCACGACAATATAAACAGTCTACATCATGATCGTTCTCGTTATCTCCTTACACCAAATGAATTCGAGGCCTTTATGCCTTTAGGTCCCATTTCCTTATTTTTGATTGCTAAATATGCTTTTTTCATAGCATCCGGGCACCAAGATTTTCTTTAAACTAAAACAGAAATCAAGTACACTAATTACATAACACATTGTAACCCCTAATATCGGATATCCCATATTAGGAAACTCCTTGTATCCGATATTGCGAATTATTAGGTAGGTATTGATAAACAACTGCCGTATCTAAAAATAATTTCTTTGCCTATCCACAAAACTTGGTTTTTCAATTATTAACTTTAGCAAATAATAAAGTACGATATAAATATCGTATCATAAAGCACTTACCTTTTAAAAATATTTCCTAAAACCGGCACAATGAAATTTTTTGCAACACAAAAATCAATCGCGTCACTCTTTTGTCGCCATCTTGACAGGAATGTCGATGAACGCGCTGCAGTACTTCCATCTAGTGGTGTTTGAGTAGTAACCGATTGGCTAGCTATTTAATGTTGATAGACTCATGAGATATTGATATATCCGGAATTGGGCAACTATCCGATAATCGGGTCCCTTCCCCTAAGTATATTGTCGCGTGTGTCGCGTTCCCGCCAATTTGTGCCATAGACTACACATTCGCGCCGTACGGTAAGCTATATTTGGGGTAACGGCGGCTCAAAGGCGCGGTACCGGAACTAACTTTTGTTGTAAGTTATTTACTAACAAATTTATGGAATAAATTCTGAAATAAAAATATATTAATATTAATATAAAATTATCTATAAAAATGGATCAACAGTTTTTTCCTACGAGCCACCGTTTCTGAATACCGATTCAAAAAGTTATAAAAGTTATTATCTGAGTATTCGCATTTCACAATGTCCGAGTAACACTACCCAACGGTTCAACCAACGATTAACTTACTCACTACTCCTTCTGCTGATTTTATCTGCTGATTGATAACCATTTTTATTACCCGACTACGGCGAAGCCAAAAGGAGGGTTATGATTTTGACAGGCTATGTATGTATGTTCATTTGTTCCTTCATAGCTCCTCAACTACTTATTAGAACTGCACAAATGAGGTATCATCAAGCGGCTTGATCGTCCGATGGTTATAGGCTATATGTTGTGTCACTCAATCTTGTGTGGCGCCCTCTGGCGCTCATAAGGTACTGGGTTAAAAAATAAATTTGAGATAAATATGCCGTGTTTAGTATCTAATGAAAGGGCTTAATAAGCACATTTCAAATATGTATAAATTATTAGCTTTACCTTGCCCCAAAATAATATAAATAAAAAATAAAGTTTAAGACTAAAACCCGACGGGTGCCCCTTTTTTCGTATAACATTTTCTATCCTAATGTCGAATGGCATAAAATGTTTAGCATAATAGTCAAACTCAAACTCAAACTCAAACTCAAACTCATTTATTGCGAAAATGGGTAATTTATAGGTAACATTCAGTAAATAAAGTATCTCCATAATCCACCTGACGGCATGCAATTTTACAGGTATTTCTAAATTAATAGCGCTAGTAATAATCATATAGAATTAAAAAAATTAATACAGTAATTAGTCCATCAAAGAGAATAATATTATGTTAAAATTTTTTCCTATCCTTGGTACAAGTCAATGATGTATACATGTCAAATAAAATTAAAATTTAAAATATGTCAATAAATAATGTCACACAATATATCATTTCTGGTAATTTTGCATGTCATTTATAAATTCGGTTACACTGTAATAGGCTTTTTCTACGAGAAATTGTCTTACTTTTCGTTTAAATACATCAATGTTTATGCTGTTTAATAATTTCTTCGGCAAGTGATTATAAACCCTAGGCGCCATACACAGTACACTATTTGTCATCAATGCACTTTTGTGTTGAGGACAGCTAACTTTTAGACAGTGGCGTTTGCTTTTATAATGTTCGTACATCGTTAAGTTAGACCTGACAAATAACACCAACTCATACATGTATAGACACGGTACTGTCAATATTTTCAGGTTTCTGAAGCATAATCTACAGCTGTCTGTTCGATTGATCTTGCAAATTGCCCTTATGCATTTTTTTTGTGCTATAAATATTCGTTCTTTTTCTGTAGGTACAGTTTCCCCAGAATATGATTCCGTATCTTAACATACTTTCAACGGTACCATAATATGCTGTCAGTACTGCGGTCTGGTTGAGTTTTTTTGTGAGCATATACAATGCGTATGACTGAGTACTCAGTTTTGAGCAAAGGATCTCTGCATGTGTATTCCAATTTAAGTTGCTATCTATGTTAAGTCCCAAAAACTTTGTTGTTTCTACCTCATTAATGGTTTTGTCATTATATTTAATATTAGTGAGTGTCATAAGTGGAATCCTATTTTTAAATGTCATTAAACATTTAACCAATAATTTGAATATTAATCTAAGCAAAACACATGTTTTGCTTAGATTAATATTCAAATTATTTAATTTCAGCCATTGTATTACATTATTAAGGGTCTTTGAAATCTCAGATTCAATCAGTGAATTATTCTTGCCTGTAAATACAATTGTGCTATCATCAGCGAATAAAATTGTCGGGTGGTTTGTTATTTTAGGTAGTTCGTTAATATAAATATTAAATAAAAGCGGTCCTAATACACTTCCCTGCGGAATACCAAGATTAGTCTCTCTATATTCCGATATGAAGCGTGTTTCTGTTCTGTTTTTGGGACACTTCGCATAATGGTCTTTTGGCATAATGGTCTTTACGCATAACGTATTCTTTGGCATAATTATCAATTTCCCTAATTGTCTTGACCATAACTTTGTTATCTATAAATTTTAAAGTCATATTAATCTTAACGCATAAATGAAACAAATACGATAAATCAAAGTATGTAATGTCATTCATTATTGATTGATTGATTAATGATTAATAATAAGGAATATTTGCAATAGCTTTGGTTTAGGTTAAATAAAAGTTAGGTAGGTTAGAACATGACAAACAACGCACGAGCCGAGCGAGCGAAGCGAGCGTGCCGCGGTAGCGGCCGGCGAAGTGCCAGAAGCGAATCGCACTCATCGAGTTAAGAGGAATAAAAATGATAAATCTGGCTTTCACGCGTATGTTTAGAGACCAACTCCTTTTTTATTTGTGGACGTATTTTAAAACTGTTTACACTGTTTTATTTGTTGGTTTCTTGTCTACATTTGGTACATTTTTAGTTATTCTCACTTTATAATTACTATATGAAAATCATTCCCAAAGCAAAAAGGTCACTCAAAAGAAAACTGGCAACTACTTCTAAACGGAAAAGAATTTTTACGTAATTTTTTAACTAAAAGAAAGACAAAGATCTGGAGTATAAGTGGTACATTTTTCCGTTCAATACATTGACTTTTGAAGTCACAGGTCACGTTTTTGTTACGTTCTCGAGAGTTTGGCTTAGCGGGTGCCTTTGCGGGGGCCGGGCGGCAGTGCCGTTATGGCTGTTGGACGGGGAGGTTGTGCTTCACGTTTTCGCAGCTTTGACAGCAACACAATTCGAGACTAATGCATAAGTGGACAGATAAGACACTTCTATGAGACGCCGAAAGTAAATTCGGTAAAAAAGCTAAAGCTTTAAACTCTCAAGAAATACATGAAAATGTTGTGTTGATTATTTTATTCACACACTTTATTTGTTATCAGCTGTTACCCACGGCTCCAGCCACGTAGATTTTGGATCCTCACTCGTAGTGTAATGATATAAAACCTATGACACTGATAAATAGTGTGGGTTTCTATTGGTGAAATAATTCTTAGAATTGG
The DNA here is from genome assembly GCA_914829495.1 of Eilema sororculum. Classification (NCBI taxonomy): domain Eukaryota; kingdom Metazoa; phylum Arthropoda; class Insecta; order Lepidoptera; family Erebidae; genus Eilema; species Eilema sororculum. The sequence continues at coordinate 3,771,817 of OU618560.1, read as the reverse complement.
TTCTGTAGATCCAGAGATTAACCTTTAACGTCACAAACTACGTCTGTATAATAATTTTTATGTATATTAGAATACTATACATACTCGTACCTATAGCTACATATATAAATATAAAATATTATAAAAATATGGCCACCACATATAATCACTAGTATAAAATAATTCTCTTCCCGCTGTCTGTCTGTCTCTATGTATGCTTAGATCTTTAAAATCCCATGCCGCACCATTAAGACCTGCAACTCCCTGCCAGCTCACGTGTTTCTTTCTTCCTACAGTCCCGGGTCGTTTAAGCGAGGCGTGAAAAGGCATCTAACGAGGCCGTCAAGCTGATTGCCACCACTGTTTACATGGTACATGTTTCCGATGGTGACCCTCGTTCCGAGACTTTGCCTTTAGCTTAACATCAGGCGAGGTGAAGTCAAATTGACGTGTCCTATATAAAAAAAAAATACGCGACGGATTTTGAAGCGGTTTTCTTTAATAGATAGTATCATTCAAGAAGTAGGTTTATATGTAAAATACAATCTATATAATATAAAAATGAATCCCTATTTCCCAATAGGGATTCATTTTTGGCTGGACTGGCTGAGGCTGGACAAATTTCGCTTTTTTCTTTTTTTTTTTGTTGTGTTTGTTATTGTCTGGAGAAGGGTTTTATGAAAGAAAAAGTAAAAAATATGCGTGGAAAATAGAAACATTTAAGAATACTTAACCATTATATAAAATATCTGACCCGAAAGACGTTGTTATGTCCTATTGGTGTCAGGATCTCCGTGGGCGTATGGAGTCCCTGTCGTAATGCTTTCTGTTCTCAAAATAATTAGGACAACTTAATACAGCCAATTGAGGTAAATTCTAATTCTTAAGGTGAAATGAAGTTTGCCGGGTCAGTTAGTGCATAATATAAGAGGTTTGAATGTGATGTCATTTAGATAAACACATTTTTTGGGCTTACGTTGCAAACGATGGCACTGTGAGAATGTGTAATGTGTGTGAATTGTTATGCCTATAGCATACTTATAGCTTTCATATTCACCTACCTCAATGTATCTATGCAATAAACACCCTAACCAATGGAAATATATATTCATGTATGTGTGTGAGTGGGCATCAAACCCACAATCTCTGAATGCTCCACCGCTACGCCATAGAATTTGAACCTTTTGAAATTGAATTTGTCTGTTTGTTCACAATGGACACAAACGCTACTTAGTACACGGATTTTGATATGGTATTTTTATTTAAAAGGTTTTGGTAGAATGGTACCAGAGATAAAACCAAAGTCGCGATGATAGACATCCATACGACCGGAGCCGCTGACCTTAGCTATAATAAAGAATCAAAAATCAATCAACATCGATGTCAAAAAAATACCAAATCAGTTAGGTACGTGAAGTTAGGCAGAATAATTATGATGTGTCCACTCTGTACCCTTTATATCGACATCTTTTCCCATATTTTTATATTATAATCACTTTAGTGACATGAGTGCGGGGTGGTGCGGGGCTGCGATTATTACGTTCGTAGACTCCACCCATTCGCTCTAAGGCATCGTCTCTAGTAAGGACCTTAATTATTTTTATACAAATTTACCTGCTTCTTCAGATATATTTGTTTTCCAATCAGCAAAATAAATGGATTATGTGCGTTTGAAATGTAATTAAAATTTAAGGAGTTTAATTATGTTTAAATATCGTTATACGATAAACCATTATGCTCAATAATTTTAGGGTTAAAGATGATTATGACTAAAGTAATTATGCGTGAAAATTTTATGCCGAAACAGCGTTATGCGAAAAGATGATTATGCTAAAACCAGTTATGCATTTCGAAATTAGGACTTTCAATTTTATGCAATCCAATATGGACCCCCGAAAAATGACGCTTTAAAAAGTAACAAACAAGAAAATATCAAGGATAGCCGTGGTCGTATGCCACTTACTCTAACAAAATAATATATTCTAGGTAAAAGTGGCATACGACCACGGCTATCCTAGATATTTTCTTGTTTGTTACTTTTTAAAGCGTCATTTTTCGGTAGTCGGGATTTATAACTTTTTGAATCAGTATATCTCAGAAACGGTGGCTCGTAGGAAAAAACTATTGATACATTTTTATAGATAATATTATAATCTACAATTTTTGTCTGAGGTACTTTTATGATAAACTTACCGTTTTGCTGAAAATCGCGAAAAACTCATTTTTTTGACCTTTGACCTTGAATTTTTTTTTCCTTACACAAGAATGATGGGGAATTTTCAGATATTGTTTATAATTATGTTTTGAACAATTTTAATCATTTTTAGCTTAGTGGGAATTTATGTAACTATGAATGTCTAAATTGACCGGGCTAGTAGTGAAAATTCCAATTTGTCATAGGGGTGAAATTTTGAATAAGCGTTGTGACAGACATACGCACATTTATTTTATTTTTAACTAGCCGGCCCGCCCCGGCTTTGCCTGTGACATATCTTGAAGCTCTTTGGCAATTTTTTTTTCTTTGTGTAAGAACCATCCTCTTACTGCAAGGAATGTTCTAAAAAAAGAATTAGCGAAATCGGTTATTAATAATCGTTTTAAAGTGATATATGAAATAGTATTTTTTTTTAATAAATAAATATTCCACAACATTCTACACACACAACGCTATCTAGACCCATGGTAAGCTTTTATAGCTTGTGTTATGGAATCTAGAATGCGGATAAACATACTTATATACTTTTTTTTTGTAAATACATACATATTATACATAGAAACACCCAGACCAATGCAAATAGCAATGCATACAAATATTTGCACTGAGCGGGAATCGAACCCGCGCCCCCTGCGTGGCAGTCGCGTGCACTACCGCCACGCCACGAAGGCTTCTTAATAAATAAAATTAATTAAATAATAATGTAGCTGATGAGCACTGTAGAAGTATAGCCTTTGTAAGAGTCTAATTCGAGCAAAATAAAACAAAGGTACACTCGTAAATGAATGAAATAATAGAAAAAAATATATAGAAGTATTTATGCGTGATCATTTTATTTATTCCAAAAAAATATGGACGGCAATTTCTTTGCCAATGAACTTTCAAGTTTTTACAGGGCGCATCCTCTACCAGCCCATCTGTCACGGTAACCAAGACCTGGGGCCATGGCTGCAGCAGGAGCGATAGCACCGAAGGGACCAATGGCAGGAGCGAAGGCAACATCGTCACTGACCATAGAGTTGTCACCATTACCGCAGGCGTGGTTGACGGCACCGGCACCAGCAGTGGGCAAGCCCAAGCCCTCGATACCAACAGTACCAACGAATGGCAGCTCACCAATTACTTCAAGAATACCCTCATAAGCGTTCTCAGATTTTAGAGAGATACCGACGGGAGCAATAGCAGAGCCACTGGAGACTGGCAGCGCACCGCCGCTGGTGGGGGTGAAATCGATACCGGGAGCAGCACCGTAGATTCCGTCGTAAGCTAATCCTCTGCCGGCCCAACCAAGTCCATCATAGCCGAGGGGACCAGCCAAGCCATCGTACGCCAATCCTCTGGCGCCCCAACCAGTGAGTCCATCATAAGCTAAACCGGGAGCGGCCAATCCGTAAGGACCAGCCAAACCAGCCCCGATGCATTGGCTCAATGCGCACTGCAGAAAAAAAAGTAAAACAATGAGTTAAATTTCCTGAAGTCTAATTATTGAGATTCGTTTTTCGGAAAAAAAAAAAGATTAATTTTAGTATAATTATTTTCCAATCACTAAAGCAAAGCCTCATCGAATGAACTTTTAAAACAGGTCAATAATTATAATTGAACGGCTGTCACACTACCAACTGCAAATGAGTGCCTTTGTAATCCTATTTTAGTGGGACACCCGTAAGTAAAGTATGAGAGACATGGACATGGCTAATAAATAAATGTTTAGTAAAATAAAATTTATAGCTAAGTAATTTAAACCTGAATTTGAAAAAGAAAAACATACCTTGACGAGAAGCGCCTGGGCGCAGAAGACGAGGATAGCTTTAGCAGACATGTTGCTGGTTCTAGTACTGACACGAGAATGTTTTCCTAGAACTTTTAGGCTTATTTTATACTTACGTATTATCACTACTTGCTAAGAATATTGTATTGATAAATAGGTTAGTAATTCAATGTTTGTGTAACCATGACAAGCCTATAGTTTTTTTGTTTTATAAAACGTGTAAAAATGATGAAATCAACAATTTCATTGATGCGTACGTACTATATAAGCTAAGTCAAAATTAGGCTCATCACTCTGTATCCAGCGTTTTATAGCTTCAAACATGAACACCTTCACTGTTATATTCTTCTGCATCCAAGCTTGCTTGGTACAGGTATGTGAAACATTTTTTTGATACCTTCTCTTAGAAAACAATCATAATACATGTACATACCAGTTGTTGACTACTGCCTCACCATCTACCTGCTCTTGTCCTAACTATTTGTAACATAACTCATAAACTCACGCCTATATTCCCCGAAGGGTTAGGCGGAGGTGCTAGCACCCACATTTCGCCAGTTTATGTTTAGGTCCCAATGTAATAGGTGGCGAGCCTATTGCCATTAACCGGGCACTTATAAACCTGCGATAAATACACACATAACTTCGAAAAGCATCGAAAAGTCATTGGTGTGTGCCATGGTAAACCTGGAATCGAACCCGATACCTCGTCTCAGCAGTGCATTACCCATACCACTAGGCTACCGTAGATCATTACCGCATCAAAAATATTTGTGGTTAGCGCAATAATGTCATTCTCCTCCATACATTCCTGTCAGATGTCATTTTCTGAGTCACGCCCTCCTCCGCCATAATATCGTCTTTTACGCAATCCATTCATCTTTTCTTGGGTCTACCTTTACTACTAAAGTTTTCTACCTGCCTGTACATGGATGCACTAATCCTGTTGCTGGAACCTCTTGCAGCTCACTTTTAAGATAAATCTCTGTCTACCATTTAATATAATATTAACAATGATATTATATCTCTGTGCTTAATTTCGTCCAGATTCATAAAGCTATCCTGGGTATCCATCTATTCATCCAATATTATGTCTAAGTATTACATTTGCATTATGTAAGGTTGTTTTGCTTTCATTTGGATACGTGCCTCTTTTTAATGAAAATTGACTAGGCGGATTGTTTGCTCCTTTATTATTAATTTTCCCACCTCTTCGATTGATAGCCAGATTTTACCATAGATGCATGGTTTTTAAATATATAATACCTATCTTTTTCAGAATGTCTTCTGCCAGTGCACCAGCCGCGCTGCTGTAGTCGCTGAGCCCGGTCTTATTGCTCCCGGTCTAGCTCCTTATGGTCTGGGCTCACCTTTTGCATACGATGGTCTGGCTGGCTTGAGAGGCTTCGCTCCTGCTGCCGCTGCTATTGCCCCCGGTCTAGCTGGCCCTTATGGTCTGGGCTCAAACCTCGCATACGATGGTCTGGCGGGATGGGGAGGTGCTATTGCTCCCGCTGCTACCTTAGGCTACCGCTCCGGACTTGGTGAACTTGGCTACCCCGGTGCTCTTGGTTGGGCTGATGAGGTCATCGCTCCCTACGGTGGTGTTGGTGAAGGCAACGTAGCCGTCGCCGGTGAGCTGCCAGTTGTTGGTACTACCGCTGTCGCTGGTCAGGTCCCGATCATGGGCGCTGTGCGCTTCGGTGGCCCTGTCGACGCTGCTGGTGCCGTGACCATCACTGGCCAATGCGCTTGCGGAGGTCTTGCCGAATCCTACTTGTACTAAATGAAGATATTTCACATCACTACAAATTTTTGGAAATAAATACTGACTTATATTGCAATCACCAATTTGTTTTACTTTCATTTCTTGTGTATTAGATGCCTATGAAATATAAACTCGTTATTTTTCAATACATTATGCACCCATAACCCATATTACTAAAGTTTCTAACAAAACTTGCCATGTTGGCTCCCGGTGAAGTAGAACAGGACCACCCCAGCTCTACCTGTTGGTGTCGTAGAAGGCGACTAAGGGATAGGGCTGTTCTCCATCCGACATTAAACATACAGTCCAAGGTATAGGGCTCGAGACTTCAATAGGCTCGCGTTCTGATACACCTCTGCCTACCTTCGGGGATTTACAGACTTGATGCTTTTTTACTATTAAGTCGTTTTGTAACGTAGGCATTTCAAGTTTTAGTTTTTATATACCAGTGTATGCCTGTTTCCTGGACCTTATAAAAGCATTTGACCTGATTTCTTATGAAGTGTTATGGAATAAGCTTAAAGAAATGAATGTGCTCGATTCACTTATATCAATATTAACTGTATGGTATGATAAACCAAGAAACTTTGTGAGATGGTCAAATGGTCTATATGTGCTTTAATGTGGTGTTAGGCAAGGAGGGCTTACCTCCCCGAGACCGTTTAACATTTAAATTATTTACTTGTTGAGCTCAGCAGTACACATGTAGGATGTCATATAGATGACATATGCATTAATAATTTAAATTATGCGGATGACATGGTGCTGCAGGCTGGGTCCATCAATTAATGATATAAGAAAACTTTTAAGTATTTGTGAGAAGTATGCTGAAAGACATGGATTAAAGTATAACCCTGTAAAAAGTGAGATGTTGGTGTTTAGAGGAGTGAATAAAAGTACACCCCATGTCCCTGTTGTTACGCTTAAAGGTGCAATTTTAAAGAGAGTGAAGAAATTTAAATACCTGGGGCATTTTGTGATACCGAGGATCTAAGAGATGATTTGGACTTGGAAAGCGAACGCAGGGCGATGGCTGAGCGGGGAAACATGGTGGCTCAGAAGTGTGCTGGTTGCACAGTACCAGTTAAAATTACACTGTTCAAATTCTACACCAGCAGCCTCTGGTTCAACCATACCCAAAGGGCAGTCAATGCGCTGCGTGTACAGTAAGCTTCAGAGAAAAGGAACCCCCCTTGATAATGACATGAAAGCATTGAAGTTTTTTGATACGTTATGTAAATGGCATGTTGGTCTAGTGGTTATGACCGACGCCTTGAGTATACGGTAAGCGGAGGTTCAAATCCTCCGACACGAAGTTCTTTTTGTATTCATATATGTAATTATTTTTTAGTCTCTTAAGCACTTTTTGTTAATTATTATTTAAGGAATCAAATTTTATAGTAGGTATGAGGTTTGTAAGAAAAATAGACTTGTTGCATAAACAATATTTATTTATTTCTCGAATTACATTTCTAGGACTACATGGAGGTCATTTCCTGGTTGAGTATACAGTTTTTCTATCTGAGTTAAAATAGGGTTACTTATTTTTAGATTTCACCTGACCTAAATTTATTGACAAAACACTATACCCTAAGTGAAGTATAAAATGTTTAATATTAGATATTTCTAGAAACATAACTACAATATTTATTTAAAGTTGCCAACATAATTTTTTTACACTCTGAATAATCTTCGAATATAAAATAATGGTTGAAAAATGAAATGTTATTTGTGCCTGTGAATCACAAAGAAAGAACCAACATGCTAAACTATAACGGGATAGCAATATACATCTTCCTCTTTGATCACATTTTCTGATAAGTAACCCTTTTAACACAACATTAGAAAAATATGTGAGGTCAGATGGTGCATCGTTAACACATTAGAAGATTACTAAACTTGTAAACAAGAGTAATGGAATATTAATAATTTACTATTATTATTATGAATGTTAGGAAACTTTATACACAGCGTCATCTAGCCCAAAATAGCACCTTAATGTGATAACTGATAAGAATACTAGACAACTGATATAATATTTATTTTAGATATTTTTTTAGTTATCTAAACTAAACATGCGGCTTCATCCTTTTTTTTTACTTTATTTCACTTGAGTCCCAGTTTAAAACCATCTGACCCCACAAGTTTTTTAAAGGATTAAGATCCGGGCTTTTAGCCGGCCACTCAAACACCGTTATATCTTCTTGTGTATTTAGCCAGTCTTGCACAATTCGGGATCGATGCACTGAAGAGTTATCCTGAACCAGGTAAAATTGTCCTTCTGGATATGCGACCCGCACTGAAGGCAGCATTACGTCTTTCAACACTTCTAGGTATCGCTCACTGTTCATGCGGCCACCTATTTCCACTAGCTCGCCTGGGCCCATTGAAGACATCCATCCCCAGTAACCTAAAATAATAAACCTTTTCAAATCTGTTGCAATATGTAAAACAATGCCAGGAGCAATAATAATTAAAATATATATAAAATATATATATATATATATATATATATATATATATATATATATATATATCGGGGTAGAGAATAATAATTTAGAATAAACAAGTTTTATGTTTTTATTTATATATTTATTTGTTAGAGAATATAATCATTTACTTACCTAATGTTAACCGTAGCATTTTTCGTCGGTAAATATAACAATTTTGTTTTCCCAGTCGGAATTTAAATAACGAGTGGCAAAATTTACTCGGTTGGTGCGATGATCGTCAGTATGTTGAATCTTTCTGGCTGGCTTATAATTTATGGATGTTCGCAGCGTGTAGATGTCGTCGAACAGTGCTCAGCGACACTCCAAAAGTCTCAGCACATCCTTCACAGCTTCCACAATGTCACGGTGCCGCTCTGATTCATGAGTAGCTTGATACCTTCGCATCCACCTACGCACTGTATTTCTCTGTAATGAAAATGATAATAAATAAAAGAAACTCCAAAAAACTAAATTGTAAACGAAAATATAACATGATTGATTAAGCAATATAAATAGGTATATAATATAGGTATTTTTATCGTAACTCTTACCGTTATGCCCATATCAAGTGCTATTTTTCTTATGCTTTGTTCTTGCTCACAGAGAACAACAATTTTAGCTTTCATAAAAGTTGTTAATCGAACCATACTTTCAATTCACTCAAAAAACTGATCAAAAACTTAATAAATAGAATAATATTACGAGGAGGATTAATACAGCAATGCAAATTACTACGAATTATAAAGTCACCTTCAATCACAGTTTAGTAAATAAGGCAAAGAAGTATGTTAATTGCAACTTTAGCGCGCTGTAACAGATATTATAATACTATAGCCGCAGCTCATACTGCAGATAAGTTTTTGAAGTAAAACATGACGGTAGCTGTATCAAGCGTAAACTATTGAACTAAAAAAGAAATCTATATAAAATTCAACCTTATCTTTTAGTCAATTGAGTTATTATTGTTACATATGGTGGAAGTTGAAATTTAAACCTTATGGTCTAGAAAATTACACCGTAATCAATAATCAACCTTGTTCGATAAAAAGAGTAATGTTATTCATAATTTCGTCATTTTTATTAAGTGAACCGATAGCCTAGTGGTATAAGGCACGGTCTAAGTTAACGGCTGGCGCTGGGGATGCGGGTTCGTATCCTCAAGCGGCAGTGGCTTCTTTTTGTGACTATATTGTATCCATGGTATACAATTGAGCCGAAAGACGAAAAATATCATAAAATTACAAATATGAACATGCAAATAAAAGGCAGATAAAGCTGCTCGCTCGTTCGCAGCTCTGCGACGATCGCATCACGTGACGTCATTCGTGAGTCATGTGACGCGGCCGGCGCAGGCGGCGATATTCTTTAAGTATTGAGGGGGTCTGTTTTCTCTGACGCTGGCTGTACAGTATAATAACACTTTCAGGATGTTGTTGAGGCTTCCACCTTACTGCAGTGCGTTGGGGATGTTCGCAGTTGCGCATACAGACGACTTTCACGCTTTGATGCGTTTGAAGGTAGCCTCGTTGCTGCGTAGGGTCAAGGGGGGCACCAACGGTATTCTGGGAGTGATCGCGGAGAGGATGGATGGGCCTGCCTTTGGTAGACTCATCAAGCTACATGTGGCGTGATGAATCTATCAAAGGTAACACCTGTTGTACTATGTAAAACCATTATTTTATGTATTACTCACATAGATGTTATGAATAATTACTAACCAGATATGGGCCTCCGTTGTCTTAAATAAAAGATTTTATTTATTTATTTTATTTATATAGGCTAGTCTATTTACTCTAATTGCATTCTGAAAATAAATCGTTTAACAATTTAGGCATTTTGATTTAGAGACAAATTAAAAATAAGTCACTCTTTCTTCGTGGCAGCTTGATTTTTAGGTAACATGATTAGGAAGGCTTTTATTCATCAGGGGTTTAATATTTTCATTAGGTTCATGTGATAGTGTACAAACTTTTTTAAACCGCATAGCATAAAAACTGTTTTACATTATATCGATCAAATAACATGTATAGCAACAAAAAACTATTGCGACTGAAGTACATACTTACTTCTACCATGTTATATGACAAAGTTTACATAATATTTAAAAAAAACTGATATATGGTGGAGTTGTGTACTTTTATTTCTGACCAGAAACATTAATTTTTAACCACAGATGCAAAGAGAGAAGGGTTATAAGTTTGACGTGTCTGTCTGTCTGTCGCACCTAAGCTCCCGAACGGATGAAGCGATTTTAATTTAGTTTCTTTTTGTATTATAGGTGACTTACGTGTGAGTGTTCTTATACATGTATGATGAAAATCGGTTGAGCCGTTCAAAAATTATGGGGTTAAAGTGGGGATGGGGGGGCGTCGGGGGTTTTTAAATGTTTGATTTATGTTATTGCTTCTATTTTCAAAATTATTGAATTTTGAATTTGGTCATAGGGGTGAAATTTTGAATAAGCGTTGTGACAAACATACGCACATTTATCTTAATTTTTAACTAGCCGGCCCGCCCCGGCTTTGCTTGTGGCATATCTTGAAGCCCTTTGGTAATTTTTTTTTCTCTGTGTAAGAACCATCATCCTCTTACAGTATGTTCTAAAAAAAGAATTAGCGAAATCGGTTACTAATCGTTTTAAAATGTTATATGAAATAGTAATTACATAATAATGTAGCTGATGAGCACTATAGAAGTATAGCCTTTGCTAGAGTCTAATTCGAGCAAAATAAAACAAAGGTATTCGCTACACTCGTAAATGAATGAAATAATAGACAAAAATATTTATGCGTGATCATTTTATTTATTCCAAATAATTATGGAAGCCAGTTTCTTTGCCAAGGAACTTTCAAGTTTTTACAGGGCGCATCCTCTACCAGCCCATCTGGCACGGTAACCAAGACCTGGGGCCATGGCTGCAGCAGGAGCGAAAGCACCGAAGGGACCAATGGCAGGAGCGAAGGCAACATCGTCACTGACCATAGAGTTGTCACCATTACCGCAGGCGTGGTTGACGGCACCGGCACCAGCAGTGGGCAAGCCCATGCCCTCGATACCAACAGTACCAACGAATGGCAGCTCACCAATTACTTCAAGAATACCCTCATAAGCGTTCTCAGATTTTAGAGAGATCCCGACGGGAGCAATAGCAGAGCCACTGGAGACTGGCAGCGCACCACCGCTAGTGGGGGTGAAATCGATACCGGGAGCAGCACTGTAGATTCCGTCGTAAGCTAATCCTCTGCCAGCCCAACCAAGTCCATCATAGCCGAGGGGACCAGCCAAGCCATCATACGCCAAACCTCTGGCACCCCAACCAGTGAGTCCATCATAAGCTAAACCGGGAGCAGCCAATCCGTAAGGACCAGCTAAACCAGCGCCGATGCATTGGCTCAATGTGCACTGCAGAAAAAATTTTTAAAACAAAGAGTTACATTTCCTGAAGTCTTTAATTATTGAGTTTCGTTTTTCGGAAGAAAAATTTACAGGATATGATTAATTTTAGTATATTTTCCAATCACCAAAGCAAAGTGACGCTAGAACCTCATCCAATGAACTCTTAAAACAGGTCAATACTTATAATGTTGAATTTTGTATGTTGCTTTAGTGATTGAAAATGTTAAAATTAATCATATCCTGGAAAAAAAATCAAAGTGACGCCAATTATAATTGAACGGCTGTCATACTACCAACTGCAAATGAGTGCCTTTGTAATCCTATTTTTGTGGGACACCCGTAAGTAAAGTATGAGAGATATGGACATGGCTATTAAATAAATGTTTATAAAAATAAAATTTACAGCTAAGTAATTTAAATCTGAATTAAAAAAAAACTCACCTTGACGAGAAGCGCCTGAGCGCAGAAGACGAGGATAGCTTTAGCAGACATGTTACTGGTTCCAGTGCTAACACGAGAATGTTTTCCTAGAACTTTTAGGCTTATTTTATACTAACTTATTATCACCAGTTTCTAGGAAAATTGTATTGATAAATAGGTTAGTAATTCAATGTTTGTGTAACCATGATAAGCCTAAAGTTTTTAGTTTTATAAAACGTGTAAAATTGTTGAAATCAACAATTTCATTGATGCGTACGTACTATATAAGCTGAGTCAAAATTAGGCTCATCACTCTGTATCCAGCGTTTCATAGTTTCAAACATGAACACCTTCACTGTAGTATTCTTCTGCATCCAAGCTTGCTTGGTACAGGTATGTGAAACTTTTTTTTGATACATTCTCTTATGAAACAATAATAATACATGCACGTACATACCAACTGTTGACTGCTGCCTCACCATCTACATGCTCTCGTCCCTGGGGTCAGCCCAACATAATATCCTCTTTTAAGCAATCCATCTATCTTTTCTTGGGTCTACCTCTACTCCTAAAGTTCTCTACCTGCTTGTACATGCATGCACTAATCCTGTTGCTGGAACCTTTTGCAGCCCACTTTTAGGTTAATTTTCTGTCTACCTTTTAATATAATATAACGATATTATATCGCTGTGCTTAATTTCAATCAGTTACATATACTTACAGCTATTCTGGGTATCCATCTATTCATCCAAAATAATGTTTATTACATTTGGAATATGTAAGGTTGTTTTGCTTACATTTGGATACGTGCCTCTTCTTAATGAATATTGACTGGGCGGATTGTTTGCTCCTTTACTATGAATTTCCCTGCCTTTTCGATTGATAGCCATATTTCTCCATAGATGCATGGTTTATAAATATGTGATAACTATATTTTCAGAATGTCTTCGGTCAGTGCACCAGCCGCGCTGCTGTAGTCGCTGAGCCCGGTCTTATTGCTCCCGGTCTAGCTCCTTATGGTCTGGGCTCACCTTTTGCATACGATGGTCTGGCTGGTTTGAGAGGCATCGCTCCTGCTGCCGCTGCTATTGCCCCCGGTCTGGGTGGTCCTTATGGTCTGGGCTCAACCCTCGCATACGAAGGTCTGGCTGGATGGGGAGGCGCTATTGCTCCCGCTGCTACCTTAGGCTACCGCGCTGGACTTGGTGAACTTGGCTACCCCGGTGCTCTTGGTTGGGCTGATGAGGTCATCGCTCCCTACGGTGGTGTTGGTGAAGGCAACGTAGCCGTCGCCGGTGAGCTGCCAGTTGTTGGTACTACCGCTGTCGCTGGTCAGGTCCCGATCATGGGCGCTGTGCGCTTCGGTGGCCCTGTCGACGCTGCTGGTGCCGTAACCATCACTGGTCAATGCGCTTGCGGAGGTCTTGCCGATTCCTACCTGTACTAAATGGAGATGTTTCAAATCACTAGAAATTGTTGGAAATAAATACTGACTTATATTGCAATTACCAATTTGTTTTACTTTCATTTCTTGTTTATAAGATGCCTATGAAACATAAACTCGCTATTTTTCAATACATTATGCACCCATAACCCATATTACTAAAGTTTCTAACAAAACTTGCCATGTTGGCTCCCTGTGGAGTAGAATAGGACCACCCCAGCTCTACCTGTTGGTGTCGTAGAAGGCGACTAAGGGATAGGGCTGTTCTCCATCCGACAATAAACATACAGTCCAAGATAAAGGGCCCGAGACTTCAATAGGCTCGCGTTCTGATACACCTCTGCCTACCTTCGGGGATTTACAGACTTGATGCCTTTTTACTATTAAGTCGTTTTGTAACGTAGGCATTTCAAGTTTTAGTTTTTATATACCAGTGTATGCCTGTTTCCTGGACTTTACAAAAGCATTTGACCTGATTTCTTATGAAGTGTTATGGAATAAGCTTAAAAAAATGAATGTGGCTCGATTCACTTATATCAATATTAACTGTATGGTATGATAAACAAAAAAACTTTGTGAGATGGTCAAATGCTCTATATGTGCTTTAATGTAGTGTTAGGCACGGAGGGCTTACCTCCCCGAGACCGTTTAACATTTATGTAAATTATTTACTTGTTGAGCTCAGCAGTACACATGTAGGATGTCATATAGATGACATATGCATTAATAATTTAGGTTATGCGGATGACATGGTGCTGCAGGCTGGGTCCATTAATTAATGATATAAGAAAACTTTTAAGTATTTGTGAGAAGTATGCTGAAAGACATGAATTAAAGTATAACCCTGTAAAAAGTGAGATGTTGGTGTTTAGAGGAGTGAATAAAAGTACACCCCATGTCCCTGTTGTTACGCTTAAAGGTGCAATTTTAAAGAGAGTGAAGAAATTTAAATACCTGGGGCATATTATTACCGAGGATTTAAGAAATGATTGGACTTGGAAACGGAATACAGGACGTTGGCTGTGCGGGGAAACATGGTGGCTCGAAGGTTTGCTGGTTGTACTGTACCAGTTAAAATTACACTTTTCAAGGCTTGATATTTTCTAAACTTTACGCGAATGTCACTCATTGAAATAAAACCATCGCGATATATTTGTTATTATGTACTTTTGAAACCGACGTTTCGGCTGCTTTGCAAAGCAAATATATCGCGATAGAATCCGTAAAAAGTGGTTTTTCAAGGCTTACTGCCAGACGTCCTACACCAGCAGCCTCTGGTTTAACCATACCCAAAGGGTAGTCAATGCGCTGCGTGTACAGTATAATAACACTTTCAGGATGCTGTTGAGGCTCCCACCGTACTGCGGTGTGTCGGGGATGTTCGCAGATGCGCATACAGACCACTTTCACGATTTGATGCGCTTGAAGGTAGCCTCGTTGCTGCGTAGGGTCAGGGGGGGGCACCTAGGGTATTCTGGGAATGTTCGCGGAGAGGATAGATGGGCCTGCCTTTGGTAGATTCATCAAGCTACATGTGGCGTGATGAATCTATCAAAGTTAACACCTGCTGTACTATGTAAAACCATTATATTATGTATTACTCACATAGATGTTAAGAATAATTACTAACAAGATATTGGCCTTTGTTGTCTAATAAAAGATTTTATTTATTTATTTTATTTATACAGGCTAGTCTATTTACTCTAATGGCATTCTGAAAATAAATCGTTTAGCAATTTAGGCATTTTGATTTATAGACAAACTAGCTTTTGCTCGCGACTCCGCCCGCTTGGATATCGGTTATCGCGACCAAACATAGACATGGATTAAATTTCTCATGGTCTAATCTACCCCTATACTAAATTTCATGAAAATCGGTTCAGTGGTATAAGCGTGAAATCGTAACATACAGACAGACAGATAGATAGATAGACATACAGAGTTACTTTCGCATTTATAATATTAGTATGGATATGGATTAAAAATTAGTCACTCTTTCTTCGTGGCAACTTGATTTTAAGGTAACATGATTAGTGGTTGCGCCAGATTTTTAAATAATTGAAAGAAATAGGTACTTGTTTCGAGGTTGAGTGGACTGTAACTTTACTTTGTCGAATACGAAGGACTAAAAGGTAATGGAGTGGGTTTGAACGCACTGACCTGTTCTTATGCCCCTTCGTTTCGCTGGCGCACGCCACACGTTTGGCGTCGTGATCTTCAATTTAGTCTTGCGGGTTTGCTGTGGCTTCGCTTGAATATTGATACACACACACTATATAGGTAATGGACGGTGATCAGTTACGGGGGCCCCCTTCGCGATATTGCTATACAACTGAGCGGTGCGGTGTTTGTCTGCGCCACAGGGTGGCCCTATTCAACATATACAAATTTTTAGTTATACAAATATGAGGCAAACATGAGACAGACCATGAAACATCACTTTGTCTCTTTTTTTCTAATATACAGTTTTACCTGTAAAAAAGAGACAAAACATTTAAGTTCTTGCTCACTTGGGAAAATGAGTATAAATTTGACAGCGTGCCAAGTTTTGGCAACATCCATGAATGATTTGTTACACTCATTCATTACTTTACTCTACACGAAACTACAAGAAGCATGATAGTGATGTACTCCAACAAATGATTTGTCGACGTAAATACTTTTCTTCAACATAATAGATTAATAGTACAAATAAAAACCATATTTAATCATGAATATTTTTAAACTACTAATTAGAAATAAAATAAAAGAAACCAATTAAAAACTAAGACTAAAATTAAAACGCGTCGTAGAATTCCTCCGCATCACATGCCTCTTGTAGCAACGTTCTCAGAAGACTGGCAGCATTGCCACGTTGTATGGCAATGCTTATTCTCTGACCTAAAAAGAGGCCAGCCCTCTGGTTACGAGAAGCGTCGACCATACTCTTCAGAGAGATTGCGAGCGCTCGGGCCCCAAGGCCCCAACGTTTCGACTCCAAACGGCACAAATTCATAGACTCCAATGAGTTTGGAGTATTTGCGCCATTTGAGAGCCTCTGCGGAAGCCGCGGCGGCACCGGCACAGCCAGCCGTGCCAGGTATGGGGGTAGGGGCAATGGTGTCGACGCATGTTGCGTCCCACACCAGGGCCCTACCCATTTTCCATGGCATTAACGACATACCATCCGGTCTCTTGCCATCGTCGCGCGCCAAACCGTTAGGTTCAAGCACGGCTGGCACACCGGCGGTGACAAGAGCACGGCGGATTATGTCATTGAGGCTAGCGTGCCATGGCATTCGCCCAGCGCTCCTGCAGCACGACAGGCCATGGTGTCCGAGTCGGTCAACTGCTTCTCCACAACGGCATCGATGCAGAGAAACACACGGCGCGCCTAATCGGAGGCACGTGGCGATGCGGAAAGTAGTGTCGTCTAACATAGTCCCTATGTTAGATGACGGCAGAGCTTGCAACCAAAGACCCGATTCCCACACTCCAACCGCCAGTAAACGGGCACGCTCAGCAGCATTAGAGCAAGTATTTAATAGATTCTGTCTAACTAAGCTGCAAAGCGGCCCGTCCCACTGACCCTGTGAGAAAAGGTTCCCTGGGAGATCCGTGTTTGGACATGCAATTTTCCAAGCATTCACTGCATCGGTCTTGCACAATACTTCCGAATTAACTAATGTAGGTGCAAGAATTTTCCTAGTTAATTCTTCCGTACTGTAGACCGACATTATTCCGTATAGTACAAATTACTTAGTAGCTGGTACAGATAACTTACTTTCTGGAAAATCAACAATCTAACTCAGTTAAGTTCCTAAAGTTATTGCTGAATTTATCACAAGAAGTCTTATTAAAAAAATTAAATTTGCATCATTACTGCTCGGGGCAGAAGACGTGAAGAGCCTCATTTACAAAATATCAAGGGGAGGCCTTAACGCCTTAACCTATATGCCTCATCGAGCGTGGTAAACATACACATAAAAAAACAGAAAAATTAATTTAAATGCACCTGACAAACAAGACAACCCCCGAAAGTTATTACTTATATATATTTAAATTTATTTGTGAATTTTATGATAATAATATAGATGAAAAATATTTTTGCCGATTCTGATGCAACACATAGCACTAATCACAAGTTTCTTTTAATTAAATGTGTAATACAGACTTTTCTAGACATCCAGGTTTAGACAACACGGTCGTACACAATGCGATAAGCTGTCACATCGACAATATTTATATAAAAAATGCTTATAATATTTTTATTGTTACTTTCTTCGCATACACCGTCATGATGAAACCATGCGCCTAACATTTTTCTATAGGTACTCCTAAATATAAGATATCAACAAATATTACGATACTAGAAGCTACAGCCCTAACGTAGTAACCGTCGGCCATACGTTCATTCACAAAAATGGAACGTAGCTATACACGCCTAATCTGTAGGTATGGCCTGTCTACTAAGCGCGCGAGCGTTCTTCCTATATCTATGGTCTGCGCGTTTTCTAACGATGAGTGGCTAAATTTCTATTTTCTCTCTTGTAAAGATGGCGCGCATCCCTGTATTTGATGCAGCGCTGTGATTGGCTAATCCGGAGTAGTGCGTAATAGGTGCGTTCGGATACACATATGTGGGAAGGATTTAGTCCTTAGTACATATTTATGATCTTTATTTTATTATATCGGATCAAATAAAATGTATAGCAACAAAAAACTATTGCAACTGATGTACTTACTTCTTCCATATTATTTAACAAAGTTTAGATATTTAAAAAAATACTGCTATATGGTGGAGTTGTGTACTGTTATTTCTGACCAGTAACATTAATTTTCAACCCAGATGCAAAGAGAAGGGTTATAAGTTTGACGTGTCTCTGTCTGTCTGTCGCACCTAAGCTCCCGAACGGATGAAGCGATTTTAATAAATTTATTTTTGTATTAAAGGTGACTTACGTGCGAGTGTTCTTAAACATGTTTGATGAAAATTGGTTGAGCCGTTTAAAAGTGATGGGGTTAAAGTGGGGATTGGGAGCGTGGGGGGTTTTTAAATGTTTAATTTATGTTATTGCTTCTATTTTCAAAAGTAGTGAATTTTCAATTTTGTCATAGGGGTGAAATTTTGAATAAGCGCTGTGACAAACATACGCACATTTATTTTATTTTTAACTAGCCAGCTCGCCCCGGCTTTGCCTGTATCATATCTTGAAGCCCTTTGGCAATTTTTTTATCTCTGTGTAAGAACTATCCTCTTACTGCAAGGATTGTTTTAAAAAAAGAATTAGCGAAATCGGTTACTAGTACCTAATCGTTTTAAAATGTTATAAGAAATAGTAATTACATAATAATGTAGCTGATGAGCACTGTAGAAGTATAATAGCCTTTGCTAGAGTCTAATTCGAGCAAAATAAAACAAAGGTATTCACTACACTCGTAAATGAATGAAATAATAGACAAAAATATTTATGCGTGATCATTTTATTTATTCCAAATAATTATGGAAGCCAATTTCTTTGCCAATGAACTTTCAAGTTTTTACAGGGCGCATCCTCTACCAGCCCATCCGGCACGGTAACCAAGACCTGGGGTCATGGCTGCAGCAGGAGCGATAGCACCGAAGGGACCAATCGCAGGAGCGAAGGCAACATCCTCACTGACCATAGAGTTGTCGCCATTACCGCAGGCGTGGTTGACGGCACCGGTACCAGCAGTGGGCAAGCCCAAGCCCTCGATACCAACAGTACCAACGAATGGCAGCTCACCAATTACTTCAAGAATACCCTCATAAGCGTTCTCAGATTTTAGAGAGATCCCGACGGGAGCATTGGCAGAGCCACTGGAGACTGGCAGCGCACCACCGCTGGTGGGGGTGAAATCGATACCGGGAGCAGCACCGTAGATTCCGTCGTAAGCTAAACCTCTGCCAGCCCAACCAAGTCCATCATAGCCGAGGGGACCAGCCAAGCCATCGTACGCCAAACCTCTGGCGCCCCAACCAGTGAGTCCATCATAAGCTAAACCGGGAGCAGCCAATCCGTAAGGACCAGCCAAACCAGCCCCGATGCATTGGCTCAATGCACACTGCAGAAAAAAATGTAAAACAATGAGTTAAATTTCCTGAAGTCTAATTATTGAGATTCGTTTTTCGGAAGAAAAATTTGATTAATTTTAGTATATTTTCCAATCACTAAAGCAAAGTGACGCTAGAACCTCATCCAATGAACTCTTAAAACAGGTCAATACTTATAATGTTCAATTTTGTATGTTGCATAAGTGATTGAAAATGTTAAAATTAATCATAAAAAAATTCAAAGTGACGCCAGAACCTCATCCAATGAACTTTTAAAACAGTTCAATAATTATAATTGAACGGCTGTCACACTACCAACTGCAAATGAGTGCCTTTGTGATCCTATTTTAGTGGGACACCCGTAAGTAAAGTATGAGAGACATGGATATGGCTAATAAATAAATGTTTAGTAAAATAAAATTTATAGCTAAGTAATTTAAACCTGAATTTGAAAAAAAAACATACCTTGACGAGAAGCGCCTGGGCGCAGAAGACGAGGATAGCTTTAGCAGACATGTTGCTGGTTCTAGTACTGACACGAGAATGTTTTCCTAGAACGTTTAGGCTTATTTTATACTAACTTATTATCACCACTTTCTAAGAAAATTGTATTGATAAATAGGTTAGTAATTCAATGTTTGTGTAACCATGATAAGCCTATAGTTTTTAGTTTTATAAAACGTGTAAAAATGTTGAAATCAACAATTTCATTGATGCGTACGTACTATATAAGCTAAGTCAAAATTAGGCTCATCACTCTGTATCCAGCGTCTCATAGTTTCAAACATGAACACCTTCACCGTCGTATTCTTCTGCATACAAGCTTGCTTGGTACAGGTATGTGTACCATTTTTTTGATACCTTCTCTTAGGAAACAATCTTACTACATGCACATACATACCAGCTGTTGACTGCTGGCTCACCTTCTACCTGCTCTAGTCCTAACTATTTGTGGTCAGCGCAACAATGTCATTTTCCTCCATACATTACTGCCAGATGTAATTTCCTCAGTCACGCCATAATATCCTGTTTTACGCAATCTATCCATATTTTCTTGGGTCTACCTCTACTCGTAAAGTTCTCTACTTGCTTGTACATGCATGCACTAATACTGTTACTGGAACCTCTTGCAGCCCACTTTTAGGATAAATCTCTGTCTACCATTTAATATAATATTAACAATGATATTATATCACTGTGCTTAATTTCATCCAGATTCATAAAGCTATCCTGGGTATCCATCTATTCATCCAAAATAATGTTTATTACATTTGGAATATGTAAGGTTGTTTTGCTTACATTTGGATACGTGCCTCTTCTTAATGAATATTGACTGGGCGGATTGTTTGCTCCTTTAATATGAATTTCCCTGCCTTTTCGATTGATAGCCATATTTCACCATAGATGCATGGTTTATAAATATGTAATAACTATATTTTCAGAATGTCTTCGGCCAGTGCACCAGCCGCGCTGCTGTAGTCGCTGAGCCCGGTCTAGCTCCTTATGGTCTGGGCTCACCTTTTGCATACGATGGTCTGGCTGGTTTGAGAGGCATCGCTCCTGCTGCTATTGCCCCCGGTCTGGGTGGTCCTTATGGTCTGGGCTCAACCCTCGCATACGAAGGTCTGGCTGGATGGGGAGGCGCTATTGCTCCCGCTGCTACCTTAGGCTACCGCGCTGGACTTGGTGAACTTGGCTACCCCGGTGCTCTTGGTTGGGCTGATGAGGTCATCGCTCCCTACGGTGGTGTGGGTGAAGGCAACGTAGCCGTCGCCGGTGAGCTGCCAGTTGTTGGTACTACCGCTGTCGCTGGTCAGGTCCCGATCATGGGCGCTGTGCGCTTCGGTGGCCCTGTCGACGCTGCTGGTGCCGTGACCATCACTGGCCAATGCGCTTGCGGAGGTCTTGCCGAATCCTACCTGTACTAAATGAAGATATTTCAAATCACTACAAATTTTTGGAAATAAATACTGACTTATATTGCAATCACCAATTTGTTTTACTTTCATTTCTTGTGTATTAGATGCCTATGAAGTATAAACTCGTTATTTTTCAATACATTATGCACCCATAACCCATATTACTAAAGTTTCTAACAAAACTTGCCGTGTTGGCTCCCGGTGAAGTAGAACAGGACCACCCCAGCTCTTCCTGTGGGTGTCGTAGAAGGAGACTAAGGGATAGGGCTGTTCTCCATCCGACAGTAAACATACAGTCCAAGATAAAGGTCCCGAGACTTCAATAGGCTCGCGTTCTAATACACTTCTGCCTACCCCTTCGGGGATTTACAGACTTGATGCCTTTTTACGATTAAGTCGTTTTATAACGTAGGCATTTCAAGTTTTAGTTTTTATATACCAGTGTATGCTTGTTTCCTGGACCTTACAAAAGCATTTGACCTGATTTCTTATGAAGTGTTATGGAATAAGCTTAAAGAAATGAATGTATTCGATTCACTTATATCAATATTAACTGTATGGTATGATAAACCAAGAAACTTTGTGAGATGGTTAAATGCTCTATCAGGCCCATATGTGCTTTAATGTGGTGTTAGGCAAGGAGGGCTTACATTCCCGAGACTGTTTAACATTTAAGTAACTGATTTACTTGTTGAGCTCAGCAGTACACATGTAGGATGTCATATAGATGGCATATGCATTAATAATTTAAGTTATGCGGATGACATGGTGCTGCTGTGTCCATCAATTAATGATATTAGAAAACTTTTAAGTATTTGTGAGAAGTATGCTGAAAGACATGGATTAAAGTACAACCCTGTAAAAAGTGTGATGTTGGTGTTAAGAGGAGTGAATAAAAGTCCAGCACATGTCCCTGTTGTTACGCTTAAAGGTGCAATTTTAAAGAGAGTGAAGAAATTTAAATACCTGGGGCATATTGTTATACCGAGGATCTAAGAGATGATTTGGACTTGGAAAGGGAACGCAGGGCGTTAGCTGTGCGGGGAAACATGGTGGCTCAAAGGTATGCTGGTTGCAATGTACCAGTTAAAATTATACTGTTCAAGGCTCACTGCCAGACATTCTACACCAGCAGCTTCTGGTTCAACCATACCCAAAGGGCAGTCATTGCGCTGCGTGTACAGTATAATAACACTTTCAGGATGCTGTTGAGGCTCCCACCGTACTGCAGTGTGTCGGGGATGTTCGCAGATGCGCATACTAGCCTCGTTGCTGCGTAGGGTCAAGGGGGGCACTAACGGTATTCTGGGAGTGATCGCGGAGAGGATGGATAGGCCTGCCTTTGGTAGACTCATCAAGCTACATGTGGCATGATGAATCTATCAAAGGTAACACCTGCTGTACTATGTAAAACCATTATTTTATGTATTACCTACTAACATAGATGTTAAGAATAATGACTAACAAGATATGGGCCTCTGTTGTCTTAAATAAAAGATTTTAGTTATTGATTTTATTTATATAGGCTAGTCTATTTATTACTCTAATGACATTCTAAAAATAAATCGTTTAACAATTTAGGCATTTTGATTTAGAGACAAATTAAAAATAAGTCACTCTTTCTTCGTGGCAACTTGATTTTTATATAATATGATTAGGAAGGCTTTTATTCATCAGGGGGGTTAATATATTCATTAGGTTCATGCGATAATTTACAAACGTTTTTAAACCGCATAGCTTAAAAACTGTTTTACATTATATCGGATCAAATAAAATGTATAGCAACAAAAAACTACTGCAACTGATGTACTTACTTCTACCATATTATTTAACAAAGTTTACATATTGAAAAAAAATGCTGCTATATGGTGGAGTTGTGTACTGTTATTTCTGACCAGTAACATTAATTTTCAACCCAGATGCAAAGAGAGAAGGGTTATAAGTTTGACGTGTCTCTGTCTGTCTGTCGCACCTAAGCTCCCGAACGGATGAAGCGATTTTAATTTAGTTTCTTTTTGTATTATAGGTGACTTACATGTGAGTGTTCTTATACATGATTGATGAAAATTGGTCGAGCCGTTTAAAAATTATGGGGTTAAAGTGGGGATTGGGAGCGTGGGGGTTTTTAAATGTTTAATTTATGTTATTGCTTCTATTTTCAAAAGTAGTGAATTTTCAATTTGGTCATAGGGGTGAAATTTTGAATAAGCGCTGTAACAAACATACCCACATTTATTTTATTTTAACTAGCCGGCTCGCCCCGGCTTTGCCTGTGGCATATCTTGAAGCCCTTTGGCAATTTTTATTTTTTTTTCTCTGTGTAAGAACCATACTCTTACTGCAAGGATTGTTCTAAAAAAGAATTAGCGAAATCGGTTACTAGTACCTAATCGTTTTAAAATGTTATATGAAATAGTAGTAGTAGTAGTACATAATAATGTAGCTGATGAGCACTATAGAAGTTAAGACTTTGCTAGAGTCTAATTCGATCAAAATAAAACAAAGGTATTCACTACACTCGTAAATAAATGAAATAATAGACAAAAATATTTATGCGTGATCATTTTATTTATTCCAAATAATTATGAAAGCCAATTTCTTTGCCAATGAACTTTCAAGTTTTTACAGGGCGCATCCTCTACCAGCCCATCCGGCACGGTAACCAAGACCAGGGGCCATGGCTGCAGCAGGAGCGATAGCACCGAATGGACCAATGGCAGGAGCGAAGGCAACGTCGTCACTGACCATAGAGTTGTCGCCATTACCGCAGGCGTGGTTGACGGCACCAGTACCAGCAGTGGGCAAGCCCAAGCCCTCGATACCAACAGTACCAACGAATGGCAGCTCACCAATTACTTCAAGAATACCCTCATAAGCGTTTTCAGATTTCAGAGTGATACCGACGGGAGCATTGGGAGAGCCACTGGAGACTGGCAGCGCACCGCCGCTGGTGGGGGTGAAATCAATACCGGGAGCAGCAGCACCGTAGATTCCGTCGTAAGCTAATCCTCTGCCGGCCCAACCAAGTCCATCATAGCCGAGGGGACCAGCCAAGCCATCGTATGCCAATCCTCTAGCGCCCCAACCCGCGAGTCCATCATAAGCTAAACCGGGAGCGGCCAATCCGTAAGGACCAGCTAAACCAGCACCGATGCACTGGCTCAATGTGCACTGCAGAAAAAAATGTAAAAACAATGAGTTAAATTTCTTGAAGTCTTTAATTATTAAGTTCCGTTTTCGGAAGAAAAAAATACAGGATATGATTAATTTTAGTATATTTTCCAATCAGCAAAGTGACGCTAGAACCTCATCCAATGAACTCTTAAAACAGGTCAATAATTATAATTTAACGGCTGTCACACCAACTGCAAATGAGTGCCTTTGTAATCCTAGTTTTGTTGGACACCCGTAAGTAAAGGATGAGAGATATGGACATGGCTATTAAATAAATGTTTATCAAAATAAAATTTACAGCTAAGTAATTTAAACTTTAATTTGAAAAAAAGAACATACCTTGACGAGAAGCGCCTGAGCGCAGAAGACGAGGATAGCTTTAGCAGACATGTTACTGGTTCTAGTGCTGACACGAGAATGTTTTCCTAGAACTTTTAGGCTTATTATATACTAACTTATTATCTCCAATTTCTAAGAAAATTGTATTGATAAATAGGTTAGTAATTCAATGTTTGTTTAACCACGATAAGCCTATAGTTTTTAGTTATATAAAACGTGTAAAAATGTTGAAATCAACAGTTTTATTGATGCGTGCGTACTATATAAGCTAAGTCAAAATTAGGCTCATTACTCTGTATTCAGCGTTTCATAGCTTCAAACATGAACACCTTCACTGTTGTATTCTTCTGCATCCAAGCTTGCTTGGTACAGGTATGTGAAACATTTTTTTGATACCTTCTCTTATGGAACAATCATAATACATGCACATACATACCAGTTGTTGACTCCTGCCTCACCATCTACATGCTCTCGTCCCTGAGGTCAGCCCAACATATCAGTTTTATCCATACTTTCCTGTCAGATGTAATTTCCTCAGTCATAATATCCTCTTTTATGCAATCCATCTATCCTTTCTTGGGTCTACCTCTACTCCTAAAGTTATCTACCTGCTTGTACATGCATGCACTAATCCTGTTGCTGGAACCTCTTGCAGCCCACTTTTAGGATAATTACGCTTATTTATAGGAGTATATTTCCTAAAACGGAACGGAAACGACCACAGAAATGAAGGACCGGATCCCATCTTCGGACATGCCGCGAAGAGGTCGGCCGCAGCTGAACTACTATTTCTCTAACAATGATATTATATCGCTGTGCTTAATTTCATCCAGATTCATAAAGCTATCCTGCGTATCCATCTATTCATCCAAAATTATGTTTATTAAATTTGGAATACGTAATGTTGTTTTGCTTACATTTGGATACGTGCCTCTTTTTAATGAAAATTGACTAGGCGGATTGTTTGCTCCTTTATTATTAATTTTCCCACCTTTTCGATTGATAGCCAGATTTTACCATAGATGCATGGTTTTTAAATATATGATACCTATCTTTTTCAGAATGTCTTCGGCCAGTGCACCAGCCGCGCTGCTGTAGTCGCTGAGCCCGGTCTTATTGCTCCCGGTCTAGCTCCTTATGGTCTGGGCTCACCTTTTGCATACGATGGTCTGGCTGGTTTGAGAGGCTTCGCTCCTGCTGCCGCTGCTATTGCCCCCGGTCTAGCTGGCCCTTATGGTCTGGGCTCAAACCTCGCATACGATGGTCTGGCGGGATGGGGAGGTGCTATTGCTCCCGCTGCCACCTTAGGCTACCGCTCCGGACTTGGTGAACTTGGCTACCCCGGTGCTCTTGGTTGGGCTGATGAGGTCATCGCTCCCTACGGTGGTGTTGGTGAAGGCAACGTAGCCGTCGCCGGTGAGCTGCCAGTTGTTGGTACTACCGCTGTCGCTGGTCAGGTCCCGATCATGGGCGCTGTGCGCTTCGGTGGCCCTGTCGACGCTGCTGGTGCCGTAACCATCACTGGTCAATGCGCTTGCGGAGGTCTTGCCGATTCCTACCTGTACTAAATGGAGATGTTTCAAATCACTAGAAGTTGTTGGAAATAAATACTGACTTATATTGCAATTACCAATTTGTTTTACTTTCATTTCTTGTTTATAAGATGCCTATGAAACATAAACTCGCTATTTTTCAATACATTATGCACCCATAACCCATATTACTAAAGTTTCTAACAAAACTTGCCGTGTTGGCTCCCTGTGGAGTAGAATAGGACCACCCCATCTATTCCTGTGGGTGTCGTAGAAGGCGACTAAGGGATAGGGCTGTTCTCCATCCGACAGTAAACATACAGTCCAAGATAAAGGGCCCGAGACTTCAATAGGCTCGCGTTCTGATACACCTCTGCCTACCTTCGGGGATTTACAGACTTGATGCCTTTTTACTATTACCAGTGTATGCTTGTTTCCTGGACCTTACAAAAGCATTTGACCTGATTTCTTATGAAGTGTTATGGAATATGCTTAAAGAAATGAATGTGCTCGATTCACTTATATTAATATTAAGTGTATGGTATGATAAACAAAGAAACTTTGTGAGATGGTCCAATGCTCTATATGTGCTTTAATGTGGTGTTAGGCACGGATGGCTTACCTCCCCGAGACTGTTTAACATTTAAGTAACTGATTTACTTGTTGAGCTCAACAGTACATAAGTAGGATGTCATATAGATGGCATATGCATTAATAATTTAAGTTATGCGGATGACATGGTGCTGCTGTGTCCATCAATTAATGATATTAGAAAACTTTTAAGTATTTGTGAGAAGTATGCTGAAAGACATGGATTAAAGTATAACCCTGTAAAAAGTGAGATGTTGGTATTTAGAGGAGTGAATAAAAGTCCATCACATGTCATTTAAAGAAGAGAGTGAAGAAATTTAAATACCTGGGGCATATTATTACCGAGGATTTAAGAAATGATTGTAGTTGGAAAGGGAACACAGGACGTTGGCTGTGCGGGGAAACATGGTGGCTCGGAGGTTTGCTGGTTGTACTGTACAAGTTAAAATTACACTTTTCAAGGCTTGATATTTTTTAAAGTTTACGCGAATGTCACTCATTGAAATAAAACCACTTTTTAACCCCCGACGCAAAAACGACGGGGTGTTATTAACCCCCGACGCAAAAACGACGGGCTGTGGCATCGTAGCACCCAAACGGGTGAACCGATTTGGATGTAGTTTTTTTTATTTGAAAGGTATATTAGTCGGGAGTGTTCTTAGCTATGTTTGGAAAAAATCGGTCCAAGATGGGCGCCGTCACAACATATCGGAATACGAATTTCTTCATAGCTCCCTCAATATGGGTATCAAATGAAAGAGCTTGACTAGTAGATCACTTTAAAAAGTAAAAAATAAAAATTAAATTAAAAATTTAAAAAACCCCCGTCTCAAAAACAACACACACAACTTTTTGGAAGTGTTTTTGAGACGGGGGTTTTTAAATTTTTTAATTTATTACGGATTCTATCGCGATATATTTGTTATTATTTACTTTTGAAACCGACGTTTCGGCTGCTTTGCAGTAGCCATGATAGTCACACCGCGATCATGGCTACTGCAAAGCAGCCAAAACATCGGTTTAAAAAGTAAATAATAACAAATATATCGCGATAGAATCCGTAAAAAGTGGTTTTTCAAGGCTTACTGCCAGACATTCTACACCAGCAGCCTCTGGTTCAACCATACCCAAAGGGCAGTCAATGCGTTGCGTGTACAGTATAATAACACTTTCAGGATGTTGTTGAGGCTCCCACCTTACTGAAGTGCGTCGGGGATGTTCGCAGATGCGCATACAGACCACTTTCACGATTTGATGCGCTCGAAGGTAGCCTCGTTGCTGCGTAGGGTCAGGGAGGGCACCTAGGGTATTCTGGGAATGTTCGCGGAGAGGATAGATGGGCCTGCCTTTGGTAGATTCATCAAGCTACATGTATTGTGGCGTGATGAATCTATCAAAGGTAACAACCTGCTGTACTATGTAAAACCATTTTATTATGTATTACTCACATAGATGTTAAGAATAATTACTAACAAGATATTGGCCTTTGTTGTCTTAAATAAAAGATTTGATTTATTTATTTTATTTATATAGGCTAGTCTATTTACTCTAATGGCACTCTGAAAATAAATTGTTTAGCAATTTAGGCATTTTGATTTATAGACAAACTAGCTTTTACCCGTGGCTCCGCCCGCGTGGATGTCAGTTATCGCGACCAAACATAGCCTATGTCCTTTCTCATGGTCTAATCTACCCCTATACCAAATTTCATTAAAATCGGTTCAGTTGTTTAGGCGTGAAATCGTAACATACAGATAAACAGATAGACAAATAGATAGATAGACAGACATACAGAGTTAGTTTCGCATTTAAAATATTAGTATGGATATGGATTAAAAATTAGTCACTCTTTCTTCGCGGCAACTTGATTTTTAGATAATATGATTAGGAAGGATTTTATTCATCAGGGGGGTTAATATATTCATTAGGTTCATGCGATAATTTACAAACATTTTTAAACCGCATAGCATAAAAACTGTTTTACATTATATCGGATCAAATAAAATGTATACCAATAAAAAACTATTGCGACTGAAGTACTTACTTCTACCATGTTATATGACAAAGTTTACATAATATTAAAAAAAAAAACTGATATAAGGTGGAGTTGTGTACTTTTATTTTAATTTTTATAAATTTTTTACCCCAAGATTCAAAGAGAGAAGGGTTATAAGTTTGATGTGTCTCTGTCTGTCTGTCGCACCTAAGCTCCCGAACGGATGAAGCGATTTTAATTTAGTTTCTTTTTGTATTATAGGTGACTTACATGTGAGTGTTCTTATACATGTTTGATGAAAATCGGTGGAGCCGTTTAAAAGTTTTGGGGTTAAAGTGGGGATGGGGGCGTGGGGGGTTTTTAAATATTTAATTAATGTTATTGCTTCTATTTTCAAAAGTAGTGAATTTTCAATTTGGTCATAGGGGTGAAATTTTGAATAAGCGCTGTAACAAACATACGCACATTTATTTTATTTTTAACTAGCCGGCTCGCCCCGGCTTTGCCTGTAGCATATCTTGAAGCCCTTTGGCATTTTTTTTTTCTCTGTGTAAGAACTATCCTCTTACTGCAAGGATTGTTCTAAAAAATGAATTAGCGAAATCGGTTACTAATAATCGTTTTAAAATGTTATATGAAATAGTAATTAGATAATAATGTAGCTGATGAGCACTGTAGAAGTAAAGCCTTTGCTAGAGTCTAATTCGAGCAAAATAAAACAAAGGTATTCACTACACTCGTAAATGAATGAAATAATAGACACAAATATTTATGCGTGATCATATTTTTATTTATTCCAAATAATTATGGAAGCCAATTTCTTTGCCAATGAACTTTCAAGTTTTTACAGGGCGCATCCTCTACCAGCCCATCCAGCACGGTAACCAAGACCTGGGGCCATGGCTGCAGCAGGAGCGATAGCACCGAAGCGACCAAAGGCAGGAGCGAAGGCAACATCGTCACTAACCATAGAGTTGTCGCCATTACCGCAGGCGTGGTTGACGGCACCGGTACCAGCAGTGGGCAAGCCCAAGCCCTCGATACCAACAGTACCAACGAATGGCAGCTCACCAATTACTTCAAGAATACCCTCATAAGCGTTCTCAGATTTTAGAGAGATCCCGACGGGAGCATTGGCAGAGCCACTGGAGACTGGCAGCGCACCGCCGCTGGTGGGGGTGAAATCGATACCGGGAGCAGCACCGTAGATTCCGTCGTAAGCTAATCCTCTGCCGGCCCAACCAAGTCCATCATAGCCGAGGGGACCAGCCAAGCCATCGTACGCCAAACCTCTGGCGCCCCAACCAGTGAGTCCATCATAAGCTAAACCGGGAGCAGCCAATCCGTAAGGACCAGCCAAACCAGCCCCGATGCATTGGCTCAATGCACACTGCAGAAAAAAATGTAAAACAATGAGTTAAATTTCCTGAAGTCTAATTATTGAGATTCGTTTTTCGGAAGAAAAATTTGATTAATTTTAGTATATTTTTCAATCACTAAAGCAAAGTGACGCTAGAACCTCATCCAATGAACTCTTAAAACAGGTCAATACTTATAATGTTCAATTTTGTATGTTGCATAAGTGATTGAAAATGTTAAAATTAATCATAAAAAAATTCAAAGTGACGCCAGAACCTCATCCAATGAACTTTTAAAACAGGTCAATAATTATAATTGAACGGCTGTCACACTACCAACTGCAAATGAGTGCCTTTGTAATCCTATTTTAGTGGGTCACCCGTAAGTAAAGTATGAGAGACATGGACATGGCTAATAAATAAATGTTTAGTAAAATAAAATTTATAGCTAAGTAATTTAAACCTGAATTTGAAAAAAAAAACATACCTTGACGAGAAGCGCCTGGGCGCAGTAGACGAGGATAGCTTTAGCAGACATGTTGCTGGTTCTAGTACTGACACGAGAATGTTTTCCTAGAACGTTTAGGCTTATTTTATACTAACTTATTATCACCACTTTCTAAGAAAATTGTATTGTTAAATAGGTTAGTAATTCAATGTTTGTGTAACCATGATAAGCCTATAGTTTTTTTGTTTTATAAAACGTGTAAAAATGTTGAAATCAACAATTTCATTGATGCGTACGTACTATATAAGCTAAGTCAAAATTAGGCTCATCACTCTGTATCCAGCGTCTCATAGTTTCAAACATGAACACCTTCACCGTCGTATTCTTCTGCATCCAAGCTTGCTTGGTACAGGTATGTGAAACATTTTTTTGATACCTTCTCTTAGGAAACAATCTTACTACATGCACATACATACCAGCTGTTGACTGCTGGCTCACCTTCTACCTGCTCTAGTCCTAACTATTTGTGGTCAGCGCAACAATGTCATTTTCCTCCATACATCACTGCCAGATGTAATTTCCTCAGTCACGCCATAATATCCTGTTTTACGCATTCCATCCATATTTTCTTGGGTCTACCTCTACTCGTAAAGTTCTCTACCTGCTTGTACATGCATGCACTAATCCTGTTACTGGAACCTCTTGCAGCCCACTTTTAGGATAAATCTCTGTCTACCATTTAATATAATATTAACAATGATATTATATCACTGTGCTTAATTTCATCCAGATTCATAAAGCTATCCTGGGTATCCATCTATTCATCCAAAATAATGTATATTACATTTGGAATATGTAAGGTTGTTTTGCTTACATTTGGATACGTGCCTCTTCTTAATGAATATTGACTGGGCGGATTGTTTGCTCCTTTACTATGAATTTCCCTGCCTTTTCGATTGATAGCCATATTTCACCATAGATGCATGGTTTATAAATATGTAATAACTATATTTTCAGAATGTCTTCGGCCAGTGCACCAGCCGCGCTGCTGTAGTCGCTGAGCCCGGTCTTATTGCTCCCGGTCTAGCTCCTTATGGTCTGGGCTCACCTTTTGCATACGATGGTCTGGCTGGTTTGAGAGGCATCGCTCCTGCTGCCGCTGCTATTGCCCCCGGTCTGGGTGGTCCTTATGGTCTGGGCTCAACCCTCGCATACGATGGTCTGGCTGGATGGGGAGGCGCTATTGCTCCCGCTGCTACCTTAGGCTACCGCGCTGGACTTGGTGAACTTGGCTACCGCGGTGCTCTTGGTTGGGCTGATGAGGTCATCGCTCCCTACGGTGGTGTTGGTGAAGGCAACGTAGCCGTTGCCGGTGAGCTGCCAGTTGTTGGTACTACCGCTGTCGCTGGTCAGGTCCCGATCATGGGCGCTGTACGCTTCGGTGGCCCTGTCGACGCTGCTGGTGCCGTGACCATCACTGGTCAATGCGCTTGTGGAGGTCTTGCCGAATCCTACCTGTACTAAATGCAGATGTTTCAAATTACTACAATTTTTGGAAATAAACTCTGACTTATATTGCAATCACCAATGTGTTTTACTTTTTGTTCTTGTTTATTAGATGCCTATGAAACATAAACTCGCTATTTTTCAATACAGGATGCACCCATAACCCATACTATTAAAGTTTCTAACAAATAATTCCATGTTACACATGCAGATAAAGCAAGTTTGAGCGGAGA
This sequence comes from Eilema sororculum, assembly GCA_914829495.1. Classification (NCBI taxonomy): domain Eukaryota; kingdom Metazoa; phylum Arthropoda; class Insecta; order Lepidoptera; family Erebidae; genus Eilema; species Eilema sororculum. Next base: position 3,739,184 of record OU618560.1, on the reverse strand, counting down.
TTGTCGCTATCAATTAATTAGAAAAATATTATAAAACATTCTTTAAATGAGTACAAAATGTAACGGCTGTAATGGGGTCATTAATAATGACTTCATGGAGTGTTCGCAAGAAAAATGCAGGAAGAAATTCCATGTGATGTGTCTTGGCTTAACGAGTGTTGTAGTGGAGCAATACACACCGGAGTACAAGGGTCAGTGGATTTGTCCAGAATGTGCGTGCACAACGCCGAAGACGGGAAATGTGGATACGCCGGTTCGAGCAAACACAACCGTAAATAAAACATTTACACCGAGCAGCTATGTAAACATCAGCAAGCGGGGTAATAGAATAAACAGTAGTGAAACAACCGACACGGAGAGCCTACTGGTAGACGAAATTCGGGAACTACGTGTGGAGATGAAATCGCAATTAGAGGAACAACGAAAGCAATTCCGATTACTACAAAATAAGTTTGAAAAAAGCGAAGCTGAATTGAAAGAAATAAAACGGATTTTGAAGGTGGTACAAGATAAAGTAGAAAAAGCTGAGATTACGAAGACAGAAAACTTGTCAAGTTTACAGACGGAAAATCAAAAGGTACTAAATCAGGCAGAACAAGGAAATAAAGGTCAGTCCACATCGTTTGCAAGTGTGGTCAAAGAAAATCCCAAGCGGGTCAATAGTAAACGCTTGCCAGCAAGTGAAAGAGGGGCCACGAAATCGGTGCATAAAGCGGCAGGCGAACAAATAAATAAAATTGGAGACAATCTCAAGGCGGTTGATAGTAATATAAACGAAGGTCAAGGATCAGAAAGGGAAGAAAGCTGGAACACCATATCCCGGAAAAGAAATAAATACACAAACAATGAAGTTAGAAAAGGTGGAAGTACCAGCGACAGTGATATTCAGGGTTTAGAAAGGAAAAAATATTTACATGTATGGCGCTTACAGAAAGAGACAACAATAGACAGTTTGGAAAAGCATCTCCGGAAGATTTATGGGGAAGGAGTATCATTTAAAATAGAAAAAATAAAACATAAAACTGAACGGGATTATGCTTCGTTTATAATAGGGGTACCAGAGAGCAAATACGATAAGTTGTGCCAATCAGAGAACTGGGCAGTAAATATTGAGTTTGCGGAATGGTTGTGGTTTCCTAGATCAACCAATAATACAAAAATCTATTAATAAATCTGTGGCGATATATTACCAAAACGTGAGAGGACTTCGAACAACAAAAAACACTAAAAAGTTGAAAATAAATGAATAAATTTTAATTCAACGGTTGCCATGTCGGGGGACCGTAACTGGTTAAGTACTCCTTTATATCGTAAGGTCCCCCGACATGGCAACCGTTGAATTAAAATTTATTCATTTATTTTCAACTTTTTAGTGTTTTTTGTGACGGGGGTTTTTTAAATTTTTAATTTAATTTTTATTTTATACTTTTTAAATTGATCTACTAGTCAAGCTCTTTCATTTGATACCCATATTGAGGGAATTATAACGAAATTTGTATTCCAACATGTTGTGGCGGCGGCCATCTTGGACCGATTTTTTTCAAACATAGCTAAGAACACTCCCGACTCATATACCTTTCAAACAAAAAAAACTAAATCCAAATCGGTTCATCCGTTTGGGTGCTACGATGCCACAGACAGACACACACACACACACACACACACACACAGACACGTCAAACTTATAACACCCCGTCGTTTTTGCGTCGGGGGTTAAAAATAGAACATTTTTATGTAAACATTGCAACCACGGAGGCAGATTTTGTTCGCTATAACAGAAACCGGTTGCAATGAGTCAATTTACGATGCAGAATTGGTGCCGCCGGGATTCAGTATCATGCGCTGTGATCGAGCGGACGGTCGTAAACAGGGCGGCGCGTGTCTCGTGGCCACACCGCGACTTGATCTACAACGTACAGAATTCCCTACCCCTACAGAATTACGTCAACATTGATAATCAGGTGTTTGAACTGGTCTGTGCTAAGGTGTGTCTAAATAACAGTTTTTTATTCTTGCTTTGTGTTGTTTACATACCGCCAAGTAGCAGCGAAAGTGAATACAAACTCAAACTCAAACTCAAGGTATTTATTCAAAATTGAGTAGCACTACTACAGCTTTTTGACGTAAAATTCTCGTCTTTATATACAAATAGGTACTTGTTTCGAGGTTGAGTGGACTGTAACTTTACTTTGTCGAATACGAAGGACTAAAAGGTAATGGAGTGGGTTTGAACGCACTGACCTGTTCTTATGCCCCTTCGTTTCGCTGGCGCACGCCACCACGTTTGGCGTCGTGATCTTCGATTTAGTCTTGCGGGTTTGCTGGGGCTTCGCTTGAATATTGATACACACACACTATATAGGTAATGGACGGTGATCAGTTACGGGGGCCCCCTTCGTGATATTGCTATAAAACTGAGCGGTGCGGTGTTTGTCTGCGCGTTTTCTAACGATGAGTGGCTAAATTTCTATTTTCTCTCTTGTAAAGATGGCGCGCATCCCTGTATTTGATGCAGCGCTGTGATTGGCTAATCGGGAGTAGTGCGTAATAGGTGCGTTCGGATACACATATTATGTGGGAAGGATTTAGTCCTTAGTACATATTTATGATCTTTATTTTATTATATCGAATCTATTATAGCAACAAAAAACTATTTCGACTGAAGTACTTACTTCTACCATATTATTTAACAAAGTTTACATACTTAAAAAAAATACTGCTATATGGTGGAGTTGTGTACTTTTATTTTAATTTTTATAAATTTTTAACCCCAAGATGCAAAGAGAGAAGGGTTATAAGTTTGATGTGTCTCTGTCTGTCTGTCGCACCTAAGCTCCCGAACGGATGAAGCGATTTTAATTTAGTTTCTTTTTGTATTATAGGTGACTTACGTGCGAGTGTTCTTATACATGTTTGATGAAAATCGGTGGAGCCGTTTAAAAGTTTTGGGGTTAAAGTGGGGATGGGGGGCGTGGCGGGTTTTTAAATGTTTAATTTATGTTATTGCTTCTATTTTCAAAAGTAGTGAATTTTCAATTTGGTCATAGGGGTGAAATCTTGAATAAGCGCTGTGACAAACATACGTACATTTATTTTATTTTTAACTAGCCGGCCCGCCCCGGCTTTGTCTGTGGCATATCTTGAAGCCCTTTGGCAATTTTTTTTTCTCTGTGTAAGAACCATCATCCTCTTACTGAAAGGAATGTTTTAAAAAAAGAATTAGCGAAATCGGTTACTAATCGTTTTAAAATGTTATATGAAATAGTAATTACTTGATAATGTAGCTGATGAGCACTGTAGGAGTATAGCCTTTGCTAGAGTCTAATTCGAGCAAAATAAAACAAAGGTATTCACTACACTAGTAAATGAATGAAATAATAGACAAAAATATTTATGCGTGATCATTTTATTTATTCCAAATAATTATGGAAGCCAATTTCTTTGCCAATGAACTTTCAAGTTTTTACAGGGCGCATCCTCTACCAGCCCATCCGGCACGGTAACCAAGACCTGGGGCCATGGCTGCAGCAGGAGCGATAGCACCGAAGGGACCAATGGCAGGAGCGAAGGCAACATCGTCACTGACCATAGAGTTGTCGCCATTACCGCAGGCGTGGTTGACGGCACCAGTACCAGCAGTGGGCAAGCCCAAGCCCTCGATACCAACAGTACCAACGAATGGCAGCTCACCAATTACTTCAAGAATACCCTCATAAGCGTTCTCAGATTTTAGAGAGATCCCGACGGGAGCATTGGCAGAGCCACTGGAGACTGGCAGCGCACCGCCGCTGGTGGGGGTGAAATCGATACCGGGAGCAGCACCGTAGATTCCGTCGTAAGCTAATCCTCTGCCGGCCCAACCAAGTCCATCATAGCCGAGGGGACCAGCCAAGCCATCGTACGCCAAACCTCTGGCGCCCCAACTGGTGAGTCCATCATAAGCTAAACCGGGAGCAGCCAATCCGTAAGGACCAGCCAAACCAGCACCGATGCATTGGCTCAATGCGCACTGCAGAAAAAAATGTAAAAACAATGAGTAAAATTTTCTGAAGTCTGTTTCGTTTTTCGGAAGAAAAATTTACAGGATATGATTTAATTAATTTTAGTACATTTTCCAATCACTAAAGCAAAGTGACGTTAGAACCTCATTCAATGAACTCATAAAACAGGTCAATACTTATAATGTTCAATTTTGTTTGTTGCTTTGTGATTGAAAATGCTAAAATTAATCATATCCTGGAAAAAAATTCAAAGTGACGCCAGAACCTCATCTAATGAACTCTTAAAACAGGTCAATAATTATAATTGAACGGCTGTCATACCAACTGCAAATGAGCGCCTTTGTAATCCTATTTTAGTGGGACACCCGTAAGTAAAGTATGAGAGATATGGACATGGCTATTAAATAAATGTTTATAAAAATAAAATTTACAGCTAAGTAATTTAAAACTTGAATTTGAAAAAAAAACATACCTTGACGAGAAGTGCCTGTGCGCAGAAGACGAGGATAGCTTTAGCAGACATGTTGCTGGTTCTAGTGCTGACACGTGAATGTTTTCCTAGAACTTTTAGGCTCATTTTATACTAACTTATAATCACCAAATTCTATGAAAATTGTATTGATAAATAGGTTAGTAATTCAATGTTTGTGTAACCATGATAAGCCTATAGTTTTTTGTTTTATAAAACGTGTAAAAATGTTGAAATCAACAATTTCATTGATGCGTACGTACTATATAAGCTAAGTAAAAATTAGGCTCATCACTCTGTATCCAGCGTTTCATAGCTTCAAACATGAACACCTTCACCGTTGTATTCTTCTGCATCCAAGCTTGCTTGGTACAGGTATGTGAAACATTTTTTTGATACCTTCTCTTAGGAAACAATCATACTACATGCACATACATACCAGCTGTTGACTGCTGTCTCATCATCTAGGTACCTGCTTTGGTTGCGCCCAGTCCAACATGTCATTTTTCTCCATACATTCTTCTCAGATGTGATTTCCTCAATCACTCCCTCCTTGGACATATCCTCTTTTACGCAATCCATCCATCTTTTCTTGGGTCTACCTCTACTCCTAAAGTTCTCTACATGCATGCACTAATCCTGTTGTTAGAACCTCCTGTAGCCCACTTTTAGGGTAAAACTCTATCTACCATTTAAGCAGGTTAATATATAATAATAACGAGGATATTCTAGCGCTGTGCTTAATTTTATCCCGATCCATACAGCTATTCATCCAAAATTATTTTTGGTTATAAATAAAATTGTAGGTAGTAGGGTTGTTTTGGTTACATTTTTTGTATACGTGCCTTTTTTTTAATGAAAATTGACTAGGCAGATTGTTTGATCCTTTAATTTTAATTATCCTGCATTTTCGATTGATAGCCATATTTCACCATAGATGCATGATTTTTAACCCCCGACGCAAAAACGACGGGGTGTTATAAGTTTGACGTGTCTGTGTGTGTGTGTGTGTGTGTGTGTGTGTGTCTGTCTGTGGCATCGTAGCACCCAAACGGATGAACCGATTTGGATTTAGTTTTTTTTGTTTGAAAGGTATATTAGTCGGGAGTGTTCTTAGCTATGTTTGAAAAAAATCGGTCCAAGATGGCCGCCGCCACAACATGTTGGAATACATATTTCTTTATAACTCCCTCAATATGGGTATCAAATGAAAGAGCTTGACTAGTAGATCAATTTAAAAAGTATAAAATAAAAATTAAATTAAAAATTTAAAAAACCCCCGTCACAAAAACACCTCCAAAAAGTTGAAAATAAATAAATAAATTTTAATTCAACGGTTGCCATGTCGGGGGACCTTACGATATAAAGGAGTACTTAACCAGTTAAGGTCCCCCGACATGGCAACCGTTGAATTAAAATTTATTTATTTATTTTCAACTTTTTGGAGGTGTTTTTGTGACGGGGGTTTTTTAAATTTTTAATTTAATTTTTTAAATATACAATACCTAACTTTTTCAGAATGTCTTCGGCCAGTGCCCCAGCCGCGCTGCTGTAGTCGCTGAGCCCGGTCTCATTGCTCCCAGTCTAGCTCCTTATGGTCTGGGCTCACCTTTTGCATACGATGGTCTGGCTGGATGGGGAGGTGCTCTGGCCCGCGCCAATGCCTTAGGCTACCGCGCCGGATTTGGTGAACTCACCTACCCCGGTGCTCTTGGTTGGGCTGATGAGGTCATCGCTCCTTACGGTGGTGTTGGTGAAGGCAACGTAGCCGTCGCCGGTGAGCTGCCAGTCGTTGGTACTACCGCTGTCGCTGGTCAGGTCCCGATCATGGGTGCTGTGCGCTTCGGTGGCCCTGTCAACGCTGCTGGTGCCGTAACCATCACTGGTCAATGCGCTTGCGGAGGTCTTGCCGAATCTTACCTGTACTAAATGCAGATGTTGCAAATTACTACATTTTTTGGAAATAAATACTGACTTATTGCAATTACCAATTTTATTTTACTTTCATTTCTTGATCATTAGATGCCTTTGAAACAAAAAACTCGCTATTTTTCGCTATACAGGATGTACCCAATACCTTTGAGTATTACCATTCTCGTAGTATTTCTATTTCGAAGCAGAACAGGACCACCCCATCTCTTCCTGTGGATGTCGTAGAAGGCGACTAAGGGATAGGGCTGTTCTCCATCCGACAGTAAACATACAGCCCAAAATAAAGGGCCCGAGACTTCAATATTCACGCCCCCTATCACGTCGTGGTACCGTAAATCATAATTGGCGAAACGTGGGCGCTGGTGTCCCTCAAGGCGGTATACTGTCTCCATTATTATTTTCGTTATTCATTAACCTCCTAACTAAAAATCTTCGATGTGCATATCATTTGTATGCCGATGATCTACAGGTCTACACCCAGGCAGGTGTGGGAGATATACACGATGCCATTAATAGCGTTAACCAGGACCTAGAGATAATAAACAGCTGTGCAAGCAGATTTGGATTGACCGTGAACCCAACTAAGTGCCAGGCTATCATCATTGGAAGCCATTGGCTGATCAACCGAGTGGATACGCTGTCTCTTCCACCTGTCGTATTTGACGGATCGACCATACAACTGAGCAATGAAGTAAAAGACCTAGCTATTTTCATAGACTCGACCTTGAGCTGGCGAAAACAAGTGTCTAATGTTAGCCAGAGAGTAACTGGGACGCTTCGTGCATTTTATCCCCTACGGACCCTTCTGCCAACCGAAACCAAGACTATGCTCGTCCAGGCCTTACTATTCCCTATATTCGACTATGGTGATGTTTGTTACTTCGACCTCAATGCGGAACATCTCAACAAATATGACAGACTTCTAAATAACTGCAATAGGTTCATTTTTAATCTCCGCAAGTATGACCATGTGTCTGCTTGCCGATCCCAATTAAACTGGCTGCCAATTCGTCAACGTCGAAACCTGCGGGCACTAACCACTCTCTTTACTATACTCACATCTCCTACTACCCCTATCTATTTATCTCCTTTCTTTCAGTACCTTCACACCGTTCACAATAGAGATCTTCGGTCAAAAAATAATCTAATTTTATCTTGTCCTACGCACAAGACTAATTTCATGCACTCTTCCTTTGCTGTCCAATCTGTGTTCTTATGGAATGCGCTAGCTACCTCTCGAAATCAGAAGGGCTCCCAGCCGACAGGTATTCAAGGCGAAAGTTCGTCAACTTATGTTGGATAAATTGGCATCATCATCAGAATCATTGGTATAACATAAAGTTAGTGTTTTAGACTGTATATAACTATGTAATATGTGTAATATGTACCTACTGTATTGTCTTATATTATGTATACTTATATATATAATGTATATGGTATATAATGTATATAATAAGTATATTTGCGCTTTTTATGATGTGTATATTGTATCGTTGTGTATATAATGTAATATTATGTATTGTTCATTAGTATGTATATTTTATGTAAGAACACCTGTTTACTTATATGTATCTAAATTGTATACCAGACATTATAGGTGCATGCCTGTCGTGAGGTATGTTGGTATACATGCCTCATGGCAGGTATGTACTGTATGTATGGTACGCTCTCTCCATACAATGTTGATTTAATAATGCACCTACTGAGTCTTTCTCTGCACCACCTTTGGTTGACTGGTAGAGAATGCCTATGGCATTAAGTTCGCCTATGTACTTGTGCATGAAGTTTTATAAATAAATAAAATACACCTCTGCCTACTCTTTCGGGGATTTCTAGACGTGAGTATATGTCATTTTAAGGGCGATTGGCACACTGCAACGCTCGACGCGGCGTAGCGCGTCGACGCGCGAGGACGCGGGAGAGCTAGTATAGTCCGAGAGATATTAGATTTTTTTTGGTAGGTAGGTGTGTCAAGTAATCTAAAATTTTGAGAAAAGTAAATTAAAGCCATCCGACCATTAGCTCGATAGCCCAGACTATATTAAGAACGCTAGAGATGAAAAGAAAATGATTAGAAGTGCAAGCTATTTTCAACTTATTGACATGACATAGTAACTATTTTTTTTTCTTATATTCGTGAGCAGCGTCATATATTAACGCGAAAGGAGACGTAACTAAGAAAATGCCATTTAGGTTGAAAGTCGCTTGCAGTCTCTGCGTGTTCCAATAACGAGCCAAAACAGTGGTGTCGGCTCCAATACCCGATATTGGGCATCGATATTTGACTTCCTCCGATCTCGGATGTCGGATATTGGATATCGGACGTCAGTTGATGTGAAAGCGCTCTAAATTTGACGTTACATAGTCATGTTGCATTGCAAAAATATTCATTTAAAATTCGTCTCAAATACCTACACAGAAATTTCTAACAGCTCTCGGACTAAAACTCCCTTGAAAATCACGCGCGTGATTGCAGATTTCAGTGTGTCATACCTCGCGTTTTCTGCTTTTACGCGCATATTCTGTGGCAACGCGCGTGATTGCCTTGTCAGTGTGTGGGACCCCACGTTTTTACAAAATGAGCTCCGTAGAGGCGACGAGCGCGACGCCGCCGCGTCGACGCAACAATACTCGACGCCGCGTCGCGCGTCGCAGTGTGCCAATCGCCTAAGGAGGTTGGCACACTGCGACGCGCGACGCGGCGTAGTTCGTCGACGCGCGTGGACGCGAGAGAGCTAGTATAGTCCGAGAGATTTAGATTTTTTTTGGTAGGTAGGTGTGTGAAGTAATCTAAAATTTTGAGAAAAGTAAAGTAAAGCCATCCGACCATTAGCTCGATAGCCCAGACTATATTAAGAACGCTAGAGATGAAAAGAAAATGATTAGAAGTGCAAGCTATTTTCAACTTATTGACATGACATAGTAACTATTTTTTTTTCTTATATTCGTGATCAGCGTCATATATTAACGCGAAAGGAGACGTAACTAAGAAAATGCCATTTAGGTTGAAAGTCGCTTGCAGTCTCTGCGTGTTCCAATAACGAGCCAAAACAGTGGTGTCGGCTCCAATACCCGATATTGGGCATCGATATTTGACTTCCTCCGATCTCGGATGTCGGATATTGGATATCGGACGTCAGTTGATGTGAAAGCGCTCTAAATTTGACGTTACATAGTCATGTTGCATTGCAAAAATATTCATTTAAAATTCGTCTCAAATACCTACACAGAAATTTCTAACAGCTCTCGGACTAAAACTCCCTTGAAAATCACGCGCGTGATTGCAGATTTCAGTGTGTCATACCTCGCGTTTTCTGCTTTTACGCGCATATTCTGTGGCAACGCGCGTGATTGCCTTGTCAGTGTGTGGGACCCCACGTTTTTACAAAATGAGCTCCGTAGAGGCGACGAGCGCGACGCCGCCGCGTCGACGCAACAATACTCGACGCCGCGTCGCGCGTCGCAGTGTGCCAATCGCCTAAGGAGGTTGGCACACTGCGACGCGCGACGCGGCGTAGTTCGTCGACGCGCGTGGACGCGAGAGAGCTAGTATAGTCCGAGAGATTTAGATTTTTTTTGGTAGGTAGGTGTGTGAAGTAATCTAAAATTTTGAGAAAAGTAAAGTAAAGCCATCCGACCATTAGCTCGATAGCCCAGACTATATTAAGAACGCTAGAGATGAAAAGAAAATGATTAGAAGTGCAAGCTATTTTCAACTTATTGACATGACATAGTAACTATTTTTTTTTCTTATATTCGTGATCAGCGTCATATATTAACGCGAAAGGAGACGTAACTAAGAAAATGCCATTTAGGTTGAAAGTCGCTTGCAGTCTCTGCGTGTTCCAATAACGAGCCAAAACAGTGGTGTCGGCTCCAATACCCGATATTGGGCATCGATATTTGACTTCCTCCGATCTCGGATGTCGGATATTGGATATCGGACGTCAGTTGATGTGAAAGCGCTCTAAATTTGCCGTTAAATAGTCATGTTGCATTGCAATAATATTAATTTAAAATTCGTCTCAAATACCTACACAGAAATTTCTAACAGCTCTCGGACTAAAAATACCTCGAAAAACACGCGCGTGATGGCAGATTTCAGTGTGCCATACCTCGCGTTTTCTGCTTTTACGTGCGTATTCTGCGGCAACGCGCGTGATTGCGTTGTCAGTGTGTGGGACCCCGCGTTTTTCTATACAAAATGAGCTCCGTAGAGGCGACGAGCGCGACGCCGCGTCGACGCAACAACGCGCGACGCCGCGTCGACGCAACAACGCTCGACGCCGCGTCGCGCGTCGCAGTGTGCCAATCGCCTAAGTAATATTTCGTCCGTTCAAGTTTTAGTTTTTTTGTTAATCCATTTACTCTAATGGCATTCTGAAAATAAGTCGTTTAGCAATTTAGGCATTTTGCTTTATATACGAACATTTAAAAGTTATGGGGGTTAAAGAGGGGATGGGGAGTGACGGGGGTATTTAAATTTTTATTTTATGTTATTGCTTCTTTTTCAAAAGTAGTGAACTTGTCACACTTTTCAATTTCACCCCCGAAATACTTGCGCACATTTATTTTATATATAACTAGCTGGCTCACCCGGCTGTGATACTTTTACTATAGGATAGATGATTACTTGAAAGATAAAAATGTCTGGCTTGAGCATGGTGCAGGCCCCTCGTAAAATGCTAAAATTACAGCATGGATGGTACTGTATTAGTTACGTGACTTATTTGTTACATTATGTAACTTTGGTTTATAATTCTTAATTATAAAGTGTTTTATATACATTTAGCTTTAAGAAAATAAATATTGTAAATTGACGTCTAAAAAATGCCGCAGTGGAGTTTGTTGCACCGTTTCTTCTCCACCAGCGCAGCGCCTTGGAAGCGGTGGTAAACTTAGATTAAGTAGAATTAAAATTGACGTCAATAAGAAACAATTTTATTGTTCAATATTGAAAAATAAATGACTATGACTATGGCTATTTGCTTTGGCAAATTTCATTTTTTTTTCTGCGTAAGTACTATCTTCTTACTGCAAGGAATATTCTAAAATAAGAATTAGCGAAATCGGTTGAGCTGTTCTCGAGATTTGCACTTAGCAACATTCAGGTATGATATTTCATGTAAATATCACAGTTGAGTAATATAGAATAGAAAATATCGAAGTTTAACCAAACCAGACTGGTAAGGCGGACCCCAGACTCCTAGCTGAAGGCTTCGGAAACGACTGGGATTAAGATGAAGAAGAGAAGTAATATAGAATAGGAGTCTGTTTTCTATGAACCGTTCATTTAATTGTACCCCCTTACATGTTAAACCATAATTATATACTTTCCATAGTAGGTGTATGTAAGAATCCAACAAAAGACATTGACTTCCTAGCAGTTTTGTTCTTGCTTTACGTATTCACAACCAATCTCTTTGAATCTTCATCTGAATCATTGCTTCGTAATCGAAGTATCGAATCAGTAATCGAAGACGAATTTGTGGTTCTAGAACATCCCAAAAAAACATTGAGGTAAAAAATGTCGTTTCGTTGAAAAAGTCTACAAAAATCAAGATTAAAAAATCTTTAAAAGTAGTATTTAAGTTTTTGCTATGAATCCCCCCGAGGAGGGCTAGACCGTAAGCGATGGCCCTGGGTCAGCCGGGGTGCGAGGGATAATATATGTCGAAGACAACCTCACCTCCGGCCTAGCACCACTACCCATAGTCGGGGTGCAGTTTTAGTCGGTTCGAGTCCAACATAACCTCCTCTTCCGGCTCCGGCAGGGGAGGTATCCCAGGGGATTTCCACACGGAAAAAAGCTATGAACCATTTTAGGATTCTAAAAATTCTAGCTTCGAGTTTCTTTGAATGATAAAATTCAAACCCTGTGAAGAAAGTGACAGCTGATGTCCACGCGTCTGTTTAACGATGTGATCCTATAACAGTTATGAACTATAAATCGAATGAAATTTATATAAACATGCATCAATTTTGTGGCGAAAGTGTGCACATATTTTGCAGAATCCTACGTACGACAGCTGAAACTCGTAAGGAAATGGTATTCATAATAATTTAAGTAACAAACAAATATAGTTTCATATTTAATGTGTTTATTTTTAAACTCACATTGGATATTAATAAAATTTCTCCTCGTTAAAATCTTTTACAGAGCGATGCGTCTACCAGCCCATCCGAGACAGCTGCAGGTAGCTGCAGGACCGATAGTGGCGCCGAAGTACTCAGGAGCGAACACAGCGTCCTCACTGACCATAGAGTTGTCGCCATTACCGCAGGCGTGGTTGACGGCACCAGCACCAGCAGTGGGCAAGCCCAAGCCCTCGAAACCAACAGTACCAACGAATGGCGCCTCACCAACCATTTCAAGATCACCTTGGTATACATTAGCAGATATCACACGGAGACCGATGGGAGCCTCACCAGAGACGCTAGTAACTGGCAGAGCACCGCCACTGGTAGGGGTGATCTCGATAGCGGGAGCAACATCAGAGTAGATGTTATTATAAGCCAAACCTCTGCCTAATCCAACGAGTCCATCATAAGCCATAGGAGCAGCTAGACCATCGTAAGCCAAACCTCTGCCCGCCCATCCAGCGAGTCCATCATAGGCAAGAGGTGCACTTAAGCCATCGATACCCCAACCAGCGAGTCTATCAATCGCCAAAGGAGCAGCCAAACCAGCGCCGATGCATTGGCTCATTGCGGACTGGAAGAAAAAAATACATTAAAACCTGTTTGTCCTTTTGGACGGGCGGTTGGCTGCAATATTATTTCCTACTAATGCCATTAATTATTTTATAGGATGGCGGTAGGCAAACGCACATACCATGTGAAGTGGATTCTGTGGCCTATAGACGTGGGTAACACAAGAAGAGATACAAATTTCTGATGTCCTTCTTGAAGTATCCCATATTGCACATGCTTGGTAAACCACAGCAAAGAGATCGTACCACAGATTTCTATACAAAATTGTACATAGTTTGGAATCTAAATATGAAAAGAATTTTAAGAAGATTTTATTTACCTGGACGAGAAGCGCCTGAGCGCAGAAGACGAGGATAGCTTTAGCAGACATGTTGCTGGTTCTAGTGCTGACACGAGAATAATTCCTGTAGCTTACAGGCAACTATTTATAGTAAATGACGTTGATGATGACCATAAGTAGGTTAGTAACTCAAACGTGTGTACTTACGATAAGACTTCTAACATGTGTTTTTCAATTTTTTGAAACGTGTCAATATGATGAAATTAAATATTTCATTGATGAGTACTTACTATATATAGTTATGTCAAAATTAGGCTCATCACTCTGTATCCAGCGTTTCATAGCTTCAAACATGAACACCTTCACCGTTGTATTCTTCTGCATCCAAGCTTGCTTGGTACAGGTGAGTGAAATGTTATCAATTCTAATTACTGATTTCTCCTTAATCAAATGCAAGACATATCCGTCGTCGTATTATTGATATTGCTTGATACTAGTAACTAATTCTGCGGCAGCCTAGTAGCGCTAGTACTATTATCTATTCTGTGCTAGTAGTATGGGTAATGGACTGCTGAGACGCGGTCTCGGGTTTGATCCCAGGTTTACCATGGCACACACCAATGACTTTTCGATGCTTTTCGAAGTTATATGTGTATTTTTCGCAGGTTTATAAGTGCCCGGTTAATGGCAATAGGCTCGCCACCTTTTACATTGGGACCTAAACATAAACTGGCGAAATGTGGGTGCTAGCACCTCCGCCTACCCTTTCGGGGAATACAGGCGTGAGTTTATGTATATGTTATGTAGTAACTAATTCTTCTGAAATAAATAATTGAACAGGCTAGAGCTTTTGCTAACCATGATCAATGAACAATCAATGAACTAAATATAAATTAAAAAAAAAATTATACGTAGGTATATTCTGCAACGAAAAGTCATTTTGAAATTAAAAATCACCTGTGTAACTCAACTCAATATTATGTTATCAATCAAAGATGACTTGCTTATATAAATAATTGTTTAATAACTTGTAATACCCATTTTTCCAGAATGTCTTCAGCCAGTGCACCAGCCGCGCTGCGGTAGTAGCTGAGCCCGGTCTTATTGCTCCCGGTCTAGCTCCTTATGGTCTGGGCTCACCTCTCGCATACGGTGGTCTGGGTGGTTGGGAAGGCATCGCTCCCGCTGCCGCTGCCTTTGCTCCTGGTCTGGCTGGTCCTTACGGTCTGGGCTCAACCCTCGCTTACGACGGTCTGGCTGCTGCTGCCGGTCCCTTCGGCTACCGCGCTGGACTTGGTGAACTCGCCTACCCCGGTGCCCTTGGTTGGGCTGATGAGGTCATCGCTCCCTACGGTGGTGTTGGTGAAGGCAACGTAGCCGTCGCCGGTGAGCTGCCAGTTGTTGGTACTACCGCTGTCGCTGGTCAGGTCCCGATCATGGGCGCTGTGCGCTTCAGCGGTCCTGTCAACGCGGCTGGTGCCGTGACCATCACTGGTCAATGCGATTGTGGCAGGGAAGCTCCCGTGTATTACCTGTAGATACTAAAATATCTTGCGGAATAACAGATCGAGAATAAAAAAACTAAAGCATTGAAACATTTACTTTTATTGAATAATACTTGCGGGATCCTCTTGAAATTCTGATTCCATTCCTTAATTCCGTGGCCTATGTGGTTTTCAGATTAAAATCTGTACCTGTACCCAATTTCAGGCAGATTTGTTCAGCTATTATAGCGTGATTGAATTACAAACACCTCGAAATCTTCAAAAACCTTCACTAGCTTTTGTATGCGGCTCCCCCGAAACCAAACATAGCCTATGTGTTAATCCTAGGTGTAACTAAAGAAGGTGTAACTTCATAGCAAATTGTTATTAAAATCGCTCCAGCCGTTTAGACGTGAAATAGTAACAAACTTCCATCCATCCATACTCACAAACTTTCGCGTTTATAACATTAGTAGGATAGGAATTACTTAAATAGTAAAATTTATTATTTAGGAAGTGTCTATTCAATCCATACTTACGTTATGGCATGATTATTCGGTTCTTCTGGTACGTAATTTTGACCAAATTTAACTATGGGTATGTCAAGGTGGTTTGGGCGTGTGGAACGAATGAGCACGGAGCGAATGACGCACCAGGGTATGTAAGGCACCGGTGAATGGGCAGGCCAGCCGTTTCGATCTCGCGGTACACACATTGGACAAATTAATTAAATGTTGAAAAATTTAAAATTTAAAAAACCCCCGTCACAAAAACACCTCCAAAAAGTTGAAAATAAATGGAGTTTGCCTTTTAACTTTTGATATACCTAGCAATATTTTGATTCAGCTGTTGCTATGTCAGGGGACCCTAACTGGTTAAACATTCCTTTATATTAACGGAACAATTTAAGATCCCCCGACATGGCAACCGTTGAATCAAAATATTACTAGGTATGCCAAAAGTTAAAAGGCAAACTCCATTTATTTTCAACTTTTTGGAGGTGTTTTTTAAATTATGTGACGGGGGTATTTTTAAATTTTTATTTTCATTTTTATTTCATACCTTTTAAATTGATCTTATCAAGTTTTTTCATTTGATATCCATATTAAGGGCGTTGTGGCGGTGGCCATCTTGAACCGATTGTTTTCAAACATAGCTAAGAACACTCCCGACTAATATATCTTTCAAACAAAAAAACTAAATCCAAATCGGCCCCCACACACTCACACACACACGTCAAACTTATAACACCCTGTCGTTTTTGCGTCGGGGGCAAAAAAGGGACAGGTCAGAAGTACTCGAAACTGGTGGGCTTGCAAGAAAGGTCTGATTGTCATTAACAGTAGAGGAAGCTAGTGAAGTATGTAAGGATAAAGTCAAATGGCGGGCTGTTGTCTCTGCCCACGTCAAAGGGAAAGGGAAGTAGTAGTAGAGCCTTTGCAGATGCTTAGAGATGTTGCGTTTTTGGCAGTATTCTACCGTTTCTACCATGGTGAATGTTCTGACGAGCTCTTCCAATTCGTCCCACCCTCTCCTTTCCTTCACAGGACGACACGTGCAAGGCTAAGATGCCATCCATATACGGTGCAGAATATAGGTATATTCTGCACCGGAACCAAGCGTTCGGTGTATAATTCCTATGCTGCACCATTAAGACCTAGAACTCCCTGCCAGCTCACGTGTTTCCTTCTTCCTACAGTCCCGGGTCCTTTAAGCGGGGCGTGAAAAGGCATCTAATGAGGCCGTCAAGCTGAGTGCCACCACTGTTAACATGGTACATGTTTACGATGGTGACCCTCTTTGTGAGCTTACCATCAGGCGAGGTTAAGTCAAATTGACGTGTCCTGTATTAAAAAAAAGTACCTACATGCATACAGTCACGCCTTTTTTCCATCGAGGTAGGCAGAGACTACAGTTTTCCACTTGCTACGATCCTGGCATTCATCTTTCACTTCTTCTACTTTCATAATTGTTTTTATACACGCCCACCGGTTTTGGATACTCTTGACATATTCTTTCTTTAAAACATCTGCGATCTGATCGACATACGTATGTCTAGGTCGACCCCAACGGTCGCCCATTCATCCTCGCCTCATAAATATGTTTCGTCAGTCTTCTGCTGTTCATCCTCTCCACGTGTCTGAACCATCTAAGCATCCCTTTCTCTATCTTTAATCACTACATCTTCAACCACACCACAACGTATCACACTATGTATCTAAATATAGTACATATATGTAACTCAAAGGTGACTGACTGACATAGTGTTTTATCAACGCACAGCCCAAACCACAAGACGGATCGAGCTGAAATTTGGCATACAAGTAGATGTTATGACATAAGCATCCGCTAAGAAAGAATTTTTGGAAATTCTGCTACTAAAGGGGTAAAATAAGGGATGGAAGTTTGTATGAAAGTCCGTCATTTTCAGAGGTAGATGCACTAAATTTCATAAACCTGTGTCTTTTAAGAAATAAATGAACACATGTATCAGCGTTTTTCAAAATTTAACTACTAAGAGGGTAAAATAGGTGATAAACTTTTGTAAAGTTAGAAGCATGAAACTTCGTACACCTGCGTCTTTTGAGAAATGTTTTGTCGCGATAACCGACATCCAAGCGGACGATCCCGCGAGCAAAAGCTGGTGTATAAATACCTAAACATTCCGTAAACAATAAAGCTGTATAAATAGACTATCTGAAATGAATAGCCACAATATTGTTTTATGATTATGCTTACTAAGGGCAATTTTATAAGGTCATCGTCCGGCCTTGTCGCGTGACGTCACAAATATGTCCGTCACATAAACAGCTGGATCAGGTTACATTTATTTGAGTGTGTAGTTTTCAACACATTGTTATGAAAATATTATATAACACAAGATAATAACAGCACGAATAATCTCCCAAGGAGGGCCAAACCGTAAGGGATGGCCCTGGGTCAGACGGGGTGCGAGGGATATGTCGATGACAACCTCACCTCCGGCCTAGCACCACGACCCACAGTTGGCGTGCGGTTTTAGTTGGTTCGAGTCCGACATAACCTCCCCTTCCGGCTCCGGCAGGGGGGTATCCGAGGGGATTTCCGCACGAAAAAAAAAAGTACGCATTAGAGCAACGAACAAAATTACCGAAGCGTAGTAGATGAGCTTGGAGGCATTTCTCAAAGAACTGAACTTGAAATGGCATTTGATTGTGACGTCAGTAGCGTGTGCTGTACTGCCAGCACACGCTACTGACGTCACTATATTCAAATTTTGGTAATAGAGAAAAAAATTGTGGCAAATTACTACAAAATGGTATTTTATAACATTACAATAATACAACCAGATCGTAATCATTATACTTTATTTATAACCTGGGAATTGTCAAAGCTCAGTACAAATACTCAGCGGGAGCTCCACATGCGCACTGACCAGTGATGGTCACGGCACCAGCAGCAGCGACAGGGCCACCGAAGTTCACAGCGCCCATGATCGGGACCTGACCAGTGACAGCGGTAGTACCAGCGACTGGCAGCTCACCGGCGACGGCTACGTTGCCTTCACCAACACCACCGTAGGGAGCGATGACCTCATCAGCCCAACCAAGAGCACCGGGGTAGGCGAGTTCACCAAGTCCAGCGCGGTAGCCTAAGGCAGCGGCGGGGGCAATAGCACCTCCCCATCCAGCCAGACCGTCGTATGCGAGGGATGAGCCCAGACCATAAGGACCAGCTAGGCCGGGGGCAATAGCAGCAGCAGCGGGAGCGATACCTCCCCAACCAGCCAGACCATCGTATGCGAGAGGTGAGCCCAGACCATAAGGAGCTAGACCGGGAGCAATAAGACCGGGCTCAGCGACTACAGCAGCGCGGCTGGTGCACTGGCCGAAGACATTCTGAAATGAATGATAAGCATATTGAATTTGAATCAAATCTGTCAATATTATACACTGACGGACTCATAAACTGCATCAAAGTAATAGACGACTTTGAAATAAATATTTTAACCAAGTATGCATACTTTCTATACAGATTTAAATTGAAACCTCTAGATTGGTTCGTGAACTTTAAAACAGCGTAGGGTCATATCTTTAAGTTTAAGTTTATGTACTGGAAAGGACCTTAAGACTTTTTTTGAAGAAAAAACAGAAATTTAAGAAAAATTGGTTTAATTAAAAAATTGGTTTTAACAATAGACACAAACTTTATGCAAGGGTTTATTTGTGTTTTAATAAGGTATATTACCCCCACGTGCCCTTATTACGGATTCTAATCGGTTCCGCATAGATTTTATAAGGGTTTTTAAAAGATCTTGCGGAATACTGTCCCATTCTTCTGAAAGTGCTGTTCTTAGTGCTGCCACTGTCGTGGGCGAAGGGTTTCTCGCATATACAGCTCTTTTTAAATTGTCCCAAACATGCTCGATGGGATTAAGATCCGGGCTGCGTGCTGGCCAATTCATTGTACGTATCCCAACCTCTTCGCAATAATGTTGAACTTGTGCAGCTGCATGCGGCCGGGCATTATCCTGCATTAAAGTAAAATTTTCGCCTATGAATCCCATGTAAGGCACCACGTGATCTTCTAATATCTCTGTTATGTAGCGATGTGCTGTCAAACCCCCTCTATTACCGTTTTGACGGACCATGTCTATGAACACAAGTTCTGTTCGCCCGTTCATCGATATGCCACCCCAGACCATACATGAACCGCCTCCAAAAGGAACACGCTCCTCAATGCAACTTTGAGCATATCGCTCCTCACGTCGACGATAGACTCTTCTGCGACCATCTGCACCATATAAACATGTCCTACACTCGTCCGTGAACAATACAGAGGCCTACTGCTCTTCTGTCCAATTCAGGTGATGACGCGCAAATCTTAAGCGAGCTTGTCTGTGAGCTGTAGACAACTTTGGACCATTTGCTGGTCTAAAAGGGGTGATATCCGCTTTCTTTAACCTTCTTCTTATTGTTCGTGCACACACGTTTACTCCACGCACTTCATTAAGCTCGGTTTTGATGTTAACTGACGTGAGGAAACGATTTCGCAGGGAAGTTATAACAATAAATCGGTCATCACGACCTGTGGTTGCTCGAGTTCTGCCTGTACCACGTCTCCTCCTGTAAGAACCTGTTTCTACAAACCTTCTGTATATTCTAGAAACCGTAGACTGGTTTAAATTTAAATTTCTACCAATCGTTCGTTGATCCAAGCCCTCCCGCACCAATGCTACAATTTGTGCCGCTTGTTCGGACGAAGTATCCATATTATGGTTCAAAAACTCTCGATGTGTTAAAAAACTAACCCAACAATTATGCTGGTAACAATAATTCAATTGACAAAACAAAAAAAATCAATGAGAATCAATTTAAAACTTTGCTATAAATAACACGCAAATCTGATACTACAAGTAAATTTTCTTTTCCCGGCTATATTCATTTGTTTTACTGCAGTTCTATTTTTAAATTTAATTTTTTTTTTAAGATTAAGAGCCAGTCTTTCCATATTTATATAATTTAATCTAAAAAGTTTGCATACTTATTATAAAAAATCCTTTTAGAGTAAACCTGAACTTTGATGCAGTTTATGAGTCCGTCAGTGTAACATACAAATGGTGAAGAGTGGTTATGGAGTCGGCTTTATTTCGAATTTTCTTTTTCTCGAAGTGATACCGTCTGCGCGTTTTTCTGTTAGTCGCCTCTTACGACACCCTTCGAATGAGACGGGGAATCACACGGATAATTATGAATCGTATAAAATTTGTCTTACCTGTACTAAGCAAACTTGGATGCAGAAGAACAAAACTACGAAGGAGTTCATGTTTGATGTCTGTTCAACGGGAAACCAAAAACTGAATACTTTCCATACAAATGGACCACTTTTATACAGGTCTTAAAACTTATTTCAGTAATGAAAATGTTAGATTTCCTAATTTTGACACGTTATTACTCGTGTGTCAATAAACTAAACGTTTCTTTCTTTAATATTGTTATCGAAGTTGCTTAATTCAGCCGTTAATTGGTTAGTAAATTAATTGCTTTTTTTTTATATATATTTGTTCCGTCAATTGACTGCACCCCGCTAGATGGCAACAAAGCTGAAGTGCAGTCCAGAAGATACAGACCACCATTCCCGGTGCCATTGGACGTAAAATGGTGGTCTCTAACTTGACGGCCTTGATAGATGCCTTTTCACGCCCCGCTTGAAGAACCCGGGACTGTAAGAGGAGGGAAACACGTATGCGGGCAGAGCATTCCAGCTCTTTATCGTGCGGCAGAGGAAAGAGCCCCCAAACCGTTTAGTGCGAGATGGTATGGATTCCACCGTGTGTGGATGGCACCGCAGACCAGCACGTGTTGTTCTGGATAGGAAGGGAGAGGGTGGGATCAGTTGAAATAACTCCTCAGAACACTCGCCGTGGTAGAGGCGGTAGAAAACGGCTAGAGAGGCAACGTCTCTACGCAACTGCAGAGGTTCCAAGGTGTTGGTAACCTTAATTGCTAACTTAATTACACCATTAAGACATGTAACTCCTTACCAGCTCACGTGTTTCCTTCTTCCTACAGTCCCGGGTCCTATAAGCGGGGCGTGAAAAGGCATCTGATGAGCTGAAGCTGAGTGCCACCACTGTTAACATGGCACATATTTACGATGGTCACCCTCTTTCCGAGACTTTGCCTTTAGCTTACTATCAGGCGAGGTAAAGTCAAATTGACTGGCCCTTGATAAAAAAAAAAAACATACAGCCAATACTTTTCCAGTTGGGGTGAACGTGACGGCTCATGAAAAAATCTGGAATGCTCTGCCCGCATACATGTTTCCCTCTTCTTACAGTCCCGGGTTCTTCGAATGGGGCGTGAAAAGGCATATATCAAGGCCATCAAGTTAGGAACCACCATGTTACGTATCTTCTGAACTGCACCTGTTACCGTCTTGTGGGGTGCAGTCAAGTAACGGAACAAATAAAATAAAACATGCCCCAGTATTTTCCGTTTCTTTCCACGGGTCCTATATCATACAGGTGGAAGAGCATAGTAGACAAGATTTTGCGACAGGTCCATATAGCCTCATTTTGCCATAATATATTCCTATGCCAACTTGGATTCGCAGCGGAAATAAGGACTTAGAAGTTGTCCTCTGGAATTGGGGTACAATCGGCAAAAAAAAAACGAAATCTAATCGTGGTTACTCCGTTCTCTCAAAGACCTTTTCTCAGAACTACAATACTGACTACCTTCTATGTAAATTACCTACTATAAGAGGCACGCAGGCATGCTTCATAGAATTCCTTCGTAAATTCCATGATGCATTTTGGATTAGGCTTTAGTTATCATTTTATGTTATTTATTATATTTACTTAAGTCATTTGTTTCAATTCCTTTATTTAAATCATTTTCATCATCCTCATATTTTTTCTTGATAGCGTTCGCGGCCAAGATCAACTCGGAGTTCAGAATTCGGAGCTTCCGACTCTTCCTCCTCCACTTTGCACGTTCCTGGGCGTCCATGGTAGTGAGACTCCACGACGTCAAGCCAGGACTTTTTGGATCTACCCCTTCGACCCGGTGGGGGCGCCATTACCAGGCATTTAGACGTCTATCTATATTGATAAAATTTCTATGTCTTAGATATAATTATTATACAAATCGAATACATAGGGAAAAATAAATCTTTTCGGGCGGGACAAAAACCCGTGATCTTTCCCTTACAGGGGGAATGCCTTGAACAACTTGACTACCGAGAATCTCGGTCTTGACATCACTAATAAATTTTTATTACGAGAATTGGTGCTCTGTTCATTGAAATCGTGTATTATATATAAATATTGAGTGTGGATTCAGACTGAATTTTAAACTTCTTCTTATTACGAGAATTGGCTTTCTGAATGGGATTTGAATCCCCTGCCAGACCCTTTCTAGAGGGAATACTTTGACCAACTTAGCTGGAGACATGTCCTGGGTTATTGACTTTTTCCGATTTATCTTAAGTTAACGTACATACTTATTACTCTGTGGTGTGTTATGCTACCTTTTCTATGGGTTTATATCAGTTAGTAATCATACCAAAACGGAATTTTAGAAGTGTTGAGAATTGAATAAAATCATGCAAAAATGTTTTATAGTCAAAGTTTATTTTCAAATATTGTAGTAACATAATACGTCTTCATTTAGTACAGGTATTCAACGGGAGCGCTGCATGCGCATTGACCAGTGATAGTCACGGCACCAGCAGCGGCAACAGGGCCACCGAAGCTCACAGCGCCCATGATCGGGACCTGACCAGCGACAGCAGTAGTACCAACAACTGGCAGCTCACCGGCGACGGCTATGTTGCCTTCACCAACACCACCGTAGGGAGCGACGACCTCATCAGCCCAGCCAAGAGCGCCGGGGTAGCCGAGTTCACCGAGTCCAGCGCGGTAGCCTAAAGCAGCAGCTGGAGCAATAGCACCTCCCCATCCCGCCAGACCATCGTATGCGAGGGTTGAGCCCATACCATAAGGACCAGCTAGACCAGGAGCAAAAGCAGCGGCAGCGGGAGCGATGCCTTCCCAACCACCCACACCACCGTATCCCAGACCATAAGGAGCTAAACCCGGAGCAATTAGACCGGGCTCAGCGACTACAGCAGCGCGGCTGGTGCACTGACCGAAGACATTCTGAAAACGATGATTATTTCATATTTATAAATAATTCCAATAAGTAAGATTTATATCTCTTTGAACACCTGATTCAACAAGTATTATTGAATTAGGTGTTAAATCGAAAGTGATTACTGCAGTGGAATGCACTTTTGTTGCTGACTGTAAGTGTCGAAATGTCTCATTTTTGTGGTTCATTATATCGGCATTGGTTAAAAATATACACAATGTTCAATTTATTTTAAAAGAAAATAGTACTCAAGTAACGTATTTAAAATATTTCTCTAACCTGTACCAAGCAAGCTTGGATGCAGAGGAATACAACGGTGAAGGTGTTCATGGTTGATGCTTCTTGCAGTTCAACGGAAAGCTGAATACAGAGTGAAGAGTCTGATTTTTACTTCGCTTATATAATACGTAGCCATCAATGAAAAATTTAGTTTCTTCATACTAACACGTTTCAAAAAACTAAAAAAGTCACGTATTATCGTACGTATTATCGTTCAAGTTACTAACCTAGTTAACATCACCAGCAACGTCATTTACTATAAATACTTGCCTGAAAGCTATAGGAATCATTCTCGTGTCAGTACTAGAACCAGTAACATGTCTGCTAAAGCTATCCTCGTCTTCTGCGCTCAGGCGCTTCTCGTCAAGGTATGGCATATCATTTTACATTTTTCTAAAGAATTGAAATTTATAGCTTTATAGAATTTAATATTATTGTTGAATGTCATTCATCATATTAATGATAGTCGCATAAGTTAAGGATTACCATTACTCTTTTTTCAAAATGTATGTTTATACTAACTGTGCTGTGCTCCGCGTGGAAATCCATTCCATATCCGCAACCCATGGGAACAGTTTCCAGGGATACAAAGTCGCCTGTTCCATTTCTATTCTTGTATCAAATTTGAGCCAGATCCTGTTGTACTGTTTAACCATTATTGAGTAACGATAATTCAAACATCCAAATATAATCACAAATTTTTACATTTATAACAGTAGCAGGAAATATTATGGCAACCAGCCCTCTACCAGTGTACCGCATTCATCCACCTGAAGGCAAAGGTTTAACGTATTTTTTTCTTCCAGTCCGCAATGAGCCAATGCATCGGCGCTGGTTTGGCTGCTCCCGGTTTGGCGATTGATAGACTCGCTGGTTGGGGTATCGATGGCTTAAGAGCACCTCTTGCCTATGATGGACTCGCTGGATGGGCCGGTAGAGGTTTGGCTTACGATGGTCTAGCTGCTCCTATGGCTTATGATGGACTCATTGGATTAGGCAGAGGTTTGGCGTATAATGACATCTACCCTGCTGTTGCTCCCGCTATCGAGATCACCCCTACCAGCGGCGGTGCTCTGCCAGTCACCAGCGTCTCCGGCGAGGCTCCCATCGGTCTCCGCGTAATCTCTGCTAATGTATACCAAGGTGATCTTGAAATGGTTGGTGAGACGCCATTTGTTGGTACTGTTGGTTTCGAGGGAGACTTATTGCCCACTGCTGGTGCCGGTGCCGTCAACCACGCCTGCGGTAATGGCGACAACTCTATGGTCAGTGACGATGTTGCCTTCGCTCCTGCCATTGGTCCCTTCGGTGCTATCGCTCCTGCTGCTGCCATGGCCCCTGGTCTTGGTTACCGTGCCGGATGGGCTGGTAGAGGATGCGCCCTGTAAAAGATTATCACAAACTTGACATTCAATGTGAGTTTAAAAAATAAACATCTTACGCATCAAATTTTTGTTATTTAATTTCAGTAAGGTATAATATTGTTCTCAGAAATGTTATTTTTAATTTTCCATGAATTGGTAAGGTCAATCTGTTTAGTAACGAGGACTGAAGTTCGCCTATTGCCATTTTGCTTTCCTATTAAGGTGGTAGGCACACAGTCCAGGGCTATTCTGCTAAAACCAAACCACAGTAGTGCCACTGCCACTGCAAAAATGGCATTAAATAATAGACTTTAAAGCGAGCTGTTAAAGTTAAAAATTAGATAACTTTTTGCAGAGTGATTGAAAAAGTGTAATAAAATTTCATTTAGAACTTTAGTAGCAATAGGTGACAATATTGTATGCGTAGTTCATGAAATCAAACCAAATGAAATCACCTTTGGTACAGTCGGTGTCCAAAATATCTTGACGATGATCTCTCAAAATTGTCTTAAAATTCCCGTATTAGAAGCAAATCAAACTGTTTTATTGATTCAAATGGTACTATTGTCCAAACTTAAGGTATGTGCCAAAAACCAGAACAATCAGTCTTCTGGAAGGGGGTCTAAAAAAAAGATTATTTTGAATACTTTGTTCGTCAACTTCCTTCTGATGCTGACTGTACACTTCGGAAATTAGAAAAAACGTATGAAACAAATGCCTTGTAATTACAACATACATAGATCGTGCTCACGTACGGTGCTTTTGTAATGAAATGTTCCTGGAATCAGTTATAGGACCTTTAGAGTTACTTATTATACCGGGTGTAAGGGGAACGCTCCCGAAGCCGAAAACCCCTAGTAGTACTCCAGGTACATAACACATTGGCATAAAAATAAAATCGTTTTGGACAAAAACATTTTTTGTGTTTTTTTTTTGCATTATTTACTCTCCATCGCGTTAGTAAAGCTAAATGAAACGGTAATTACATAAAAAGAACATCCCTACAAAAAAATACAAGTAGCGCCAAGCGCGTGCTTCTTTGTAATGGTGTTTTTTATGAAATTATCGTTTCTTTTAGTTTTACTAATACTATGGAGAGCAAATATAATAAGCTAGCAGCCCGTCCCGGCTTCGCACGGGGTAGACAATTATTTATAGTTTCGGCAGCGCATTCGACGAAAGACATTTTAAGACTCATTTTTCTACACCTTCGGTTACATTGTTCAAATTTTACCAAGGATCCCTAATTTTTTTCAAAATGAAAACCCTACCTATGTCAAATTGGAAGAATGTAGCATTCTATTGATGAAAGAATTTTTTAAATCGGCGCCGTACTTTTTGAGCCTATTCATTACAAACATACAAAAATAGGTACAAATCTTTCCTCTTTATAAAATCGATTTTATTTTTATGCCAATGTGCTATGTACCAATTGGATTTTTTTCTTGTCCAAATCGATTTTACTTTTATGCCAATGTGCTATGTACCTATGTACTACTAGGGGTTTTCGGCTTCGGGACCGTTCCCCTTACACCCGGTATATCAAAAGCATGCCTTTAAGGGGTAATTAAACTTTACTGTATGATTGTGCAATAGAGAGGACGTTTAATGCTGGCACTACACCTAGACAGATACATCTGCGGATGACATCGGCAGAAGCATCCGCCGTAGTGTAGAGGGGATAATTTTCTCATCTGTTGTAGGTATTTAACGTCCGCAGATACATCCGGCACTCATCCGTAGTTGTCGGTTTTTGTGGCACAGATCAAAGGGTTTCAGCGCGAGCGAGTGCGGCGTGTCCACACGTCTGACGACGCATCAGTGTTCATCGGGAAGACGTCGGCAGATGCATCCATCTAGGTGTAGTGTACGCATTAGAAAATCGAAGCAAGCTGATTTATTCTCCCTTTTCCCCGAACGCTGACGACGTACCATTCTGTACAGCTTTGAAATCACAAATCCTTCGCATAATAAAATATGCCCATCCTTTTGACGTGCGGGTTGAGATATATTGAAATTGGAGACAGGGGGTGAGTTTTAGTTCTGGGCCTCGATTCCATTGTCACATCGCCACTGCAAAAAACATAATTAAATAATAGATTTTAAAAAGATGCGTTTAAAGTTCAAAATTAAATGACATTTGCAGAGTAATTGAAAAAGTGTAATCAAATTATTTTCATTCCATTATGCACTTTAGGCATATATAAATAAATTCTAAAATTTAATGTTTTTATGTTAAAATTTAATGTTAAATTAGCTTTAGTAGAATCGAAGGCCTGTACCTCAATACTCTTATCTATTCTGTGCCTTTAGTCAATGATATCTAAACCTACCAGTAGACAAGTTGCTTATAAAATTGCCTCTAGGTTCCTGGGTGAGTTTTGAATATCGCACAGGGCTATTTAATTTTAATACCAATCTTGTATGGGAATAGCGTGTCTTTTTGTAATGACAATAGGGCTCAGCTATAAAAATTTTATGCTATATCAATTTTTTTAGCTATCACTGTCAGTGTAAGTATTAAAATTCTGTACAAGAAAGACATGAATACTAATACCTCCACTGATTTCAAGGCTGCCTGTTACCTTACTGACGAAAACAAAAAAGTCTCGATTTTTGTAGCGACTGATAGTCGTTTGCTTAAAATACTCACACTTTTACATCACCTATTGGATGCATTTTCTAAAAGTAATTTCATGTCATTTAAAGTAGGTACCTACACTGTACCTACCTCAATAAGAAATTAAACCGATCAAGTGCGAGTCGAAATACTCACTGAGGTTTCCGTATAAACTGAGGGACCAATTTTAAATTTAATATACCATATTTTTTACAAAAACGGCATATCTTTATATTGGGTTTAGTTTGATTTCAATTTCACAGCTGTTAGAGATCGCAGACTTGACTATTAGATTAAAATTAAAACTTTATCCATCCACACATTCCCGAGAGAAAGGTCTTGACAGACAAACACACGGACAACCAAGTGATCTAATGGGTTTCGTTGTTCTTTTTGAAGTACGTAATGATTTTCAATAAAAGCAAATGTTTCAATGCTGTAATCGTTTAATATATTCTCAATCTGTTGTTATTTCAGAAGACATTTCAGTACCTACAGGTAATACACGGGAGCTTCCCTACCACAATCGCACTGACCAGTGATGGTCACGGCACCAGCCGCGTTGACAGGACCGCTGAAGCGCACAGCGCCCATGATCGGGACCTGACCAGCGACAGCGGTAGTACCAGCGACTGGCAGCTCACCGGCGACGGCTACGTTGCCTTCACCAACACCACCGTAGGGAGCGATGACCTCATCAGCCCAACCAAGAGCACCGGGGTAGGCGAGTTCACCAAGTCCAGCGCGGTAGCCGAGGGGACCAGCAGCAACAGGAGCAATACCTTCCCATCCCGCCAGACCATCGTATGCGAGGGGTGAGCCCAGACCATAAGGACCTGCTAGACCGATACCTCTCAAGCCAGCCAGACCACCGTATGCGAGAGGTGAGCCCAGAGCCGTTACACCGGGAGCAATGAGACCGGGCTCAGCGACTACAGCAGCGCGGCTGGTGCACTGGCCGAAGACATTCTGAAAAAAATTTAACGATCAACATATATTTTGATGAATATCACCTGATCATCCTACCTTACCTGTTCTGAACCAATTGTGAATTGAAAACTAGCAATTGATTTTTAAAATTTATCTTACCTGTACCAAGCAAGCTTGGATGCAGAGGAATACAACGGTGAAAGTGTTCATGTTTGATGCTTCTTGCAGTACAACAGAGAGTTGATTGATGATACTATATTTTGAGGAACTATATATAGCAGAAACACAAACAATCAAACATTTAATTTCATCATTTTGTCACGTTTCTGAACTCAAAAACTTCGTTCTTTATTTCATTATTCATAAGGCTTGTCGTGTTTACATAAGCTTTGAATTAATTACCTATTTATCAGTGAATTTTCTTTGTAAGTGATAACATAGTTTAGTATAAAATAAGCCTAATAGTTCAGAAAATCATTCTCGTGTCAGCACTAGAACCAGCAACATGTCTGCTAAAGCTCTCCTCGTCTTCTGCGCTCAGGCGCTTCTCGTCAAGGTATGATCTAACATCTGAATAATTTTTAGAATCGTGTTTTGTTTTCTATTTTCTTGTAACGTATGCAAATTCGTTTATATTTTGCCATGTGTCTTTTTATCAACCTAATTGTCCAATTGCAATTACCTCACAGCGTGTAAATTCATGATATCTAATTCATTTTTCAGTCTTCACTAAGCCAGTGCATCGGTGCTGGTTTAGCTGGTCCTCACGGATTGGCTGCTCCCGGTTTAGCTTATGATGGACTCACTGGTTGGGGCGCCAGAGGATTGGCGTACGATGGCTTAGCTGGTCCCCTCGGCTATGATGGACTTGGTTGGGCCGGCAGAGGTTTAGCTTACGACGGAATCTACGGTGCTGCTCCCGGTATCGATTTCACCCCCACCAGCGGCGGTGCGCTGCCAGTCTCCAGTGGTTCTGCTATTGCTCCCGTCGGTATCTCTGTAAGATCTGAGAACGCTTATGAGGGTATTCTTGAAGTAATTGGTGAGCTGCCATTCGTAGGTACTGTTGGTATCGAGGGCTTGGGCTTGCCCACTGCTGGTGCCGGTGCCGTCAACCACGCTTGCGGTAATGGCGACAACTCCATGGTCAGTGAGGACGTTGCCTTCGCTCCTGCCATTTGTCCCTACGGTGCTATCGCTCCTCTTGCTTCCATTCGTAACCGGTGGAGGCTCAGAGATATTTATACTTTGTAAGAACATGGCCGATAGATGTGGCTTTTTGAATCTTGATAAGAAAAATAATTGCTATCCATCATGACTTGAAAGAAATAAACATACATTATGCATCTAATGAAATACTTGTCTTTAATTTCATTTCAACGACCTTCAGGCTCAACATCTTAATTGCGGTTGCTATAGGGAATTTATTTTTACGCAAATGCCGAAGGAAGGGGGGTAATGTTTTTCGAGACTATGTATGTATGTATGTATGTATGTATGTATGTATGTATGTATGTATGTATGTATGTATGTATGTAGGTCCATTTATTTGGCACGGCCTACAGCCTGAACGGCTTGACGGATTTGGACATGTCAGGTATCATTTGATTCGCCGTGATTGTGTGAGTGACACCAGGTATGTTAAAATTTCGAGAAAATCAAAATGGTGGATTTTTAGCGCCAAAACGTATGTTAAAACAAACAAACTTATCGAGCAAGGTATCAAAATGAAGAAATTAGAAGGAGATTACGAAAAGATATACATGTCATATCATAACTAAAAAGTTTAAAATAAAACAAACGATTAAAAAATAAAAAACCAGACTGCCACTGAAAAGATTGAAATAAGTTTGAGTTAAGCTGCTATCAAACTTATTTCGATCTTTTCAGTGGCAGTCGGGTTTCTTTTTTATATTTTGAAATGAATATTTAGACCATTATGTAAATATTAATAAACCGGCCAAGTGCGAGTCGGAGTCGCCCATGAAGGGTTCCGTAGCAGTATAATAAAAAACATTACTATTAAAAGGCGAAAATTGCGGTTTAAGACGTATTAAAAAAACTACTAACTAGATCTCGTTCAAACCAATTTTTGGTTGAAGTTTGCATGGCTTTTTTTTTCCGTGCGGAAATCCCCTCGGATACCCCCCCTGCCGGAGCCGGAAAGGGAGGTTATGTCGGACTCGAACCGACTAAAACCGCACGCCGACTGTGGGTCTTGGTGCTAGGCCGGAGGTGAGGTTGTCATAGACATATCCCTCGCACCCCGGCTGACCCAGGGCCATCCCTTACGGTCTGGCCCTCCTCAGGAGGGGGGACAACGGTGTCCCCAACTCGCCCCCGGAATGGGGAGGCGCGCTATTCAGCGCGCCGCCGCCGTGGCCTGCTTCTGCTGGGGTGACAGGCGGCTCCACCCGTCACCCCCAGGCACGCGCTCATGGGGGACGGAGGTCAGTCAGTGCCCTCCGACGCCCGAGTTGCCTGCGCGCGCGGGCGGCGCGATTCGCGAGTCTTTCTCGCTCGCGCCGCCTCTCCCGCTCCGCCGTCTCCTTCACGAGAAGTTTGCATGGCAACGTACATCATATAATTATTTTATATTTATCATTCTCTTATTTTAGAAGTTAGAGGGGGGAGGGGACACCTTTTTCCACTTTGGAAGTGTCTCTCGCGCAAACTATTTAGCTTAGAAAAAAATAATGTTATAAATCTCAATAGCATTTTTGAAGACCTAACACTATATAGATTACTAGCTTTTGCCCGCGGCTCCGCCCGCATGGATGTCGGTTCCCGGCAAATATTCGAATTTTTCTCTACGAAGAAACCTTCCCTGGACTTCCACGAATAATTCAAGACCAAAATTAGCCAAATCGGTAAAGGCGTTGTTGAGTTAAAACATTACAACGAAAAGTGGCATTGATTTTTATCTATATAGACTACGAGTACTACACTATATAGATTTTTTTCTATTTTTGTGTAAAATTATACCAAGTTTCAACAGAATAGACCTTATAGTTTCGGAGAAAAGTGACTGTGATATACGGACGGAGAGACAGACAGACATGACGAATCTAGGTTCTGTTTTTTGCCTTTTGGTAACGGAACCCTAAAAATGAAACATTCCAAACAAACAACACATGGTTTATATATATAACACACTTAAAATAGTAGACTGATCAGCTTTTCAGACGACCGCTATATTGGCGCGCTTGTCGTGACGTCAATGCACAAACAACTAAACTACTAATAAAAGAAAATATCCGAACGCGTTTACAGTAAAACGAACAAAGAAATTTCTACCCCACCCCATTACCTTCGAGCCCGATGACGTCACACGAACCGCCCAATAGGAATCTAGATCCTGAACCCCGCTATAGAAATTTTTCGCTCCATTCTGTATAAATACAGGAGATGTTATACAATTATATGGGAAGTCCGTGGTTACGTCGGAAGCCGGTCCTAGCGGGAGGCCGGACTGAGTCCCGCTAAACATGGAATGGATAATCTGGAATATATAAATAATTAAGTACTGAATACAACACAATATGCCTAATACGACTGTAGCCTCTTTGACTTCCTTTTGCTGCCCATTTTCTGTCAAGAAAAGTTATTTATATTTTTACCTACGACGGAACGAAGACGGTATATGCGTTTGGGGTGAGAGGATGATTGTATTTGTTTGTGCAAATCCATGTTGCCATTTTCTCCGAAACTACCAAACCAATTTTGATGCAGTTTTCAGTTTTGGGTTCGGTTTTAATTTGAGCATGTTCTTAGATAGGTGTTATAATGACAACTCAACAGGGGGCGCTACAGCAAGCATTTTTAATGCAAATCAATGTTGCCAATTTTCTCTGAAAATACTAGTCCGATTTTGATGCAGTTTTCAATTAATTGTTTGGGTTTGATTGGTGCATGTTCTTAGATAGGTGTTACGGTGACAACCCACTAGGGGGCGCTGCAGTAAACATTTTTGAATTATTTTTTATACGTAGTGGGGTTTTTCAAGAAATTTAGTTTTATTACTTGTAACTCGTATCATTTTACTAGAGTTAGTTCCCTGTGGAGTAGGATAGGGACACCCCATCGCTTCCTGTGGGTGTCACAGAAGGCGGCTTAGGGATAGGGCTGTTCTCCATCCGACAGTAAACATACAGCCCATGACAAAGTGCCCGCTTGACGGCAATAGGCTCGTCCTCTATTACGTGGGACTGAAAATCATAAGTGGCGAAATGTGGGTGTTAATACTGTTAATGCACCTCTGCCTACCCCTTCGGAGACTAACAGACGTGAGTATAAATATGTCTTTATATGCATACTTGGTATGCCTGAGACAGATAGTACAGTATTTTACACCCTACCCCACTTTCTAATCGCCATTTAAATCTATTTACGCAAAAACAATAAAGAATTTTTTATTCTTATTATTATTATTATCTATAAAATTATTCATGAATCAACACATGTGTGGATCTACATATCTGGAGAACTAAGTATGTACTTAGTCAGAAACACATGACTATGATTATGGGTCTACGAATCTATGCGTGTACGGGTCTACGAATCTATTTGTGTCTATGGGTCTACGGAACCGCAGTACTACGGATCTACGGAGCTACGTAACTGGGACCAAGTACTTATTTTCTATGCTCTACCTTCATGTCATCATCATTTATGCCATCAAGGCAGGCAGTGACCATTTTTCCAGGGCAACCACGATACTACTTTTCTTTATGAAAAATATTTATCTATGAAACCAGTGCTAACATATCAGTTATATTATACCATCGGAAATATTAGTCATCATCTTTCGAGACATTTTCCAACTCAAGTGGAGTCGACTGGTACCTGTTTGTTACTTTTCAGTCTAGCAACAAAGCGGCCGCACTTCAATATTGCCTGTTACGCCGTTGCCATCTAACCTTCACCATCCACTCGTGTAGTCCAAACAGACTATGAACTATGAACTATTCCGAGAATATAGCTGATACTCAGTGCTCCTATGATTATTGAAGTATGAAGCTCCTCCTTACTTCGGATTACTATAATATAATGTTACTCTAATTGTAAGTACTGTGGGATTGGTTTCTGTGTGTTTGTTCCATAAGCGGGTGATTTCTACTTTAGGTGTGTGATATTTGCTAAGTTTATCTATTTCTTTTGGTCCTATGTTATAATCTGATGGAACAGTTACGTCTATTGAGTAGGTACATGACCCACCTTTGAAGTGTGGCTATAAACAGGCACGGCGAGTCACTGGCAATTATTCTTGACATCGCCAAAGCTTTCGATAGGGTATGGCACGAATCGCTTCTTGCCAAGCTACCAGCCTTTGGCCTGCCTCCCCGACTATGCAACTAGGTTGCAAGCTTCCTGCAGGTGCACCGTATTCGCGTCCTTTGTGATGGACGAGATTCGGAGCTCTTGGAGGTAAATGCTAGGGTTGACTTTCAGTCTATCTCCGAAGCAACCGAACTTCGATATTTGCCGTGAAACGACTGCCACCTGACCTGGAGTAACTACTGACGATATCAATGTCCCATAAACTTTAAGTATATCAAAAGAATATCTTTATTTTCTTATAAGAAGCAGCCAACTGTAACGACTGCCATCGATTTCGTATGACAACCGAGACCCACAGGTAAACATGCTCTTCGAGGTACGAATCTCAATGTATCAAGATGGTCTCGAATCTTATGTTGTCCTACTTTCTACTTGATAGTTTGTGGGGATGTTTAGGTATTTGTCACTCAATAATACGACAAGCCGACCGAATACGACCACTGCAGATGCATTCAGCAGATACAAAACTTCAATAAGAAGAAAGGTGAGAATTGCCTCCCATTAAAACCGCAATAAAAAAAATACTCGTAACTGCAGCGTGCGTCTGCAGCTGTCATTATGCGATCATTTTCAGATTCATAACTTTACGGTTAAACGGATCTGCCTGAAATTGTACAGGAAAACTGCTGGACAGATTATAGTCTATATAATGTGGAATAACATATACTTAGGTTACTTTTTATCTTGGTAATTTGTTCCAGTGACAGGAACGTAATTCGGATTTACTTGTTGGTGGGACCGGAAATAACAGCTAGTTTTATATAATAGGATTGATAAAATTAAATATTACACCTAACTTTGATAAATAATTATGTTTATTTCTTTCAAATCACATTTCATGCACTTACTTTTCTCTCAAAGCTTTTATACGGCATAAATTACATTTAAGTTATTACAGAGCATATCCAGTACGTCTTCCCGCCCATTCAGCACGGTATCCAAGACCAGGAGCGTTGGCAGCAGAAGGAGCAATAGCGGCGCCGAAATACTCAGGAGTAAACATAGCATCCTCACTGACCATAGAGTTGTGGCCATTACCACAGGCGTGGTTGACGGCACCGGCCCCAGCAGTGGGTAACACTCCCTCCACAGCAACAGTACCGACGAACGGTAACTCACCCACTACCTCAAGAATACCATCGTAAGCGGTTTCAGATAATACGGAGATACCGGTAGGAGGAAGTGCAGAACCACTGGAGACTGGCAGTGCACCACCGCTGGTAGGGGTATAATCAAGAGCAGGAGCCAAACCTCTGCCAGTCCAAGCAAGTCCATCATAAGTCAACGGAGCAGCCACGCCATCATACGCCAGACCTCTACCACCCCAACTAGTAAGGCCTTCATAAGCCATAGGAGCAGCTAAGTTATCGTACGCCAAACCTCTGTCACTCCAGACAGCTAGTCCATCATAAGCCAAAGGAGAAGATAAACCATCATACGCCAATCCTCTGCCGTCCCAACCAGTGAGTTCATCATAAGCCATAGGGGCAACAAAGCCATCATATACCAAGGTGGTACAAACTGGACGAGTGCACGTAACAATGCAAGAACTCATTATGGACTGAAACAAAAATTATAGATAGAAGAAGAGGCTACGTCTGAAAATATCGTTGAATTCATACTGATAAACCTATTTGCCCATATTATTGAAATCTACATATTGCTAAATTTAAATCAAACTTATGCCACAAAATATTCATCACTTGAAAACATAAACTTACTTAAACTAACGTAAATTGAGAATATATATCGATTTTTTTTAAAGAATATTGAAACCGAAATTACTAATATTCTGTCTAACTCCTCCAGCCAAGCTAAATTGCTTGTGTTAGGAGTGGGTTAACGTCGGTAGTGTATTGGCCAGGATTCGAACCCGGGACCTCTTGATCGTAAGGCCGACTCCTTAACCACTAAGCTACCGACGTTTTTCAAATTAGGCGACATACACCGATAGCTTAAGTAAGAAAATGGTCTTCCACGTGAGTCTTCATGAAGAAGTCCCCGTTTACGATAATCGACTTCAAAAGGTCAATCATATATTCGATGGTAACTCTATGTAATATTAGGAAGATGATTATGATATCAAATTACGGTAACAAAAAAACTTGAAAAATATAAATAATAGAACTTACCTTAACGAGAAGTGCCTGAGCGCAGAAGACAAAAATAACTTTAGCAGACATGTTACCGGTTCAAGTGCTGACACGAGAATAAAATCAAAAGACAAACTATATTACTAAAATTATGTCATTTTATAGTAATCAAATTACAAAAAAGAAGAAATTGATAAATAGGTAAGTAATTCAAAATGTGTGTAACTATTATATGCGATAAGCGTACTGAATATTGAAATTCTTTAAAAAAAATGAATACAGTAGACTTTTAGTTTCAGAAACGTGTCAAAATTACGAAATCAAAATATTTCATCGAGAGGATTGTACTATATAAAGTGAACCAGAATTGGATTTACTTATTCTGTATTCAGCTTTTCGTTCAACTGCAAAAGTATTAAACATGAACACCTTCACCGTTGTATTCCTCTGCATTCAGGCTTGCTTGGTACAGGTAAGAAACACTGTATAATTTTGTTTTGTCGATTTCACTATTTAGTTAATTAAATAGTTACATTTTGGGGTTGCCTTTTCAACCCTTTTTTTTTTTCAAATCGGTGGTTGTGAGACACAGTTTGTAGCCCCACTAACTTAGCATTAACTTCAAACTGACCCACTCCAAAACGAAACTTGCATCCTCTGAAACGCATATTAAGTCCAAAAATTGTATAGGATTTAAATGGACTTATTTGTTGCTTGGAATTTCTCCTCTAAGCCTTGTCCCAAATTGGGGTTGGTTTTTTCTAAATACGAAACGCATGTTTGTTTTCAATTGAGCTCGTATTGATTCTGACTAACCTGTGGCTTATTTGTTTTCTCAGAATGTCTTCGGGCAGTGCACCAGCGCCGCTGCTGTAATCGCTGAGCCCGGTCTTATTGCTCCCGGTCTAGCTCCTTATGGTCTGGCCTCACCTCTTGCATACAACGGTCTGGCTGGTTTAAGAGGCATCGCTCCCGCTGCCGCTGCTATTGCTCCTGGTCTAGCAGGTCCTTATGGTCTGGGCTCATCTCTCGCATACGACGGTCTTGCTGGCTGGGGAGGCATCGCTCCCTTTGCTGCCGGTCCTTTAGGCTACCGCGCTGGACTTGGTGAACTCGCCTACCCCGGTGCTCTTGGTTGGGCTGATGAGGCCATCGCTGCCTACGGTGGTGTTGGTGAAGGTAATGTGGAAGTCGCTGGTGAGCTGCCAGTTGCTGGTACTACCGCTGTCGCTGGTCAGGTCCCAATCATGGGCGCTGTGAGCTTCGGTGGCCCAGTCGACGCTGCTGGTGCTGTGACCATCACTGGTCAATGTGCTTGCGGAGCTCGCGCCGAATACCTGTACTAAGTGAAGATACGTCTAGTTACTGCGAAGTTTAATAATAAATATTGATTAAGAAAATATTTTCTTGTTTAATTATATTATTTTTTCGTCGTCAAAAGAAAAATAAAAGGTTATACATATTAGGGCACTGACTGACCTCCGTCCCCTATGAGCGCGGGCCTGGGGGTTACGGGTGGAGCCGCCTGTCACCCCAGCAGAAGCAGGCCACTGCGGCGGCGCGACGCAAAGCGCGCCTCCCAATTCCGGGGGCGAGTCGGGGACACCGTTGTCCCAGGGCCAGACCGTTAGGGATGGCCCTGGGTCAGCCGGGATGCGAGGGATATGTCGATGACAACCTCACCTCCGGACTAGCACCACGACCCACAGTCGGCGTGCGGTTTTAGTCGGTTCGAGTCCAACATAACCTCCTCTTCCGGCTCCGGCAGGGGTCTCCGAGGGGATTCCCGCACGAAAAACAAGAAAGATATATTGGTATTTTAAGGTAAGTTGCGTCTTACCCATCCAGACCGACCGGCCAGACAGATTGGAACAGGTTTAATTTCAAGTTTTCCTTCTCTTGTAGTGATATCGCCTGCGTATTTTGTCGTTAATCGCCTCTTACGACACCCTTAGGATGAAATGGGGTGGTGATACTGTTTTGTACTGTATTCTTTATTCGTTACCACACGGATTAGGTTTCAAATATAATAGTGATACAACTATATAATAATGATAAACGCAAACATCCTTCTGTTGAATTGATTAATATATTGACACTGCAAGCATTTAAAATGTGGTGAGCGTTGGAAAGCAATGACTTAATTATTAATTATAGCCCCTAGATCAAATATTATCTAGAAATTAGCTTATTCTTACTATCACTTCATGCAAACATTGTTAACGTTAATTAACGCGATTATAGATACGTTGCCTGACGTTTTGGCTAGGCTACACTGACCGTGGTCACAAACTGACGGGATCAGTGGTGCAGTCAGCATCAAAAGATGTCAAAGAACAGAGTACTCAAAATGATCATAATATATATAGTTTTTTGACCACCTTCCAGTTGAGTAATTTTTCTGATATTCGCTACACTCCTCTAGTTCGGGAAATAATATATGTCGAAGACAACCTCACCTCTGGCCTAGCACCACGACCCACAGTCGGCATGCGGTTTTAGTCGGTTCGAGTCCGACTTATCTTCCCCTTCCGGCTACGGCAGAGGAGGTATCCGAGGGGATTTGCTCTTAATACGAGTGTTTCAAGATCATTTTGAGACTTCGTTGCCAAGATATACACACACACTTACTGTACACGCCCTCTATCGTCGATTCCATGAGGTATCCAAATCTATACTAATATTATTAATGTGAAAGTAACTCTGCCTGTCTGTTACGCTTTCACGTCTAAACCTCTGAACTAATCTCTGTGAAATTTGGTATAGGGCTAGATGAGACCTTGGTAAAGGACATAGACTATATTTAGTCGCGTTAACCGACATCCATGTTGATGGAGCCGCGGGCTACATCCAGTTTTCTTTTGATTTTTTTAGCCATGTACCGTCACATCGTCGCATGCCGTTGTAACCGGTGTCTATGTAGTTTAAATTGTTTTAAGGCTTGAAATTTTAATACAGTTACATTTAGGCTTAACGCATTAGTCAGAATAAGTAGCAATTTTTTTAGATGTCTGGTGGGGTATACCGCCGTTTCTCCGAATTTTAATTGCACTAATATCACAGCCATAATGGTATATGACGTAATATTCATTTGCCCTACTCTTAGTTGCTATATTAGTCACGTGCTAGAAGCTTTGTTTCCCATAAAGTCACTTACCAAACATCATTTGTCATAATCATTGTAAGCCCTAATTATCACATGTACTAATTACTAAGTACATGAAATTCGGGAATATGATGATTATGGCATACTAGCTTTTGCCCGCGGCTCCGCCCGCGTGGATATCGGTTATCGCGACCAAACATAGCCTATGTCCTTTCTCATGGTCTAATCTACCCCTATACCAAATTTCATCAAAATCGGTTCAGTGGTTTAGGCGTGAAAGCGTAACATACAGACAGACAGACAGAAAGAAAGACAGACAGACAGAGTTACTTTCGCATTTATAATATTAGTATGGAGTATGGATAATCTTCGGGTGAACAATAGACAACCGTCTGGTGGGGTTTGTGTGAACTGTAATCAGTGTTTTTGGGATTATAAGATTTTCAGTCCACTGACGTAATAGGGGGCGAGCCTATTGCCGTGTTGCGGGCTCTTTGTCTTGGGTCGTATGTTTATTGTCGGATGGAGAACAGCCCTATCCTTTAGTCCCCCTCTACGACACCCACAAGAAGTACTGAGATGATCCTATTCCACTCCACCGAGAACCAACACCGCATTTTTCGTAATATGCATACCTACATACATACATAGTCACGCCTTTTTCCCAGTGGGGTAGGCAGAAACTACAGTTTTGCACTTGCTACAATCCTGGCATAGATCTTGCGCTTCTTGTACTTTCATAATTGATTTCATACACGCTCGCCGGTATTGAGTACTCTTTATATGTCATCTCTCTATAATGACTGCGATATAATTGACAAACGCATGTCTAGCTCGACCCCAACCGGGTCTCTATATAATACGGTTAAAAAAATTGGAAACAAAGTCGAGTCAAAATGTATTGCTCGAGAAAGAATTGCTTGGTTTTCAATTTTCACTGAGTTGTCATCATACATTCAAAATAGAATAAAACTATAAAATAAGTACTGAAATCATTGTTTATTTTTGAACTTTGTAGTACTTAACGTGAGGTGACTTCATTTAGTACAGGTATTCAGCGGGACCTCCGCAGGCACATTGACCGGTGATGGTCACGGCACCAGCAGCGTTGACGGGGCCACCGAATTTCACAGCGCCCATGATCGGGACCTGACCAGCGACGGCGGTAGTACCAGCAACTGGCAGCTCACCGGCGACGGCTACGTTGCCTTCACCAACACCACCGTAGGGAGCGATGACCTCATCGGCCCAACCAAGAGCACCGGGGTAGGCGAGTTCACCAAGTCCAGCCCGGTAGCCGTAGGGACCAGCAGCAGTAGCCAGACTGTCGTAAGCGAGGGGTGAGGCCAGACCATAAGGAGTGGCTAGACCGGGAGCAAAAGCAGCGGCAGCGGGAGCGATGCCTTCCCAACCACCCAGACCACCGTATGCGAGAGGTGAGCCCAAGCCATAAGGAGCTAGACCCGGAGCAATGAGACCGGGCTCAGCAATTACAGCAGCGCGACTGGTACACTGGCTGAAGACGTTCTGAGAAAAGCAGGAAAACGGTGTTTCTTAATTTGATTTAAAACCAACCTGAACTTAGGACAAGCCTCAGAAGCTCAATAATTATTAACGCTAGAAAGAAATATTGAAATTGCCCGTAGTCACAGAGGGTGAGCTAGGGGCGGCTCTACTGCGGCTTAAATCCCGCAGAAACACCGCCCCTGGACCCGACGGCATTCCGGGCCGAGCATGGGTCCTGGCTCTCGAAGAACTTGGGCCTCGACTTATAGGGCTCTTTAGCGCATGCCTCGAAAAAGGCCAGTTCCCCAAGGTCTGGAAGACAGGGAAACTGGTCTTAATCCGAAAGGCGGGGCGGCCGGCAAATTCCCCATCAGGGTAACGGCCGATCGTGTTGCTCGACGAGGTGTGCAAGCTCTTTGAGCGCATTATTGCACAACGCCTCGTCAAGCATCTCATACGCGTGGGGCCTGATCTGTCGGATAGCCAGTTTGGCTTCCGTCAGGGGCGCTCCACCGTAGACGCGATCATGCGCATTAGAGGCCTGACGGAGGAAGCAGTCTCACAGGGTGAGGTGGTGGTGGCGGTGTCTCTTGACATCGCCAACGCCTTCAACACCCTGCCCTGGAGTTGCATTAGGGAGGCGCTTATCTACCATGGAGTGCCTCCCTACCTCCGTCGAATTGTCGGGGCCTATCTCTCTGAGAGGGCCATTACTTACCCGAGTTGGCTAGGGCCGGGTCGGCGGGATGTGTCGTGCGGTGTTCCACAGGGATCGGTATTAGGGCCACTCCTGTGGAACATCGGCTACGATTGGGTGCTGCGTGGTCCGCTGCTCAGAGGGGTCACCGTAACGTGTTACGCCGATGACACCCTCGTTACGGCGCGGGGAGCAACGCACCGAGATGCAGCACTAAAGGCCACGGCAGGGGTTGCTCAAGTCGTGGGTCGGATACGGCGGCTGGGTCTCGAGGTCGCCCTTCACAAGTCTGAGGCTCTGTGCTTCCACGGACCTCGGATGGGGCCACCTGCGGGATCCAGCCTACAGGTAGGGGGCGTCAGCATCGGCATCGAGCCCTCGATGAAGTATCTGGGACTCGTGCTCGATGGCCGGTGGAACTTCGGACATCACTTCCGAAGTTTGGTCCCAAAACTGAGGGGGGCGTCAGCCGCACTCGCGCGGCTGATGCCCAATATCAGGGGACCCAACGCCCCCTGCAGGAGACTGTACCTGGGGATCGTGCGAAGTATGGCCCTATACGGGGCCCCCGTATGGGCGGAGAACCTGACGGCCAGTAATGTGGCTAGATTACTGAGCCCACAGAGGGCGATGGCCGTCAGGGTGATAAGGGGATACCGCACGATCTCTGGTGAGGCGGCATGCCTCCTAGCCGGGACCCCTCCATGGGACCTGGAAGCGAGAGCCCTTGCGTCTCTATTTATATGGCGCAAGGAGGCGCTGGAGCGGGGCCAATGGCCTGCGTCTCGAGAAATCGAGGCCCAGCGGTCCCAGCTCTACCAGGAAACCGTGGAGACATGGAAGATGCGACTTGAGCAACCAAAGGGGGGATTCGCCACAATTGCGGCCGTCAGACCGGTCATGGACGAGTGGCTGGAGAGGAGACACGGTGCTCTCTCCTACCGGTTGTCACAGATACTTACCGGGCATGGTAGCTTCGGTAGGTATCTGTGGCGAAGACACCGGGAAACCACGGCCGAGTGTCAGCACTGCGAG
This sequence comes from Eilema sororculum, assembly GCA_914829495.1. Lineage (NCBI taxonomy): Eukaryota > Metazoa > Arthropoda > Insecta > Lepidoptera > Erebidae > Eilema > Eilema sororculum. The sequence continues at coordinate 3,696,698 of OU618560.1, read as the reverse complement.
GACCGCAGCGAGGACACAGCGCTCCACACGCTGGTGGAGTGCACGGCGTGGGCGCAACAGCGCCAGGTCCTCGTGGTGGGTCTGGGCGTGGGCACCCTCTCGCTCGAGACCATGGTGCGAGCCATGGTCTCCAGCGGGAGTAAGTGGGACTGCGCCGCCTCTTTCTGTGAGCAGGTCATGCTCGTGAAAGAGGCGGCGGGGCGAGAGCGGGAGAAAACTCTCCCACCCGAGTTCCGCAGTCGGCGGCTTGGGCACCGCCGACGTGTCTTCGCCGAAGACCATCGGCCTCCATAACCGGGGGCCTGAGGACGGTGAGCTGGCTGCTCACCGTCTTTACAGAAGCAGGCCCATGACGGCAGCGTGACGTGAGGGATTCACGCACGCCCCCCCTAAGAAGCGGGATAACACCCGAAAACCCCCCCATAGACGCGGGATAGCACCCGAACCACCCCCGAGACGAGGCCGCAATTGTAGCCGTAGGTCTGATGGGAGTCCTGGGACATCCTTCCGAGGGCTTACCCGGGGCTCCCATCCATAGGCTTCTGGGCGTTACCGTGGGGGTTTTTAGTCGGTAGGAGTCCGGCATAACATCCATGAAGGATTTTCCCCCACGGTTAAAAAAAAAAAAAAAAAAAAAAAATGGTTTTTCGTTTAGATTATTTTTAAGTTTCTTATATTGTTCTGTTTTCATTGATAAATCTTGTAGTAATGTGGTCACTTCATCGGCTAGTTCTCACTTTAAAGCTGCTGATGGGTGAAGTCACAGACGAAGCACTCAATATTTTTTCCTGTTTGAACCTTAATAGTATCTTACGTTACGTCAAAATATTGTTGATCCTGATTGCAAAATATAAACAGTTTCAGTAACGGCCACAGCTGTTTGGAATCACGCAAAACTTGATTTTATTGGCTTTCACATACAAATACTATAACCTTTTAACACAGTTGTTTATTTGATATGTTATGTTTCTTCCAGTCCGCATTGAGCCAATGCATCGGTGCTGGTTTAGCTGGTCCTTACGGATTGGCTGCTCCCGGTTTAGCTTATGATGGACTCGCTGGTTGGGGTGCTAGAGGTTTGGCGTACGATGGCTTGGCTGGTCCCCTCGGCTATGATGGACTTGGCTGGGCCGGTAGAGGATTAGCTTACGACGGAATCTACGGTGCTGCTGCTCCCGGTATTGATTTCACCCCCACCAGCGGTGGTGCGCTGCCAGTCTCCAGTGGTTCTCCCAATGCTCCCGTCGGTATCACTCTGAAATCTGAAAACGCTTATGAGGGTCTTCTTGAAGTAATTGGTGAGTTGCCATTCGTTGGTACTGTCGGTATCGAGGGCTTGGGCTTGCCCACTGCTGGTGCCGGTGCCGTCAACCACGCCTGTGGTAATGGCGACAACTCTATGGTCAGTGACGATGTTGCCTTCGCTCCTGCCATTGGTCCCTTCGGTGCCATCGCTCCTGCTGCAGCCATGGCCCCTGGTCTTGGTTGCCGTGCTGGATGGGCTGGTACACGCATCGCTCTGTAAATTAAAGTGGAATTGTATCCGACGTGATTTGAAAGAAATAAACATATATTGCATCAAACCTGTATGTTTGCTATTTCCACACATTTAAATCTTATGGGTAATAAGAAAACAATAAACCCGACTGTGAAGTTATAAAAATACAACTGCAAAGCAACTAAAATTAATTATTAAAATATAAAACCCGACTGATGCCGAAAAGATAGAAACAAGTTTGATAGCAGGTGATACCCATTTGCAAATCATAAACCGAATAAAATTAATGGGTACCTACCGTCTGCTATGAAACTTGTTTCGATGTTTTCAGCAGCAGTCGGGGTTCTATATTTTAATAAAAAAAATTTTCTATATTTTTTAATATTTTCAATGCATTGCAGTTGTATTGTTATTACTTTGCAGTCGGGTTTTTGTTTTCTTAATAATTAATTTATTTCGAAATTTTTAGTTATCATAATATTGCGAAACAACAAATTAAAATTTTCATTTCATTTATTATATTCTTGCTCATTTCTCTAGTTCCACCTTAACCGATTATAATCAAAATAAACGTCAGATTTTAAGTCTGACCAAGACCTTCAAAAAAAATAAAACCACATCGGCATCCGTTCTGATTTTTTGCGTCCATCGCGGTCAAACAATTTTGGTGCCCAAAATCCGCCATTTTGATTTTCTACAACAATTTTCACACTATCACGACATTCACGACGAATCAAATGACACCTCACATGTGAAAATCCGTTAAAGCTGTAGGGCGTGCCAAAGAAATGGACATACATACATACATACATAGTCTCAAAAAACATTACCCTACTTCCTTCGGCAGTTGGGTAAGACGTCAATAATTATTTCAAGTAGGTACTTGATTGTCAATAATTTGCCTTTGTAAGAGAAGTGGCTTGGACGCGTCATTCAGACTTAGACCAGCTGTACACAGTAGCACTTTTAACTCCTATAACACATACGTACATTATATTCAAGCCTGTAAATCCTTGAAGGTCCAAGCAGAAGTACATTAACACCCAAATTTTGCAAACTAAGATTTTCAGACCCATTTAATAGGGGGTGGTTGAGCGCTTATGTACTTTTCTTATTTGTTTCCTACTTAATTTAATTGTATTCCATTTTTTGTAATTTTTATAAACTGCTTCTGTGATCGAATACTGTTCGAGTATTGGCGCTCATTTGTTGACCACTTATTGTTGAAGAAGGCCAATAGATGGCGCTGTACACAGATTTTTCAAACGCAACTTTGAGACTGAATTTCTTACGAGCGACTATCTCAAGCTTCATGGCGGATCGTCACCCCGCCCATTTTCTCTCTCTCTTCACCCCGCTGCCGCTCCGAACGGAAGTTGAATTGAACACTTCAACTCCTCGTTTCTTTTTCTGTGTAATTCTTATTGGTTCCTTTGGCCACATTCTCAAGTCATTAAACGAGAAATGTAACGGAAGTAATGACTTATTCAAAAAAGTCACCGGCCGGTAGACTGCTACCTACGTACTAGCACGTGCCAGGAACTACGCCTGTCTGCAGCTGAATCCTCACGAGGTGGAACTCAGGTCTGTGCCGGTTCTCTTACGTTTTTTGATTCATAGAAGCAGTCATATGTGTATTTTCTTTTTATTACAACCAAACTTCAGGTCTAGGTACTTATATGCTCTGTGTGCAAACACGCTAATGGTCGTTCTATTTGGGTGTGTAACGGTTGATATAATAACAAAAAATCTAACGTTCACTTGACATAATATCACTTAATATAATTTTATTTAATACTAGCTGTGCCCGCGACTTCGTCCGCGTGGAATGTACTTAATAAAAAAAATCAGTTTTTTTTTTGTTTTGGCACTATTTTTTTTTTTTAGCCTAAGTTACTCCTTATTACATAAGCTATCTGCCAGTGAAAGTCCCGTCCAAATCGGTCCAGCCGTTCCAGAGATTAGCCAAAACAAACAGACAGACAGACAGACAGACAGACAGACAGACAGACAGACAGACAAAAAATTTACAAATATATATTTTGGTATGTGTACCGTATATACATTCATATTCTGCTCCCGGTATTGATTTCACCCCCACCAGCGGTGGTGCGCTGCCAGTCTCCAGTGGTTCTCCCAATGCTCCCGTCGGTATCACTCTGAAATCTGAAAACGCTTATGAGGGTCTTCTTGAAGTAATTGGTGAGCTGCCATTCGTTGGTACTGTCGGTATCGAGGGCTTGGGCTTGCCCACTGCTGGTGCCGGTGCCGTCAACCACGCCTGTGGTAATGGCGACAACTCTATGGTCAGTGACGATGTTGCCTTCGCTCCTGCCATTGGTCCCTTCGGTGCCATCGCTCCTGCTGCAGCCATGGCCCCTGGTCTTGGTTGCCGTGCTGGATGGGCTGGTACACGCATCGCTCTGTAAATTAAAGTGGAATGGTATCCGACGTGATTTGAAAGAAATAAACATATATTGCATCAAACCTGTATGTTTGCTATTTCCACACATTTAAATCTTATGGGTAATAAGAAAACAATAAACCCGACTGTGAAGTTATAAAAATACAACTGCAAAGCAACTAAAATTAATTATTAAAATATAAAACCCGACTGATGCCGAAAAGATAGAAACAAGTTTGATAGCAGGTGATACCCATTTGCAAATCATAAACCGAATAAAATTAATGGGTACCGTCTGCTATGAAACTTGTTTCGATGTTTTCAGCAGCAGTCGGGGTTCTATATTTTAATAAAAAAAAATTTCTATATTTTTTAATATTTTCAATGCTTTGCAGTTGTATTGTTATTACTTTGCAGTCGGGTTTTTGTTTTCTTAATAATTAATTTATTTCGAAATTTTTAGTTATCATAATATTGCGAAACAACAAATTAAAATTTTCATTTCATTTATTATATTCTTGCTCATTTCTCTAGTTCCACCTTAACCGATTATAATCAAAATAAACGTCAGATTTTAAGTCTGACCAAGACCTTCAAAAAAAATAAAACCACATCGGCATCCGTTCTGTATTTTTTGCGTCCATCGCGGTCAAACAATTTTGGTGCCCAAAATCCGCCATTTTGATTTTCTACAACAATTTTCACACTATCACGACATTCACGACGAATCAAATGACACCTCACATGTGAAAATCCGTTAAAGCTGTAGGGCGTGCCAAAGAAATGGACATACATACATACATACATAGTCTCAAAAAACATTACCCTACTTCCTTCGGCAGTCGGGTAAGACGTCAATAATTATTTCAAGTAGGTACTTGATTGTCAATAATTTGCCTTTGTAAGAGAAGTGGCTTGGACGCGTCATTCAGACTTAGACCAGCTGTACACAGTAGCACTTTTAACTCCTATAACACATACGTACATTATATTCAAGCCTGTAAATCCTTGAAGGTCCAAGCAGAAGTACATTAACACCCAAATTTTGCAAACTAAGATTTTCAGACCCATTTAATAGGGGGTGGTTGAGCGCTTATGTACTTTTCTTATTTGTTTCCTACTTAATTTAATTGTATTCCATTTTTTGTAATTTTTATAAACTGCTTCTGTGATCGAATACTGTTCGAGTATTGGCGCTCATTTGTTGACCACTTATTGTTGAAGAAGGCCAATAGATGGCGCTGTACACAGATTTTTCAAACGCAACTTTGAGACTGAATTTCTTACGAGCGACTATCTCAAGCTTCATGGCGGATCGTCACCCCGCCCATTTTCTCTCTCTCTTCACCCCGCTGCCGCTCCGAACGGAAGTTGAATTGAACACTTCAACTCCTCGTTTCTTTTTCTGTGTAATTCTTATTGGTTCCTTTGGCCACATTCTCAAGTCATTAAACGAGAAATGTAACGGAAGTAATGACTTATTCAAAAAAGTCACCGGCCGGTAGACTGCTACCTACGTACTAGCACGTGCCAGGAACTACGCCTGTCTGCAGCTGAATCCTCACGAGGTGGAACTCAGGTCTGTGCCGGTTCTCTTACGTTTTTTGATTCATAGAAGCAGTCATATGTGTATTTTCTTTTTATTACAACCAAACTTCAGGTCTAGGTACTTATATGCTCTGTGTGCAAACACGCTAATGGTCGTTCTATTTGGGTGTGTAACGGTTGATATAATAACAAAAAATCTAACGTTCACTTGACATAATATCACTTAATATAATTTTATTTAATACTAGCTGTGCCCGCGACTTCGTCCGCGTGGAATGTACTTAATAAAAAAAATCAGTTTTTTTTTTGTTTTGGCACTATTTTTTTTTTTTTAGCCTAAGTTACTCCTTATTACATAAGCTATCTGCCAGTGAAAGTCCCGTCCAAATCGGTCCAGCCGTTCCAGAGATTAGCCAAAACAAACAGACAGACAGACAGACAGACAGACAGACAGACAGACAAAAAATTTACAAATATATATTTTGGTATGTGTACCGTATATACATTCATATGCATGTAGTAGAAAGCGGTTATTTTAATATTACAAACAGACACTCCAATTTTATTTATTTGTATAGATAACGATCAGTTGTCATATTGAACTGTAGATATAATTTCATTTTATCTAATTTCTTTTGATATAATGAACACTTTTTATAATGCACATTTGACATAAAATTCGTTTAGTATATTATTTATTTACTATAATATTCATAATCTCTAAGTAACTTTTAATATAATTTAGAATATTCGATACGATTTTAAACGCCTGCTAACCTGGTGCTAGCAAAAGTGCATCGCATAAACATTATTGCTACCAAAATTAGTTTTTATACTTGAGGTGGGTAGACAGTATAATTATTTTTTTTTTTTTTTTAGTTTTTGTTCTTCCCTTTATACCCTATACATCACCCAACTATTGTTACCAGGAGGATCTGGATGCAATCTGGACTTTAGGGCACCCCGACTCGGATAGGTTAGGTTAGAAGGGGATGGCGGGGTCTACGACCCCGCCATCCCCTTCGTGGTTTTTTTTTTAAATCAACCAGAAGTAGGAGCCCCGCGAAGCGGGGCTCCGTCGACCAAGTCCGACCTCGACCAGAAAATTAGGTCAAAAGAACATTAGGTTAAATGAAAGTTATATTAAAAGAATATTATGCATTTTGAAAATTATATCATATGAACTTTATACAAAATGTTATTATATCAAAGGAAGATTATATCATATAAAACATTATATCATATGAAATTAGGTTATTTGATATTATAGTATAAGCAGAGACGCTTATTTTCCGTTAATTTTTTAAAAATAACGTTCGCCAGCATGTCTATAAATAGCAGTCGCGCCATAGTTCGGCCTCTTTTGCACGACGGCGCTCGGGTTGGACAGACGTTTGGTGATGTACTTTTAAATTGTTTCTCCTTGTTTGATTTTCCTGATCTATTGCTTTATCGTTTGGATTTGTAACTGATTTGTTCCTAAGTACCAATTAAAAATGTTGAGAAACGAGTAATAAATGTGTACGTTCGCTTTGGTTTAATGTTTTTTTATTTAAATCACTTCGCCCTTGCTAAAATCAGAATTGGGATTTAAACCCAAGCGTGACCTCATTGCTCAGCCTAATAATTGGTACGAAAGGAACAAAACAGTCATTAATTTTGTTGTTAGATTTTTATTTTTATTTAGTGTGGGTGTTTACTTTTCTTTCGGCTTGAGGGTGTTTCTTAGCGTAAAGTGAGTTAAGCGTGATACTATTAGAAGTGTGAAAAGAAAAAGTAAACGAATATGTCAGAAACACCGGAACGACAACATCGAAAGCGAAGTAAATCTCGTCGCGATCGCGAGTCCAGGTCGCAATCACGTTCTGGGTCTCTCAACTCGCTGCAACAAACGTTAAGTACGATTTTAACCAGACTAAATGACATCGAATGTTCACAAAATAGGCCGGATAGACCCGGCCCAGTGCCGCAAAATGGTGCTTGCGTGAATAGTGATATTGAAGGTGGAACAAATAACACGGTTTTGGTGAGCGCTTCACAGTGTCCGATAGGTAGATCTGTGACCCCGTTATTAGAGGCGCCTCCTCCAGGCCCGAGCGGTACCATTAATAATAATTCATCTACCCTCATGTCCGATAATACATTGTGTGAACATCCCAGTAGTGCAACTTCTGCGCCGATTCAAGCTATAGCAGACGCGATTCGTGCTATCAATCCTGTTCGTTCTCATAACTATTACGTTTCTAATTTTGACCCCGCGATGCATAATTTCGTAACATGGTGCGAAGAAGTTGAGCGTGCCAAATATGACAACTCTTGGACCGATCACGAGTGCTTATCCCGCGTAGCTGGCTGTCTTAAAGGCGATGCCAAAGTTTGGTTAAACGAATGGGTTACTAACGATAGGGTTTGGCCTAATTTCAAGCGCGAATTTAGTGCTTTGTGTCCCAATCGGTTAGATCACGCAAATATTCTTTTCCAAGTCATGAGTACATCGTCAGACAAATATGCCACCTACGCGGAGTACGCGCGGCGTTCGTTACTGAAACTGCGTATTGTAAAAGGGTTGAGCGACGAATTGATGACAGAGATCGTGATACGCGGCATAGCAGACGCCCAGGTCAAGGCAGCGGCCACTAACGCTAATCTAACTCCTGAAACGTTGATTTATTTTCTTGCTATTCATGTAAAACTTACCCAACGTAAAGATTCACGGGTCAATTCGAATACATGGTCATCAACTAGGAAACGCCCTTTATCTAGTAGTAGTAGCCAAAACTCCTCGCCTAATATCAAGTGCTTTTTATGTGGAGAGTTAGGACATAAAAAGAATTTCTGTAGTAAGAGACCTAGAACGGATGCTGCGACCAGTATGTTCATTTTGTAAAAAACCCGGACACACAGAGGAACACTGTTTTGCAAGAGGTAGATCGGGAAATGATAATAAAAGGAAGGTCAATCTTTGTTCGGATCGTAGTAATGACCCTAATAGCTCGGATATCACAAGCGCCGTCGTGCAGGGAACTCCTGTCGATGTGCTTATAGATAGTGGGGCGCTTAACGTATCCTTAATCTCATCCGATATTCTGAAATACTTTTCTTGTGATTCAAAGCCCATCTATTGCACATTGAAGGGAATAGGTTCGAAGGAAATAATTGCGAATTCATACGTGACGCTTACTGTTGAGTTCTGTAAAATCTCTATTGAAGTAGATTTAGTCGTAGTCCCTTCTCAATTCATGCCAGTGCCCATAATAATAGGTACAGATGTACTCAATAGAGATGGCGTCGTGTATGTTCGCACCAAACGTGGACAATATCTTACTAGATCTTTGGATACGGATACCCATATCAATTCTATAAATTTATCAGATTCTTTTGAAATCAACACCCCTCTCGTAGATAAGGAACGCCAAGATTTAGTCACGGTAGTAAGCGAGTTTTCATTTTTTTTTATTTCGGGAACTGCAACTACCACCGTAACGACAGGCGAGATGCATATTGAACTAACTAGTCAAGTCCCCATTGCATATAGACCTTATAAGTTGTCCTATCATGAAAAACTTAAAGTGAGAGAAATCGTTCGCGACTTGGAAGGGAAGGGGATTATTAAGGAATCTGAATCTCCATATTCGAGTCCCATCATTCTCGTAAAAAAGAAAGACGGGTCGGACCGGATGTGTGTGGACTTCAGGGCGTTGAATAGGATTACGGTGAGGGACCGCTACCCTCTCCCACTGATCGACGACCATATTGATCGCCTTGGCAATTTTAAATTCTTTAGTAGTTTAGATATGGCGACAGGATTTCACCAGATCCGACTGGATGAGGAGTCTATTCCCAAGACTGGCTTTGTGACACCAGAAGCTCATTATGTTTATTTAAAGATGCCGTATGGCTTGACCAATTCCCCGGTAGTGTACCAACGAATCATCAATAAAACACTCCGAAAATTCATCGAGTCTGGTGAGGTTCTTGTGTACATTGATGATGTTCTTGTAATGAGTCACTCGGTAAATGAGGGCATCGTGTTGCTACGCGAGGTTTTGAAAACACTTACTGAGGCTGGTTTTTCTATAAACCTTCGGAAGTGTTGTTTTTTAACGACTGAAGTCGAATACTTAGGCCGGCTAGTTAGTAAGGGTCAGGTTAGGCCGAGCCCGCAAAAGGTAGAAGCCCTCAAAAATTCACCGCGGCCTGAAAACATCAAGCAGGTTAGACAGTTTTTAGGCCTCGCTGGTTACTTTAGGCGATATATTCAAAACTACGCCTCAAAAACCGCATGTATTGCTCATTTAACTAAAAAGAACGTTAAATTTGAATGGGGAACGGAGCAAGAAAAAATCAGACAAGAGCTTATTTTATTGTTAACTAGTGCACCGATTCTTTCCATCTTTGACCCACTTCAAAAAACTGAAGTTCACACTGACGCTAGTAGCATAGGCTATGGTGCGGTATTAATTCAAATAGACTCTGGGGGTGCGAAACATGTAATCGGTTATTTTAGTGGAGCAACCCAAGGTGCTGAAAGTAAATATCACTCTTACGAACTGGAGACCTTAGCGGTGGTAAAGGCATTACAACACTACAGACACTATTTAGTGGGTATTGAATTTAAGCTGGTAACCGACTGTAATGCGCTAAGGTCTACAGAGCGGAAGAAGGATCTGCTACCAAGAGTGGCCCGCTGGTGGGTCTATCTGCAAGATTTTAACTTTACGATAGAGTACCGCAAGGGCTCAATGATGCCTCATGCCGATTACTTGAGTCGAAACCCTACCAAGTCTGTAAATGTCATTAACAAGCCCCGAAACTGGGCACAGATAGCACAAACCGCGGATAATGAAACCCAGGCGCTGTTGGAAAAGTTGCGTGACGGCCACTTAGATTCCAATCGGTATGTTCATAAAAATGACCTATTGTACTATCGCTATACCCCCGTGGGTCAAGAACCTCGCTTGTTGTGTTACATACCTAAAGGTCATAGGTTAAGTCTCTTACGTATTTTTCACGACGAACATCAACATATTGGCGTGGACAAAACAATAGACCTAATACTTAAACACTTTTGGTTCCCTGGACTGCGTCAGTTTGTTGTCAAGTATGTAGCCCATTGTCTTGTTTGCATATCATGCAAGCGCGTGCCTAGGGCTCCGCATCAACCTATTACATCTTGGGAAAAGCCCGACTTACCTTTTAATACTATTCATGTGGACGCACTGGGCCCTCTGCCTATTTCAAATGGCCATAAGTTTATCCTCGTAATTGTTGACTCATTCACAAAATACTGCTTGCTGTATCCGCTAAGCAAACAAGATGCTAACGAGCTAAAACAGGTTATGATGTCCGCCATCTCTCTGTTTGGCACTCCTAAGCTTTTGGTGGCAGACCGGGGCCGAATGTTTGAATCTAAAAACTTTGTGGATTGGTTAACCGGACTAGGCTGTGATATTCATTATATTACGCCTGAAATGCACCATGCAAATGGTCAGGCAGAGAGGTACATTCGTAGCGTCCTTAACATGATACGAATAGAGATTAGTCATAAAAAAGGCTCATGGTCTGAGTCCCTGTGGAAACTGCAACTAACACTTAATATCACTAAGCAGAAGACCACGCAAATGTCCGCATTAAATTTAATGATTGGTACCGACGCCACTACTCCAGTTCTGAGAGCTCTTCTCAGAGACGTGGCTATTGAAGATTCTCAACATAATCGAGAAGCTCGACGGGAATTATGTAGGAGTAGAGCGAGAGAGCTACTGAAACGTAACCAAGAACGTCAGGATTCGTATGTTAACCAGGGTAGGCAGTCCCCACGAACATTTGAAGTCGGTGATAGCGTATTTGTCATAAAATACTCGCAGTCAACAGGAAAGCTTGATCCTGGCATGCGGGGGCCTTACAAGGTGCTTAAGGTACTACCTAGAGACCGCTACGAGTTGAAGTTGATAAGTGGAGCTTATGGGAAGACCACCCAGGCAGCTGCTGAATTTATGGTTCCATGGCGTGGAGAATGGTGCCCTGACACTTGCGCGGCATTTTTTGAACGTAAGTGTTTTGGATTAACTTTATCAGTGTTTACTGCGTGGATGTAGCATTCCTGTTTTGTTTTACTGATGTATGCCCTCCATTAATTTTTCTCATTTCTATCCCAATGCTCGGTTACTTTCCTTTATTTTCTATGAATGAAATTTAACCTTAAAACGGTGATATCCACTTAATGGCATCGGAATGAATCGTAGGGATGGTGGTTGCGCCTGTGCAGTAAATATTGGGCATCAGTGCGAGTCTTCTCATGCTATTTTAGACAAGCGATTCAGCGATGCCTCTGTCTAGTAATAGGGGTACGCGATTCAGGGATGCCTCTGCCCAGGGTAAGCGATTCAGTGATGCCTCTGCCCAGCTTCGGGAATTAGGGTACGCGATTCAGAGATGCCTCTGCCCAGCTTCGGGAATTAGGGTACGCGATTCAGAGATGCCTCTGCCCAGCTTCGGGAATTAGGGTACGCGATTCAGAGATGCCTCTGCCCAGCTTCGGGAATTAGGGTACGCGATTCAGAGATGCCTCTGCCCAGCTTCGGGAATTAGGGTACGCGAATCAGAGATGCCTCTGCCCAGGACATGCAATTCAGTGATGCCTCTGTCCACATTAGGAGGACGCTCCCATCAATACTTAAGTACATGTCATGACACAGGTAAATTTCGTGTTTAATCGGTAAGACAAAAAGTAATCAAAAACCAACCTTACATTCATAGTTGCTAATGAATGCTTGATTGTGTATGTGAATGCTTTATGACTGAAGGCCACAAATGAGACGTATGCGATGAGCGTTTAGCTAAAGTGCTTTCAGATGTCGTATATGTCCTTTTGTATATTCCAGAAGCCGACGATGACGACCCAACGGTTGAGGCACCTGGAGCATCCGCTAGTCCTGAAACTGGACCATCGGCGCATGGTGTCAACGCTATCTCGTCGGTATCTTCAGACAAGAAGAGTGATCAAGATACGGTTCGGGACGCACCGCGGTCAGGAGAAGCCGTATAAGCAGAGACGCTTATTTTCCGTTAATTTTTTAAAAATAACGTTCGCCAGCATGTCTATAAATAGCAGTCGCGCCATAGTTCGGCCTCTTTTGCACGACGGCGCTCGGGTTGGACAGACGTTTGGTGATGTACTTTTAAATTGTTTCTCCTTGTTTGATTTTCCTGATCTATTGCTTTATCGTTTGGATTTGTAACTGATTTGTTCCTAAGTACCAATTAAAAATGTTGAGAAACGAGTAATAAATGTGTACGTTCGCTTTGGTTTAATGTTTTTTTATTTAAATCACTTCGCCCTTGCTAAAAATAGCATATGAAAATTATAACATATGAACGTTATTTCAAGTAAAATTAGAGCATTTGTTATTATATCAAACATTACACACCCGTTCTATTTACACATCCTACCAGGGGGTCAGCCTATTAACCTCAAGAGAAAAAAATGTATTTATTACTTTTGTCTTCAGTTGTGAGTGTAAGTTATAGCAACTAAGCTTGTAACTAGTTCCTGGTGACATCCAATCCAACCCTCGGAGCCCTCGTTTCGTCTCCAAGCTTCCCAGGTGTCATCATTTATTGGGACTAAATAACCTTTCCAAAATTTTAATCGACTGACTGAATCGATCGTCTGATGTAAGTTTTATCATAATTATTGGTTTAGTGGTTTATAGATGAAATCTAACAGGCACACAGAGTATCTTTGCAAGATATAATTTTATTAATTTATTGAACTCCTACAAGGTGCACTTAGTTTGCTTTTATCCCAGAACTAGATTCCTGGGTCATAGAAATAGGATGATCCGGTTGAGGCAAAATGTATTGATAGGGAAAACAGAGTGCTAACTCTATGCGCTAAAAATTACTTGGTTTTCAATTTTGACTGTGTTGACGTTATTTTGTCGATACAATAAAAAAGGAATAAAACTATAAAATAAATGCTGAAATCGGTGTTTATTTTTGAACTTTATAGTGACGTGAGGCGACTTCATTTAGTACAAGTATTCAGCGGGAGCTCCACAGGCACATTGACCAGTGATGGTTACGGCACCAGCTGCGTTGACAGGGCCACCGAATTTCACAGCGCCCATGATCGGGACCTGACCAGCGACAGCGGTAGTACCAGCAACTGGCAGCTCACCGGCGACGGCTACGTTGCCTTCACCAACACCACCGTAGGGAGCGATGACCTCATCAGCCCAACCAAGAGCACCGGGGTAGGCGAGTTCACCGAGTCCAGCGCGGTAGCCGTAGGGACCGGCAGCAGCAGCCAGACCGTTGTATGCGAGGGGTGAAGCCCAACCATAAGAACCTCCTAGACCGGGAGCAAAAGCAGCGGCAGCGGGAGCGATGCCTTCCCAACCACCCAGACCACCGTATGCGAGAGGTGAGCCCAAGCCATAAGGAGCTAGACCCGGAGCAACGAGACCGGGCTCAGCGACTACAGCAGCGCGACTGGTGCACTGCCCGAAGACGTTCTGAGAAAAGGAAAACGGCGTTTCTTAATTTGATTTAAAACCAACCTGAACTTGGGACAAGCCACAGAAGATGATTATTAACGCAAAATAGAAATTTTGAAATCGGTGAAAATAAAATAAACAGTTTTCACTTACCTGTACCAAGCAAGCTTGGATGCAGAGGAATACAACGGTGAAGGTGTTCATGTTTGATGCTTCTTCAGTTCAACGGAAAGCTGAATACAGAATAATAATCCTAATTTTGGTCCAGTTTATATAGTACAAACCCGCCGGTACAAAATTTGATTTCGACATTTTGTCACGTTTCAGAAAACCAAAAGCCTACTTAGTTAATTTTAAGGTTTATCGTAGTTACAAAACGCTTACACACACTTTGTATTACTTACCCATTAATCAATATTTTTTCTTGTAATTTGATAACATAGTTTAGTATAAAATAAGCCTAAAAGTTCTTGGGAATCATTCTTGTGTCTGCACTAGAACCAGCAACATGTCTGCTAAAGCTATCCTCGTCTTCTGCGCTCAGGCGCTTCTCGTCCAGGTATGATTTTTCGTTTAGATTATTTTTAAATTTCTTATATTAATCTGTTCTCATTGATAAATCTTGTAGTAATGTGGTCACTTCATCGGCTAGTTCTCACTCTTAAGTTTATTTTATTCCACTGCTGGGTGAAGTCACAGACGAAGCACTCAATATTTTTTCCTGTTTGAATCTTAATAATATCTTACGTTACGTCAAAATATTGTTGATCCTGATTGCAAAATATAAACAGTTTCAGTAACGACCACAGTTTGGAATCACGCAAAACTTGATTTTATCGACTTTCACATGCAAATACTATAACCGTTTAACACAGTTGTTCATTTGATATGTTGTGTTTCTTCCAGTCCGCATTGAGCCAATGCATCGGTGCTGGTTTAGCTGGTCCTTACGGATTGGCTGCTCCCGGTTTAGCTTATGATGGACTCGCTGGTTGGGGTGCTAGAGGTTTGGCGTACGATGGCTTGGCTGGTCCCCTCGGCTATGATGGACTTGGCTGGGCTGGTAGAGGATTAGCTTACGACGGAATCTACGGTGCTGCTGCTCCCGGTATTGATTTCACCCCCACCAGCGGTGGTGCGCTGCCAGTCTCCAGTGGCTCTCCCAATGCTCCCGTCGGTATCACTCTGAAATCTGAAAACGCTTATGAGGGTCTTCTTGAAGTAATTGGTGAGCTACCATTCGTTGGTACTGTCGGTATCGAAGGCTTGGGCTTGCCCACTGCTGGTGCCGGTGCCGTCAACCACGCCTGTGGTAATGGCGACAACTCTATGGTCAGTGACGATGTTGCCTTCGCTCCTGCCATTGGTCCCTTCGGTGCCATCGCTCCTGCTGCAGCCATGGCTCCTGGTCTTGGTTGCCGTGCTGGATGGGCTGGTACACGCATCGCTCTGTAAATTAAAGTGGAATTGTATCCGACGTGATTTGAAAGAAATAAACAAATATTGCATTAAATCTCTATGTTTGCTATTTCCACACATCTAAATCTTCTGTGTAAAAACGTCATTTATTAGTATTTTATACATTAATTATTAATTAGCCAATAATTTGCTTGTGTAAGAGAGGCGGCTTAGGTTAGGTTAGGCGTGATTCAGACTTAGACCAGCTGTACACAGTGTCACTTTAAATTGCTATAACATATACGTTCATCTAATATATAAAATTCTCGTGTCACAGTTTTCGTTGCCATACTCCTCCGAAACGGCTTGACCGATTCTCATGAAATTTTGTGAGCATATTGAGTAGATCTGAGAATCGGCCAACATCTATTTTTCATCCCCCTAAATGGTGCAGCGGGAACGGGATCTAAAAAATTGGCGGTACGAAGTTCGCCGGGACAGCTAGTTATATATAAGTCTGTAAATCCCTGAAGGTCCAAAACAAAGGTACATTAACACTCAAAATTGTAAACTAAGATTTTCAATCTCATTTAATAGTGGGTGAGCCTTTTGCCGCCAAGAGAAAAACATTTTTTATTACTTGTCTTAAGCCGTGAGGGTAAGATAAAGGGGTTAGTGGCATTATCACCCAGTTGCGTTTTCCCCCGAATAATAATACAAGTTTAAATAACAAAGGATTTGTTGCGTTTTTCCCCGAATATTGATAAGTGATTATTTCGGTACAAAAAAAAAACAAGTACAGGTGAAAAGAAAAAGGCAACTAAGTTTGACTTACCCCAATCTGAAATTTCAAAACAAAATAAAGGTTATGAAAAGAATGATTTGAATGAAATTTTATAGCATTATTTAGTATGCTAACTTGACAATTCGATTACATCAGGAAAAGTGAATTGCTCAGATGGGGCTTGAACCAACGACTTTTACCTTTCAGGGGGACTGTTCTTCCAACTGAGCTAATAGGCCACACCTGAATCAATTCAAATTTCCCTTCTATAAATCCGTCTTCAAGGCGACTATGGAGTCATCTACCAACACTCTTACGAGTAGTTGGAACCAATGAAAGATTTTTCAATCATTTTTAAACACTGGTTTTGATTACTCCGCCCTACACACATAAAAAAAAGTTTGCGATCAATGGCATAAGCTCCTAGAATTCTTTAAAATTAACTTTATCAAGAAAAAATCTATGTTGTATGCTTTCTTTAAATAGGAATACCCTGTTTGAAATTAAAATATAAAACTTTATTTATTTAAAAAAATTGAGCCATTAATCATAATGCAATTGTGATAGAAATTTCATAGAAAGAAAAAGAGTGTTTAATTAAACTTAAACTACAATTTATAATTAAAAGGTGTAAATTTAATATAAAATAACTCCTCCCCTGGCTCGAACACATGCGGAGATCCTCCTGGGCATGCTGAGGATCATGTTATCCAGCATTTCCTGGGGTAACCTATCCCATTCTTCAATAGCGGCTTCCCTGAGCTCTGGAACTGTCTGGGGATGTGGCTCACGGTTCCATACAGCTCGTTTAAGAGCATCCCACGCGTGCTCTATTGGGTTTAAGTCGGGCGAGCCGGCAGGCCAGTCTAATCGTGTGATATCGTATTCTTGAAGAGCAGCATTGACTCGTTGAGCTCGATGTGCGGGCGCATTATCATCGACCAGTACAAATTGGTGCCCATGGTTTACTCGGAATGGTTTGACGATATCATCAATAGCAACTGCTTTGTACATGTCTACTGTCATGAAGCCCCGATACGGGATCAAAGGCGTTCTAGCTCCAATCATAATGCCACCCCAAAAAGACACCGATTTTCCGCCTTGCTGAACTGTTCCAGTGGCAGTTCTTTGTCTTTCACGGTCGCCTGGCCTTCTCCAGACACGGACACGTCGGTTATCTGGATGAGTGGAGATTCGGGATTCGTCAACGAAGAGACAGTTTTGCCAAATGTTTTCTTCCTCACCTTCTTCATTTTGCCGAAGTCTAGCCCACTGTAATCTTCGTTGTTGACGTTGCCGGGAATTGAGCGGACCTCGCCATGACCTCCGTGCTCGTAATCCAGCCTGTTGCAAGCAATTGCGAACGGTCTGCATGCTAAGTTCAAGCCCAGAGGCGGCCCTGACTTCTGCTTTTATTTTAGTGGCGTTGATTGTGGGATCACGGGCTGCCAGCAATCTAATATAGCGCTTTTGGGCAGCTGTCAAAACAGTTGGGCGACCGCTGCGGGGTCGGTCAGCTATATTCTCCATTCCGTGGTACCTCTGCAACGTAGCCACGACACAGGATTGAGATATAGCAAGTCTGCGTGCTATTACTCTCGTGGTGTATCCTTCTTCCTTCAAAGTTACTATTTTAGCTCGTAAAACCTCAGATAATCTTCTTGGCATTTTTCAATCACAACTTTCCGCGAAAAATATCTTGAATCGGTTATAATTCACTAAATCAGATTTCTGAATGAGCGTAAGCTAGGACTGAAAGCCTTTTTGTAACAAAAAACAATTGAACGGTGTCATTGTTTTGTGTTCTAATTCTTTATTTTTAAATAAAGAATCTAAAAAGAAGAAAAAATCATAATATAATCTACAGTAACAAAAAAGAATTCAGATTTTCAAAGTGATCGCAAACTTTTTTTGATGTGTGTATGTTAGAATGATACCCAGAAAGAACCTCTGTACAACTGTTTCCACCTATAAATCTTCGTGTTTGTTCTTGTGTGTACGAAATAATTAAATAATAATAACAATAAAAGCACCTCAATAGCTGTCATTCCGGAAACTTATGACACGTGTTTCACAAGTTTTTTTTATATAGGACACGTCAATTTGACTTCACCTCGCCTGATGTTAAGCAAAGGCAAAGTCTCGGAAACAGGGTCACCATCGGAAACATGTACCATATTAACAGTGGCGGCACGGCACTCAGCTTGACGGCCTCGTTAGATGCCTTTTCACGCCCCGCTTAAAGGACCCGGGACTGTAGGATTCACTATTCTAATTTAAGGGAAAGATCCTTTGGCGATAGAAATTCAGTGGGACAGTCATCACGGCAACGCTAGTTGGCAAATGGCATCGTCTGGAAGTTTCCATTTTTGGATGGAGTTTTATCTGAGTGCGATGATTATTCTGTTTATTGTCAAATTCTCGATAACTTTGGTACTTTCCAAAAACGTGAGGGCAATTTTTTTTTAAGAAAATTATTTTTGTTCATTAGTATAAAGACGCTAGTTTCTGGTGACATCCAATCCAACCCTCGGAGCCCTCGTTTTGTCTACAAGGTTCCCAGGTGTCGTTTATTGGGACCAAATAACCTTTCCAAAAGTTTAATCGACTGATGTACTAAGTTTTATCGTAATTATTGGTTTAGTGGTTTATACTTGAAAGCTAACAGACACACAGAGTATCTTTGCAAAATATAATTTTATTATCTTATTGAAGTCCTAAAAGGTCGGTGCACTTAGATTGCTTTTATCCCAGAACTAGAGTCCTGGGTCAAAGAAATAGAATGATACGGTTGAGGCAAAATGTATTGCTGGAGAAAACAGAGTGCTAACTCAATGCTCCAAAAATTACTTTCTCAATTTTGACTGTGTTGACATCATTTTGTTGACACAATAAAAAAGGAATAAAACTATGAAATAAATGCTGAAATCGGTGTTTATTTTTGAACTTTATAGTGACGTGAGGCGACTTCATTTAGTACAAGTATTCAGCGGGAGCTCCACAGGCACATTGACCAGTGATGGTTACGGCACCAGCAGCGTTGACAGGGCCAGCGAAGCGCACAGCGCCCATGATTGGGACCTGACCAGCGACAGCGGTAGTACCAACAACTGGCAGCTCACCGGCGACGGCTACGTTGCCTTCACCAACACCACCGTAGGGAGCGATGACCTCATCGGCCCAACCAAGAGCACCGGGGTAGGCGAGTTCACCAAGTCCAGCGTGGTAGCCGTAGGGACCGGCAGCAGCAGCCAGACCGTTGTATGCGAGGGGTGAAGCCCAACCATAAGAACCTGCTAGACCGGGAGCAAAAGCAGCGGCAGCGGGAGCGATGCCTTCCCAACCACCCAGACCACCGTATGCGAGAGGTGAGCCCAAGCCATAAGGAGCTAGACCCGGAGCAATGAGACCGGGCTCAGCGACTACAGCAGCGGCGCTGGTGCACTGGCTGAAGACGTTCTGAGAAAAGCAGGAAAACGGTGTTTCTTTGTTTCGTTTAAAACTAACCTGAACTTAGGGGAAGCCTCAGAAGCTCAATAATTATTAACGCTAAAAAGAATTTTTGAAATTAGCAAAACAAAATTAGACAGTTTTCACTTACCTGTACCAAGCAAGCTTGGATGCAGAGGAATACAACGGTGAAGGTGTTCATATTTGATGCTTCTTTCAGTTCAACGGAAAGCTGAATACAGAATAATAATCCTAATTTTGGTCCAATTTATATAGTACAAACCCGCCGCTACAAAATTTGATTTCGACATTTTGTCACGTTTCAGAAAACCAAAAGCCTACTTAGTTAATTTTAAGGTTTATCGTAGTTACAAAACGCTTACACACACTTTGTATTACTTACCCATTAATCAATATTTTTTCTTGTAATTTGATAACATAGTTTAGTATAAAATAAGCCTAAAAGTTCTTGGGAATCATTCTTGTGTCTGCACTAGAACCAGCAACATGTCTGCTAAAGCTATCCTCGTTTTCTGCGCTCAGGCGCTTCTCGTCCAGGTATGGTTTTTCGTTTAGATTATTTTTAAGTTTCTTATATTATTCTGTTTTCATTGATAAATCTTGTAGTAATGTGGTCACTTCATCGGCTAGTTCTCACTTTAAAGCTGCTGCTGGGTGAAAAATTTTTTCCTGTTTGAACCTTAATAATATCTTACGTTACGTCAAAATATTGTTGATCCTGATTGCAAAATATAAACAGTTTCAGTAACGACCACAGTTTGGAATCACGCAAAACTTGATTTTATCGGCTTTCACATGCAAATACTATAACCGTTTAACACAGTTGTTCATTTGATATGTTATGTTTCTTCCAGTCCGCATTGAGCCAATGCATCGGTGCTGGTTTAGCTGGTCCTTACGGATTGGCTGCTCCCGGTTTAGCTTATGATGGACTCGCTGGTTGGGGTGCTAGAGGTTTGGCGTACGATGGCTTGGCTGGTCCCCTCGGCTATGATGGACTTGGCTGGGCTGGTAGAGGATTAGCTTACGACGGAATCTACGGTGCTGCTGCTCCCGGTATTGATTTCACCCCCACCAGCGGTGGTGCGCTGCCAGTCTCCAGTGGTTCTCCCAATGCTCCCGTCGGCATTACTCTGAAATCTGAAAACGCTTATGAGGGTCTTCTTGAAGTAATTGGTGAGCTGCCATTCGTTGGTACTGTCGGTATCGAGGGCTTGAGCTTGCCCACTGCTGGTGCCGGTGCCGTCAACCATGCCTGTGGTAATGGCGACAACTCTATGGTCAGTGAAGATGTTGCCTTCGCTCCTGCCATTGGTCCCTTCGGTGCTATCGCTCCTGCTGCTGCCATGGCCCCTGGTCTTGGTTGCCGTGCCGGATGGGCTGGTACACGCATCGCTCTGTAAATTGAAATGGAATTGTATCCGCCGTGATTTGAAAGAAATAAACATTATATTGCACTAATACTTTATGTTTGCTATTTCCACACATCTAAATCTTCTGTGTAAAAACGTCATTTATTAGTATTTTATACATGATTTATTAATTAGTCAATAATTTGCTTGTGTAAGAGAGGCGGCTTGGGCGCGTTATTCGGACTTAGACCAGCTGTACGCAGTAGCACTTTTAATTCCTATAACACATACGTGCATTATATTCATGCCTCTAAATCCCTGAAGGTCTAAGTAGAGGTATATTAATACTCAAATTTTGCTAACTAAGATTTTCAGTACCATGAGCCTATTACTGTCAAGAGAAATAGCAGATTGTATAACAAGGGAGCGAACTAGTATTTTTACGGCGAGGGTGCTACTTTGAATCAAGAGCAAAGCGAGGGATTCTAACGTAGAATCCTGAGCGCAGCGAGGGATTCAAAGTACACCGCCCGAGGGAAAAATAATTTGCTCCCGATTTATACACTCTACTTTTCATCCCCGTTCTATGAGAAAATATTTCTCCCGAGATTTCGGGCGTAACAAGTTTTGTACGGCGTAGTTAGCTTCTATAATATCTAATTGTTTCAGGAGTTAATGCATTGTCACTTCCATAACTCGACGTAGAACTCATATTGTTTAAAAATACAACTTAAAAAGGTAATGTACTAATTACAAGAACAGAGAGGTAATTGGCGCTCTTTGTTTTTTTTTTTTAGTTAGCACAGGTAACCCCGCGCAGTGCAGCCAGCACATTCCAGCCAGTAATCCGTACAATTTGCGTTCGATTTCTATGAACGTTATGTTCCAAATTCAAATCACTTAGCCGGCCCGCTACTTGGCTCTGAACAGAAAAGAGCTATTTTGCTCCCCGGTGCCGTGACAGTAAAGTGACATTTTTCGAATAGAAGGGATGAAAAATATATTTCTTACTTTTGTCTTAAGTCGTAAGGGTAAGAGCAACCAAGCTTGACTCCCCCCAATCCGAAACTTCAAAAGGAAATTGAGGCTTTAAAAAAAACGCTAAGAATGACTTGAATGAAATTTCATAACATTTATTATATTAACTTTACAATTTGATTACATCAGGAAAAAATAATTGCTCAGATGGGGCTTGAACCAACGACCTTTCCCTTACAGGGGGAATGTTCTTCCAACTCAGCTACTGAGCCACACATGAATCAATTTAAATTTCCCTTCTATATATTTGTCTATAAGGCGACGGAGGATTCATCTACCAACACTCTCACGAACAGTTGGAACCAATGAATGATTTTTTGCCCAATGTAAGAATGATACCCATAAAGAACCTCTGTACAACTGTTTCCACCTATAAATCTTTGTGTTTGTTCTTGTGTGTACGAAATAATTAAATAATAAATAATCATCATTCACATAGAGACGTTATTCCTGATTGCATCCGAGGCCACGGTGCCCTCGGAGCTCAGGGTCCGCCTTCCGGCTCTTCCTCCTCCACTTCTCACGATCTTGGGCGTCCAAGGTAGTGAGACGGTTTTCACGCATGTCATGCTCCACGACGCCAAGCCAGCACTTTTTGAGCCCACCCCTTCTACCTGGACCCGGTGGGGGAGCCATTACCAGGCATTTGTTACCCACGTAGCTGGGCGGTTTCCGCAAGACGTGGCCGCACCAGCGGAGGCGGCTCTCTTGCATTTTATCTGCGATGTCACGGACATGAAGGCTGCCGTGGATGCGAGAGTTCCTCACGCGATCTTTACGCGTGACTCCACACACACAGCATTTTCATCTCCGTGACATGCAGCATCTGCTTGTGTCGCTCCAACAGCGGCCACGCCTCACAGCCGTGTAAGAGGACAGGTCTAATGATAAAAATAATAAATAATAATAATAAAAGCACCTCAATAGCTGTCATTTCGGAAACTTACGACACTGGTTTCACAGTGAATGTTTCACCATTATAATGTATGGGGAGGGCCTTTGGCGATATAAATTCAGTGGGCCAGTCATCGCGGCGACGCTAGTTGGCAAATGGCATCGTCTGCAAGTTTACATTTTTGTATGAAGTTTTATCCGAGCTTTATGGTAAAAATTTAAAAAACCTCGTCACTAAGAATATCTCCAAAAAGTAGAACATAAATATTCGTTTTCCTTTAACTTTGATATACCTACTAAAATTTTGATTGAACCGTTGCCATGTCTTGCCTCCCTGGGAGTGAGAGTTCTCACCCTCGCCACCCTGCTCACAGCAATGGTCCGCTGCGCGGACGCGTGGGCGGCCGGCGTCTCCTTCAGCGAGCAGGTAATGGTCGTGAAGGAGACGGCGGAGCGGGAGAGGCGGCGCGAGCGAGAAAGACTCGCGGATCGCACCGCCCGCGCGCGCAGGCAACTCGGGCGTCGGAGGGCACTGACTGACCTCCGTCCCCCATGAGCGCGGGCCTGGGGGTGACGGGTGGAGCCGCCTGTCACCCCAGCAGAAGCAGGCCACGGCGGCGGCGCGCTGGTTAGCGCGCCTCCCCATTCCGGGGGCGAGTTGGGGACACCGTTGTCCCCCCTCCTGAGGAGGGCCAGACCGTAAGGGATGGCCCTGGGTCAGCCGGGGTGCGAGGGATATATCTTTGACAACCTCACCTCCGGCCTAGCACCAAGACCCACAGTCGGCGTGCGGTTTTAGTCGGTTCGAGTCCGACATAACCTCCCCTTCCGACTCCGGCAGGGGGGGTATCCGAGGGGATTTCCGCACGATGAAAAAAAAAAAAAAAAGCCATGTCTTGCCTTTGATTTGATTTGATACCCATATTGGTGGAGTTGTGAAAAAAAAAGTAATTCACAATTTTTGGTTGCTGCGGTGGCAAATTCACGTAGTTATAGTGTTGTACTAGTTTTAGCCCTGCATGTGATAGCTATATTGAGGCAATTGTGAAGAAATATGTTGTATTCTGACATGTTGTTGCGGCGGCGACCATCTTGGCCCGATTTTTTTCAAACATAGCTAAGAACACTTCTGCCTAATATACCATTCAAACAAAAAAACCTAAATCCAAAACGGTTCATCCGTTTAGGAGCTACGATGCCACTGACACACACACACACACACACACACACACTCAGAGAGGTCAAACTTATAATAACCCGTAGTTTTGGCGTCAGGGGTTAAAATAATTCATTTTTAAATTCTCGATAAATTTGGTTCTTTACCAAATTTGAGAACAAATGAAGAAAATTATTTACTCTTCATCATTATGAAGACGCTATTTCCTGGTGACATCCAAACCAGCCCTCGGAGCCGACGTTTGGTCTTCAGGCTTCCCATATGTCGTTTATTGGGACCAAATAACCTATCCAAAAGTTTAATCGACTGATGTACTAAGTTTTATCATTATCATTGATTTAGTGGTTTATACGTGAAAGCTAACAGACACATAGAGTATCTTTGCAAGATATAATTTTATTTTCTTATTGAAGTCCTAAAAGGTCGGTGCACTTAGTTTGCTTTTATCCTAGAATTAGGTTCCTGTTTCGTAGAAATATGATGATCCGGTTGAGGCAAAATGTGTTGCTGGGGAAAACAGAGTGCTAACTCTATGCTCTAAAAATTACTTGGTTTTCAATTTTGACTATGTTGACGTTATTTTGTCGATTAAATAAAAAAGGATTAAATAATAAAGGAAAACTATAAAATAAATGCTGAAATCAGTGTTTATTTTTGAACTTTGTAGCAACGTGAGGCGACTTCATTTAGTACAGGTATTCAGCGGCACCTCCGCAGGCACATTGACCAGTAATGGTCACGGCACCAGCAGCGTTGACAGGGCCACCGAATTTCACAGCGCCCATGATCGGGACCTGACCAGCGACAGCGGTAGTACCAACAACTGGTAGCTCACCGGCGACGGCTACGTTGCCTTCACCAACACCACCGTAGGGAGCAATCACCTCATCAGCCCAACCAAGAGCACCGGGGTAGGCGAGTTCACCAAGTCCAGCGCGGTAGCCGAAGGGACCGGCAGCAGCAGCCAGACCGTTGTATGCGAGGGGTGAAGCCCAATCATAAGAACCTGCTAGACCGGGAGCAAAAGCAGCGGCAGCGGGAGCGATGCCTTCCCAACCACCCAGACCACCGTATGCGAGAGGTGAGCCCAAGCCATAAGGAGCTAGACCCGGAGCAATGAGACCGGGCTCAGCGACTACAGCAGCGCGACTGGTGCACTGGCAAAAGACGTTCTGAGAAAAGGAGAACGGCGTTTCTTAATTTGATTTAAAACCAACCTGAACTTGGGACAAGCCACAGAAGATGATTATTAACGCAAAAAAGAAATTTTGAAATCGGTGAAACTAAAATAAACAGTTTTCACTTACCTGTACCAAGCAAGCTTGGATGCAGAGGAATACAACGGTGAAGGTGTTCATGTTTGAAGCTTTTGCAGTTCAACGGAAAGCTGAATACAGAATAATAATCGTAATTTTGGTTCAGTTTATATAGTACAATCCCGCCGGTACAATATTTGATTTCTTCATTTTGTCACGTTTTAGAAAACCAAAAGCCTACTTAGTTCATTTTAAGCTTTATCGTAGTTACAAAACGCTTACACACTTTGTATTACTTATCCATTTATCAATATTTTTTCTTGTAATTTGATAACATAGCTTAGTATAAAATAAGCCTAAAAAATCTGGGAAATCATTCTCGTGTCAGCACTAGAACCAGCAACATGTCTGCTAAATCTATCCTCGTCTTCTGCGCTCAGGCGCTTCTCATCCAGGTAAAGATTTTAATTTTATTCATGAAAGGTGGTCTATTCTTTGGCAACTCTTGAACGTAAAGTTTATTATAGTCACTTAATATTATTAACCTACAATTTTTCTTCTAGTCTGCATTGAGCCAATGCATCGGCGCTGGTTTGGCTGGTCCTTACGGTTTGGCTGCTCCCGGTTTAGCTTATGATGGACTCACTGGTTGGGGCGCCAGAGGATTGGCGTACGATGGCTTGGCTGGTCCCCTCGGCTATGATGGACTTGGTTGGGCTGGTAGAGGATTAGCTTACGACGGAATCTACGGTGCTGCTGCTCCCGGTATCGATTTCACCCCCACCAGCGGTGGTGCGCTCCCAGTCTCCAGTGGTTCTCCCAATGCTCCCGTCGGTATCACACTGAAATCTGAAAACGCTTATGAGGGTCTTCTTGAAGTAATTGGTGAGCTACCATTCGTTGGTACTGTCGGTATCGAGGGCTTGGGCTTGCCCACTGCTGGTGCCGGTGCCGTCAACCACGCCTGCGGTAATGGCGACAACTCTATGGTCAGTGAGGATGTTGCCTTCGCTCCTGCCTTTGGTCGCTTCGGTGCTATCGCTCCTGCTGCTGCCATGGCCCCTGGCTTTGGTTGCCGTGCTGGATGGGCTGGTACACGTATCGCTCTGTAAATTGAGAAGATAATATTCCGACTTGATTTGAAAGAAATACATAAAAATATATTACATCAAACCTCTTTGTTTGCTTTTGAAATGACACCCCTTTACGTTGTACGTAACTTGTACTTTATAAATATTCCACAACATTCCACATAACGCTGTATAGACCCATGGGTAAGCATTGCTTAACTAGCTTGTGTTATGGAGGAGTGGCTAGAGATGCCACTCGGCAGCCTCTCGTACCGGCTGACGCAGGTCATTACCGGACACGGGTGTTTCGGGCGTTACCTGTGTCGGATCCGGAAGGAGCCAACGTCCAAGTGCCATCACTGTGATGCGAGCGAGGACACAGAGCTGCACACGCTGACCGAGTGCCCGGCGTGGGACACGCCGAGGCGGGTCCTAGTGGTGGCTCTGGGGGTGGGAGTCCTCACACTCGCCACATTGTTCACAGCGATGGTACGATGCGCGAACGCTTGGGTTGCGGCCGCCTCCTTCTGCGAGCAAGTAATGCTCGAGAAGGAGGCGGCCGGTCGGGTCCGGACTAGACTCCGGGCCCGGGAAGTCCGCGCAGAGCGAAGGCGATCTGGACGTCGGAGGTCGCAGAACTACCTCCGTCCTCCATGAGCGCTGGCCTGGGGGTGACCGGTGGAGCCACCTTTTTTTTTTTTTTTGTGCGGAAATCCCCTCGGATACCCCCCCTGCCGGAGCCGGAAGGGGAGGTTATGTCGGACTCGAACCGACTAAAACCGCACGCCGACTGTGGGTCTTGGTGCTAGGCCGGAGGTGAGGTTGTCATAGACATATCCCTCGCACCCCGGCTGACCCAGGGCCATCCCTTACGGTCTGGCCCTCCTCAGGAGGGGGGACAACGGTGTCCCGAACTCGCCCCCGGAATGGGGAGGCGCGCTACTCAGCGCGCCGCCGCCGTGTCAGCGCGCCGCCGGCGCCGCCGTGACCTGTCACCCTAGCAGAAGCAGGCCGCGGCGGCGGCGCAAAGTGCGCCTCCCCGTAACCGGGGCTAGATGGGGACCCTGTGGTACCCACAACCCGAAGGGGGCCATCTCGAAAGAGATGGTCCTGGGTCTGCCGGGGTGCGAGAGATATGCTTTTGGCAATCTCACCTCCGGCAACCAAGGACCCAAGACGGCGTGCGTTTTAGTCGGTTCGAGTCCGACATAATCACCTCCACCGGCTCCGTGGGGGTGGTATCCGTGGGGATTTATCGCACGATAAAAAAATAACTAGCTTGTGTTACGGAATCTAGAATGCTGATATTTTTTCTTAGATACTTTGTTTTTGGTAATACATTTTATACATAGAAACACCCAGATCAATAAAAATAGCCACATTCATGCATACTAGGCTGTCGTCGTACTTTGTCATAGGCTGAATGTTACTGTCAGATGGAGAACTTTAAAGTATAATAAAACTTACAAAACTACGATATATTTTTATAGCCTCGCTCACCAACTTTCCTATTCATATTTATATTTTATTGGAGCGAGGAAGGCATGGGTCTACAAGGGAAAAGGAAAACCCAAAAGGAGATTAATACACTATGTGAAGGATCCGCTATTAAAGGAGTGAATTTTGAGATGATTGCGATCGGAGAAGAATGGAAAATGCACAGCAAAATGGGGTGAATTGAAAACGATGGGTGAATAGAAATAAAATTGATTGTTAGATTTCCTTACATAATTTATTTTACTAAATTTTAAGTATCTAACCAGGTATTTGGTATTTCTGTTCCTTATTACATTGAATTAGCGCATAGCTGCACTACAGATTTTAGCCGACCACTTTATTTCTGGACCAAATTAAATCGTCTAAACAAAAAATTATTCTTGAACCTAGGTTAACGCCAGGCATTTTAAAATGTTTCAGAAATCGGGATAACCTATATACAAAAAAACAAAACGAAATTCCAGTAACATTACATTACAATTGATCCAGACCTATATAAAATTATATATGAAAGCGCGATAAAAAATCTGCCTAGGTAGCCAAGTGGTATGGGTAATGGACTGCTGAGACGAGGTCTCGGGTTCGATCCCAGGTTTACCATGGCACACACCAATGACTTTTCGATGCTTTTCGAAGTTATGTGTGTATTTATCGCAGGCTTATAAGTGCCCGGTTAATGGCAATAGGCTCGCCATTACATTGGGACCTAAACATAAACTGGCGAAATGTGGGTGCTAGCACCTCTGCCTACCCCTTCGGGGAATATAGGCGTGAGTTTATGTTATGTTATGTTATGAAAGCGCAAAAAATGAAAAGAAATTATAGTAAGAAACAAAAGATATAAACACCTCTAAATCAAGGGAAAATGTAGTTGAGTTGATAGCCAGAAGTGATACACGCCAAGCTAAAACATGAGGAAAATAGGGAAAACTTTAACTGAAAAGATAACATAAAGATTTCCGCAAGTAGAACCCTAGACATTAAAAACTAATCCTGACACATTTTAGTTATTCTACCTGTAGGTAGAATAACTGTAGAACATATGTAGATGATAAAGAGAATCAGTCATATCAAATCTTGAATAAGATAGTGCAGTTGGTTTGGATATAATTTCAGCTGATGTCATAAGGGCCGCTTTTATGAAGTCTAGAATTATTCCAATTCACAAGGCTGGTGACTGAGATTGTGTTGAGCTATTCGGTTACCACTTAGCCTTAAGTCCATTAATTGTGAACAAGATGGGTGAATTTCAACAAGTCCAATAAAATCTTCATGTCCGTGGATTTTTTTCGGCAATGATACAAGCGTCCACAGCAATGACAGAATTGTGCCAAGGGAATGAAAGAATCAAACACAGAAATGAAAATCCATGTTTATGATAATATTTGAAATAACTACTTACATACAATAAATACCAATTTCATAGGTTAAAAATCTGCAAAAGGAGTACAATGAAACAAATTATAGAATCAAAGCTATCCGATCATTTATTTAAATTGTTTCACACAAAAATGAAATGAACAAATATGGTATACTTTTTTATATTTTTTTTTATAGCAGTGCAGTGCAGTGTGTATGTATGTGTGAGTGTGTGTGTGTGTGTGTGTGTGTGTGTGTGTGTGTGTGTGTGTGTGTGTGTGTGTGTGTGTGTGTGTGTGTGTGTGTGTGTGTATGGGTGTGTGTTTGCGCGTGTGTGTGTGTGTGTGTATTTGCGGGTGTGTGTGAGTGTATAAACGATCATTTTGTAAGATTAACATGGAAACATCTTTTTGTAATCTATTGTACAGTAAAATCTTATCAAATCTTTCATAGTATAGTCGTAATTTTTCGAATCCTGTAATGTCAGTGTTCGGTGCCACCTATAAAACAGGTAATGATGATTATAATGTATAATCATACTATGGCGATGAAAACCTAAGTCACGGAAATGAAACATCTGGCCACAGCAATGATACTAAATTGTTTTACAATGCATGGCAATGATTTTTTTTTCATTGCCGTGTTTTTTTGTTCATTGCCATAGCAATTTTTGACCACGGAAACTACGGCAATGAAAGCACGGCAATTAAAAACAAGAGAAAAATATAAAATAACAAAAAATCTAATAATTATTTGAAGTATTAATCACTTCACAAAAATAAACAAGAGAAATGGCGTTCTATTGAATGTTTAATCAAGAGGATAACTTATTAAAAATAGAAAGTTATTATCCACGGCGATGAAAGAAAAAATGTCCAGTAACATAAAAATGGTATACTTACCTCTATGGCGCCAAAACGAAGGTACGTGTGTACGTTCTTCCGCGTCGAGCACTTAGGCGGCACCAATATGCAATGTTTAGCACATATAAGGGAGGACGCAAGTCGTTAGATAAAACAATATTCTAAAACATGTTTAGACCACGGCGATGAAAGGTAGTTCTGGGACAAATGTATTTTTTTTAACCATTCGTTTTATTGTTTAAATATTTGAATAAATGTATTTTGTAACAATACTTTAACTATTCACGTATCAAATAAAATAGGTATTAATAAAAATAGCCAATAGATTTATATCAATGAGGTATTACGACACAATAGGTGACGTGCGTGTGGACAAACACGGCAATGAAAGATTTCGGTGTATTTTGTTTTTTTTTGGAGTACCTACGAGTATAATATCACCTAACTAGCAAAAAATGTTAGAGCATTATAACTATGATTTTGAGTACCGATTTCATCGATGCCACGCAATTCTTGGTCCCGGGAAATTCACCCAGATAGGAGGGAGCCCTGCCAAGTACGAAGTTTCTCAGTTCTATCTGAAGTTCTCACCATGTAGACTGGAGGCACTGACTACTCCTCTTTTTGTTTGGTTTATACAGATAAAAGAAGCGATTACCTCTGACCACCCAATACTAAAGGAAAGCAGGTTCGGGTGGCTTACCCCTTGGGTCTTTGTGGGATTCTGAACACCCCTTGTGTGCTACTTGGTATACTGGTTTATTTACGAACGACCCTCTGCTAGGTATATTATATTGTTTCAATAAAATTCTATTTTCCCGGCATCACTCAGGTACTGATTGGATTTGGCTGCCTTCACAGATGCTCCTTGATGACTTATAGAACCCTGAATTTTAAAAAGAAATAAAGATGGAATAAAACTATAACATAATGGCTGTAAAATCAGTATTTATTTCAAACCTCGTAGTGACCTGTACTAAATGCAGACGCCTCAGCGCATTTAGTACAGGTATTCAACGGGACCTCCGCAGGTGCATTGACCAGTGATGGTCACAGCACCAGCAGCGTCGACAGGGCCACCGAAGCTCACAGCGCCCATGATCGGGACCTGACCAGCGACAGCGGTAGTACCAACAACTGGCAGCTCACCGGCGACTTCGACATTACCTTCACCAACACCACCGTAGGGAGCGATGACCTCACCAGCCCAACCAAGAGCACCGGGGTAGGCGAGTTCACTAAGTCCAGCGCGGTAGCTGAATGGACCGGCGGGAGCAATAGCACCTCCCCATCCCGCTAGACCATCGTAAGCTAGAGGTGACGCCAGACCTAGACCGGGAGCAATAGCAGCAGCAGCGGGAGCGATGCTTCGCCATCGAGTCAGAGCATTATATGCAAAAGGTGAACGGTTTAGGTTGTCAGGAAGAGTAGAGGGCCAGAAATCAGGAGGGAGATATTCAGGCAGACCAATTACGTCTTCGAAATCCCCACCGCACCCGATGTACTGGCTGTAGGCATTCTGAAATCATAATTATAATTTTACCATCAAGTAATCTTTGATTTGTACCGTATGGGGTGTCATTAAGCGTTTTGGGGCCTTTCAGAGCTATATTGTACAGACGGACTGGATGCCAAATGTTGGGCTATTGAAACCCATCTCCTAGATTCCTCACCCAATTATAACAGCATTCCGTCTCAGGTTATCAGTTGGCAAGGGTGAGGTAGCCTCTGACATATCCCTGAGCCAGGACCATCGAAGGCCTTCTCGGTACGTTTGAAATTCCAGTACTTGTTAACTTTTTTTGGGACCTTTAAGCGGGGCGTGAAAAGGCAGCTGCTGTGGCCGTCAAGCTGAGTACCACCACTGTTAACATGGTACGTGTTTACGATGGTGACCCTCTTTCCGAGACTTTGCCTTAACGCCAGGCGAGGTGAAGTCAAATTGACGTGTCCTTTATAAAAAAAAAGAACAATCGCTGCTCAGAAGATAGTGGTCAGTCGATCCAGTGTTCGATACTAGACTCCAATAATGTTAAAGGATGGCTGATGTGTTCTTTGAAAGTATGTGCAGGCAAAATTAGCAAACTGGATTAGAAAATTTTGACACATACCTGTACCAAGAAAGCTTGAATGCAGATGAAAATAACGGTGAAGGTTTTCATGTTTGATGCTTCTTGCATTTCAACTGAAAGCTGTATAATATGCTTAATTTCTAGTCCAGTTTATATAGGACGAACTAGTCTGTGAAATATATGATTTCGTCATTTTAACACGTTGTTTTAGAAAAGTAAAAACGTAGCGTTAATTTCATGATTTATTATGCTTATCGATGTTACATAAATATATTGATAAGTAAATAGGTAAGTATATAATAGTTATTACTTACTTTTTCGATGTGTTAATGGCTTTTTGTAATTCAATAATATAGTGACTACAATCTACAACAGTTAGGTTTAAAATGAGTCTCAAATTCATAGCACACCATTCTCGTATCAGCACTAGAACCAGTAACATGTCTTTTTTTTCGTGCAGAAGTCCCCACGGATACCTCCCCTGCCGGAGCCGGAAGGGAAGGTAATGTCGGACTCGAACCGACTAAAACCGCACGCCGTTCTTTCATGGTTTTATACCAGAGGTGAGGTTGTCTTCGACATATCCCTCGCACCCCGGCTGGTCTGGCCCTCCTCGGGGACCAGTAACATGTCTGCTAAAGATATCCTCGTCTTCTGCGCTCAGGCGCTTCTCGTCAAGGTATAGATTACCATCTATATTCTATCAAGTTCTTTTTAATAGTATCTAGTCTATTAGTATTGGTATGTCTTTTTGCATTGCATTATTATTGATTTTCAGTTTGCCTCAATTACCTACACAGAAATTGCTAACAGTTCTTGGACTAAAATCCTTTGAAAATAATCGCGCGTAATCGCTCGTTTTCAGGATGTGGGACCCCGCCTTTTCTCTATATAAAATCCTGTGTAGAATGTCACATGAGCCCACACCGCGTCATGCGGGGCAGTGTGCCTTAAGTGCAGAATCCTCTGTGGCGTGACGGTAGTGCACGCGACTGCCACGTAGGAGGCGCGGGTTCGTTTCCCGCTCAGTGCAAATATTTGTATGCATGAATATGGCTATTTGCACTGGTCTGGGTGTATCTATGTATAATATTTGTATATTTACAAAAATATTTAAGTGTGAATATCCGTATTCTAGATTTCATAACACAAGCTATATAGTTAAGCTTACCATGGGTCTAGTTAACGTTGTGTCAAATATTGTAGAATATTGTAGATACTTTGCCGCTTGGTCTATATTGACCCTTAGACTCATACTCATACCTCAAGATTCCATGAGATGGTGTGTAATCAAAAATAACAGGTATTAAATCATTGCCGGGATTTCAAGAACAGGGGAAGAATATAATATATGTATAAACAAAATAAGCCGAACACTGTTTATATATATTTTATTCTTTGCAACTAAATTCTACACTGACTAAATTCTTTCAAAAATAAGGCCACTACCATATCCATAGGCGGTAGCGGGTGCCAAGCTAGGAGCGATCGTAATACCAGGAGTGAGAGCAGCAGCATAACTTGGTGCAAAGACTGTAGTCTCACTAACCATAGCATTAACACTATTTCCACACCCATGGTTGATAGCACCAGATCCAATAGTAGCTAACACTCCTTCCATTCCAGTAGAACCTACAAACGGAACATCACCAGCTAAAGCCAGGAGACCATCATAACCAGTGTCAGAAACCACAGAAATTCCAGTAGGTGGAACCGGAGATGAGCTGGTTACAATAAATCCACAACTGGTGGTAGGTGTTGTCTCTACAGCAGCAGCAATTGAGGGATAGATGCTTCCGTAACCTCTTCCAACCCAATCAATAAGATCGTTATATGCGTAAGGAGCTTTATAACCCCATGTAGAAGTTAGTCTGTTATAACCATAAGGGGCAGCTAACCCATCATAAACCAATGCAATAGAACCCCAACCAAAGGCACTGATTCCAGATGCTTCAACAGCTGCTCGACTGATATATTGGCTGTATGCGCTCTGAAAGGGAACAAAAATGATATTTTTAAATTTAGTTTAACGTCACGCGATAAACTTCCAGTCAATTCGTGACCACAGGTGCTGTAACGTACCGGAAACGTCGGTAAAAGTAAGTCTCCTAAAATGTATCGCGTGAAGTCCCGAACTCTCCTCTTCTTCTTCAGCTTAGCGTTAATCCCAGTAGCATCCGAAGCGTTCAGCTTGGATTCTGGAGTTTACTTTACCAGTCTAACCACAGATTTGGCCAAACTTCGACATTGTCAGTGAAGCGATTGCCATCTGACCTCCACAACCCAAATGCGATATCAAAGCATTGTAGCTAGCCAGTTGTTTACTTTTGAGGGTTCCAACTCCCCGGAACGACTGCCATAGATGTTTGTATGGAACCGGGACTGGCGGCTTAACTTGCTCTCCGAGGCACGACCAGACCAATGCAAATAGCCATATTCATGCATACAAATATTTGCACTGAGCGGGGATCAAACCCGCGCCTCCTGCGTAAGTTGCTTTCACTGTCGCTACGCAGCGGAGGCTGTCAGCGTGAAGTCCCGATCTATTAGGGACTATGTGTATACGCAATAGTATTACATGCTAGCTTTTGCCCGTGGCTCCGCCCGCGTGGTTGTCGGTTATCGTGATCAAACATAGCCTAAGTCCTTTCCAAGAATCTAATCCATGTCTGTATCAAATTTCATCCAAATCCATAATTAGTGGTGCAAAAGCGTAACAGACAGAGTATGTAAAATTTTATTGCTTGGGAGTTTACGGCTATAATATAATATTATCTATACTTTGAATAATCTCACACTTCAGCGCTTTTGGAAAACACGTGGCAAAGCGGTCAATGGCAGGTCTTTTCCTTCAGTCCCATTAAAGTAACGGTAAAACAAAACGCCAACGATGCATATAATTTAATTAATGAATGTACGAATGGACTAACGGATGAACGAATGAACGAACGAACGAAGAAATTAGTGAAAGATTGAAGATTTCGTTCTTTGATGAAATCGATTGCGATTCGGACTTTATCTATATTCACTCAATAACAGGCGTCAGCATCCATCCATACTAATATTACAAATGCGAAAGGAACTCTGTCTGTCTGTCTGTATGTTACACTTTCACGCCTAAACCACTCAACCGATTTTTATGAAATTTGGTATAGGGGTAGATTAGACCATGAGAAATGACTTATGCTATGTTTTGTCGCAATAACCGACATCCACGCGGGCGGAGCCGCGGGCAAAAGCTAGTAATCTATAAAGGGACGTATCTAGCTTTTTTACCTTCGATCCTGATATCAGATGAGATAAACGAAGGAAACTCACCTGAAACAGGAGTGCTTGAGCACAAATAATGAAGGCAGACTTAGCAGACATTTCGGTAAAACGAATTACCTCCTCGCGCGAGTATATTGAAGAATGACATCCATCTTGCCGTCGTCTGTTTATAAACTAAAAATTATCAATAATTACGTGAGTGATAGGAAAAAACAATATTAAATAATTGTTTAATAGGTTATTAGTTGAGGTTCAGTAGGCTGCCACATAAACACGTACGGAAATATGATTTTTAATTGCTTGAAGAGGCATTATCTGTATGAATATTGAATGAAATTAGTGTTTATTTTGTAATGGTTATTTTTTTTTTGATAATGAAAAATTGTCGTCTAGACGGCCTCAAGTCTGCTATTTTGTTTAAATTTGTATTTTTACCCATGACAGAACGGAGACGGTATATGCGTTTGGCGTGAGAGGGTGTTTGTGTGTTTGTTTGTTTGTGCAAATTCATGTTGCCATTTTCTCCGAAATTACAAATCCATTTTTGATGCAGTTTTCAGTTTTGAGTTCGGATTTAATTGGAGCATGTTCTTAGATAGGTGTTACGATGAAAACTCAACAGGGGGCGCTACAGCAAGCATTTTTAATGCAAATCAATGTTGCCAATTTTCTCCAAAAATACTCGTCCGATTTTGAGGCATGTTTTCAATTCTTGGTTTAGGTTTGATTGGTGCATGTTCTGTGTTACAGTGACAACCCACTAGGGGGCGCTGCAGTAAACATTTTTTGGATTATTTTTTATATGTCGTGGGTTTTTTAAATTTTAAATTTATGGCATCACATTCCACTGCGACTCTACTGAGAATAACATTTATTTATTTCTTTATTTAATTTCTTAAAACATCAGATCTATCTTTACAGGTTGTGCCCAATACGATAGTGTTATATCTACTTACTTATTATAGTAACAAATGACTTTTTTTTTGTTTTTTACAACATTCTACACAACGCTATCTAGACTCATGGTAAGCTTTTATAGCTTGTGTTATGGAATCTAGAAGGCGGATAAACATACTTATATACTTTTTTTTGTATATACATACATATTTTACATAGAAACACCCAGACCAATGCAAATAGCCATATTCATGCATACAAATATTTGCACTGAGCGGGAATCCAACCCGCGCCTCCTACGTGGCAGTCGCGTGCACTACCGCCACGCCATAGAGGCTGTCTATTATTCCTTTTAATGCTATCACTGTGAATCCACTCAGCGAGCTACAGAATAGGTCTACTTCATCCGCAATAATATTTAATGTGCGCAGGGCCCGCGTCAGCGGCGCTTCGCTCAACAGGTTGGTGCGCCCGCTCGGCACCGCGAGCAGCGGCGGCCGGATATTACGGCGCCACACGTATCCGGAACGCATAGGCTGATTTGCCCTAATAAGTCGGCATTCTGTATCCACCCCTTAAATACCTTGAACATGAACTCTTTAGACCCTCGCTGCCTTGAAAAAATGCTTCAGTGAATTTTGTTGCGCTATTTTTTTTCCACCAGCGCCTCGGAAGCGGTGGTAAACTTAGTTAAGTAAGTAGCCGGCTGCGCAGGCCAGCAAGCCGAAGCTGCGGTAGTGATCGTAAGATCCATCTGCGACGATAAGGTCACGTGGAACCGCCGGAGCCCCGCACCGCCGCCGGAGCCCCGCACCGCCGCCGGAGCCGTTACAGAAGCCATGCATGCTGTTGTCAATCATTGTCGTCAATAAGAAATAATCGTATTACTATATTATACATACATGCAATCAAGCCTTTATCCACGGAGGGTTAGACAGAGGTGAATTAATACCCAGCTTTCATAAATCATTATATTCGGTCCCACGTATTGCGGCATTCCGGGCACTATTGTTGACTCGAAACATGCATTTGAGGCTGAGTCTGGGCCGTTTACAGGGTGGAAGATTTTCATGCCGCCTGGAAGGGAAGTACTTAAAATACTGGAGATAGAGAATTTCACTAAAAGGAAATATTCCTTTATTTTTAAAAAGAAAAAAAACTGCATTTTTCGGAAACACGCTTGACCCACCATAGTGGACCGAGGCGGGAGCTAGTGGCGGCCCTGGGAGTGAGATTTCTCACCCTCGCCACCCTGCTCACAGCAATGGTCCGCTGCGCGGACGCGTGGGCGGCCGGCGTCTCCTTCAGCGAGCAGGTAATGGTCGTGAAGGAGACGGCGGAGCGGGAGAGGCGGCGCGAGCGAGAAAGACTCGCGGATCGCGCCGCCCGCGCGCGCAGGCAACTCGGGCGTCGGAGGGCACTGACTGACCTCCGTCCCCCATGAGCGCGGGCCTGGGGGTGACGGGTGGAGCCGCCTGTCACCACAGCAGAAGCAGGCCACGGCGGCGGCGCGCTAGATAGCGCGCCTCCCCATTCCGGGGGCGAGTTGGGGACACCGTTGTCCCCCCTCCTGAGGAGGGCCAGACCGTAAGAGATGGCCCTGGGTCAGCCGGGGTGCGAGGGATATGTCTATGACAACCTCACCTCCGGCCTAGCACCAAGACCCACAGTCGGCGTGCGGTTTTAGTCGGTTCGAGTCCGACATAACTTCCCCTTCCGGCTCCGGCAGGGGGGGTATCCGAGGGGATTTCCGCACGGAAAAAAAAAAGGTAATCGAACCGACTAAACATCGAGAAAATCAGATACTCTATTTTTATGACTGTTACTTGTTGGGTGTGGATAGAAACAGTATCAATTTATAATTCGATATAAATGAACTGTAAAGTGAAATCCAAAGGAGAATAGCTACCGGTTAACCTGTGTGCAATGTCGGAACGATATTGGACGGAAAATGTACTTACCTGGCAGACAGAGATCTTTTCTTCAGGGCCTCGATTCTACTAAAGCAAAACTATTGTCAAGCCACTGAGATTGGAAAAAGCGGCAATACATTATAGACTTTAAAGCGATGCCTTTAAAGTTCAATATTAAATAACTGTTAGCAGAGTGAATAAAAGAGTGTAATGAAACTTTTGTCATTTAATTTTGGACCTTAGTGTATAGAAATAAAGTCTAAACTTTAATGCCACTTTTTCCAATCTCAGTGGCTTGACAATAGTTTTGCTTTAGTAGAATCGAGGGCCTGGTCGCTCGACGCCCACTGCACCTTGATGTTTGTTGTTAAGACGGTTCTGGGACGTCCTGTATGAATATAATATGGATCACATTAAAATTGCACTTGTTTTATTGAATGGCGCGCGCGCGTGCCTGACCGAGTTGTGGTTGGACTCGTGGATTCGAAGCGAGTGGGCAGAGTTGTCTGTCTTTCTCTTGCGCCGACACACGGTCGCCAGGAAGCGGAAGGAGAACCGAAATTGAATGGAATAGAGATGAGACCCATTGCACACAAAACTAATCGAATATAATCATTCTCCTGTTTCGGTTTATTTTTTATATTTTTTATGATTATGATACTTTAACAATGACTTCAATCGAAAGTGACAATCATAAGGATCAAATCTGTCTAACAAACATGGTAAATTAAATGAAAGGAAATCCTTGAAATGTAAGCTAAAGTAAAGCCAACGAGACGAGAGAAAAAAGGTAAACAAAGCGACCATTACTGAGTTACGTTGCG
This sequence comes from Eilema sororculum, assembly GCA_914829495.1. NCBI lineage: Eukaryota > Metazoa > Arthropoda > Insecta > Lepidoptera > Erebidae > Eilema > Eilema sororculum. The sequence goes on along the minus strand of OU618560.1, from coordinate 3,657,612 downwards.
ATAACTAGCGATTATTGTCTCTGTCCTTGTCGCACATGCCACACGTACGTGACAATAGCCGAGTGATAGCTGTCGTTGCGTGTTTCGTAGTACAGGATAGCTGTCAGCACAACGGTTCTAAACTGTCAGATCCGCCATCTTATGAGCAATTTCATTCCTGTCTTGAATGCGCTTGAAGTGATAAATGTTTGGAAACGCTGAAACTTTGTTTACCTTTTTTCTCTCGCTTCGTTGGCTTTATTATATTTTCCACACATAATATTGGACATACACCCTTGAACCTCAGATGATAAGTTGTCCTAACCCATTAATTTATTGGTCATTAGGAAGGCTTGTGCAATTCCAATAAGACACGTATATTTTGAATATACTGATAGTGTATAGCCTATTTTGTAATTAATACTAATTATGACCTTAAATGGTTTGTTCCTGAGATAATGTTTTGTTTAAATAGGTTTTTATTAAATTAATGTATCAGTTTGTTGTCAGTATTCCATTAAGGCCCATCCTCTTCTTAATATATATAAATTACGTGTCACGTTGTTTGTCTGCGATGAATTCTTAAACTACCTAACCAATTGAAGCGTCGGTAGCTTAGTGGTTAAGGAGTTGGCCTTACGATCGAGAGGTCCCGGGTTCGATCCTGGCCATTACACTATCGACGTGAACCCATTCTTAGCACAAGCAATTAAGCTTAGTTGGAGGGGTTAGAGGGAATATTAGTAACTTTGGTTCTAATATTCTTTGAAAAAAAAAATACAAAAAAAAATTTAATTAAATTTGCACACCGTGTGCAATTTGATCCAACTTGAAAGATTGTTTTTTATCGCGAAGCACGTTACCGCGAAAATGCGCTACATCCATACTAATATTATAAATACGAAAGTAACTATGTCTGTCTGTCTGTCTGTCTGTCTGTATATGTCTGTTGGACAATTGTTGAGCCTTGCGGAATCGACAGTGTTCTTAGGTTTGAGTATTGACGCTAAACTTCAGTGGGGTTCACATGTAGAAAAAATAGCTAGTAGATTAAGCTCAGCTTCCTATGCTGTAAAAAAGATTAGGACTTTAACAGATGTGGATACGGCTAGAATAGTTTATTTCAGCTATTTTCATAGTATTATGAGCTACGGAATTCTCCTTTGGGGTAATTCCGCAGATTTAAACACGATATTTGTCTTGCAAAAGCGGGCTGTGCGAGCTATTTATAATTTGGGCCCAAGAGTCTCCCTCCGAGATAAGTTTAAAGAGATTAATATTCTAACCGTAGTGTCACAATACATTTTCGAAAACTTAATGTATGTCAGGAAAAATATTGCAAAATTTCCAAGACTTTGTGACAGGCACAATATAAATACTAGAAATAAAAGCAATCTTGTAGCACAGAATAGATAATAGTACTAGCGTACAGAATGGAAGCTCCCACCCCCGCGCAGATTTCATTTCCTCACCCCGCACGTTCGAATCAGAGGTACGATTAAAGGCACATAATACAAGGGATGTGCCTTTCAAAGGTGCCTAGTACGATTCGTCGAGGAGGAGAGTGAGAAGATCGGCTAACTTCGATTTTGTAAAGCTTCCTCTCTATCGCACAACCCACAGTTTGATTTAACCCTGAAATGCATGATTTTTATTTAAATAACTTACCGCAGCCCGCGTACCAACTTCGTCCGGGATTAAATTCTTTAAAAAAACCTACAAAACTGATTGCAATGTGAGTCGTGAATTGAGAGATGATCAAGCTGGAGTGCATTACCAATTACCCTTCGTTTACACCAAAAAATACAATAAGAAAGTCAAAAGACAATTATTTATCTTAACATTATGCTGCATTTCGGACATTCACTGTATCATACTTACTGGATGCAGAAGGTGAAGGTTCGGGAGAAATAGCGCTCATTGGGAGACTACCTGCTAATGACTTTGATGAGTGAGAAAATATTAAAAAATAGAAAATATTACCTATTTCTGTGTATTTCTGGGATAATATATCTTATGTGTTATACCAGATGTAGATTTTAATCAATTCTAAAATAGATAAATTATATTATAACAAAATATCAGAATTCAATCATACTAAGTATTTATTATTGGAATCGCAAACATGTAGGTACAATAATGGTTTATGCAAAAATATTTTGATGGGTGAGTGTTTAGTGAATTATTGTAGCTTCTGCCAGCGACTTCCCCCGCTTTAAGATTGTATTCAAATTCAACGTCAAAAATCATTTATAATGTATATACCATTTAAACGGAACTTACAAAACGTTAAAAAGTTGCAACATACATACGTTCATTTGACATTGAATATATGACTCCTTGTTGCAAATTAGGAGCCAAATGTCCCCCGACACGGTGAGGCTTGGCTTAAAATATTACAAAGTACTTATATCAAAGTTGCAGGTAAACCAACAAGACATAACTATTTTTACTTTTTGTAAATCTTTAATATATGTATCTTTTTCGGTATTTTTTTTAATAAGCATTAAACCCACATTGGAAGAAAATGTAATTCAAATAGTGCGCGAAAATTCATTTAAAAATGAGAATATACCTATAGTATCGTTTCGTAAACATTTTAAAATAAATACCTTCTGCAATTCCACATCTGTAAATGAGTATGCATTGAAGGGTTACATTACCCGTCAATAAAGTATGACGTTATCTATAATACATTTGTGCCAAATTAAATACGAAACTTCATAGACGTGAGTGTTGCAAGTTATAGAGTAGTTAAAACCGTTTGTATCAATAAAAAAAATAATTAAATAAAAATACGATTTTAGAATATAGCACATTATCCCACAGTCAAGAAGGGTTTTGTTTCTCGCGCGTAACTTGTGTGTATGCATGTATATAGGTATGTTTGTAATATTCTTCATTACTCGTTCCATATCATCTTCAGAACCATTTTACGGATTTCAATTATTGATGTTTCAAATTAAAGGTATTCATCGCACAAGTTATTGCATTGCAATAATAATAAAAAAAAAACATTTTATGTACCTAAGAACGTACATAAAATGTGAAAATGAAATTATTAAAAAAATAAAATCCGGACTGCGGTTGAAAATGATGGTACCTATTAGCCCCATATGAATTGACTGAAAAAAAAATGACTACCGCCTGCTATCAAACTTGTTTCAATCGGCAGTTATGTTTTCATTTTTTAATGAATTTTTTTTTAAACTTTTGAATTAAGTATGATTCTATAGCAGAAAGCGTAATTGTTTTAAGTACCAGATGTCAAAGTTTTCTGAAGACCCGAAAATCTTTTGAAAAATTAAAAAAAAAACATTACTCACATTAGCTATAAATCGCAGGTGATGGAATTATCCTTATCCTTCAAATGGAATTATCAAATAATTGCTAAAGTTATTATTAAAAGGATATTGGTCACATATGGCAATTTAGTTTTTATTTTCGGAACGTAAAAATGTTATAAGCTGTGAACAGGTTTATAGCGAGGCCTAACATCGATGGTTTTACGGTATTAAACAAGAAACAGAATTTAAATGCTATAAGTAAAGAGGTAGAAAAGGAAGTAAAAGACGAGATTTTTGCATGCTTGCAGCAAATGGACAGGGGTAGTGGTCTTAACTGTGACGACATAAGTGCATATTTTTTAACATATCGAAATTAGACCCACATCATTTGACGCAGTATTTTTTTTCAGATTCTAATGGTATTTTAAACCCACTTTCACCATTTTGGCTACTAACAGCAATTACGTTTTCTGCCCTCGAATTATGACATATATTTTTTAGTGTATAGTGAATAGTGCCCCTGATATAACATACTCGTAGTATAGGCTATGTGTTATCCTAGAAATAGGATTGTGGGTCATAAGATCAGATCTCAGTCCGATCAAAATTTTATGCAGCTGAAGTCGCGAGCAATAGTTAGTCTTTCATGGACACAATCGGGTTTAACTACTCTAGAAAGATATCATTGTAGTAGTGTTTTGTTATTGGTGCTGATTCTGTGGTTTGAGGGGACTAAAATGTATCGCCATCAATTTTCTTTCCGAATAGAAGACAAAGATGGAATACGTTTGTAACAACAGGATTGGCACCGTTATCGGATGTGACGTAACTCATGACATTAAGGGATAGAGCGAGAAAAATCATACTATCTCGCTCAAATATTGGTTACAATTTCAAATAATGCCAACCCTAACATTTTGAAGTCTCTCACACATCAACACTACCGTGCATGTGCACGATCTATGAATGTTGTAATTACAATTTGAATTTTTCATAGATTTTGTCGAGAGCTTCCGACGTGTGCTTGTAGTTTGTCATAGCAGACTCCATAAAATAAGTAATTCTTTCCAGGGCAACTGTATTCGCTTTTTTAACAAGCTTCCTAATGAAATCAGAGATTTACCTGTTAATAAATTTAAAAATACAGTAAAGAGCAAACTGTGCCAGAAAGGCTATTATAAAATCCAAGAATAATTAAATGATAAACAAGCTTGGAAATGAGCTGTTCGCTCTGCTGTGCTACTCAAGCAAAACATTGTATCTAGACCATAAGTTTTAGGCTAAGTAAATGTTTTGTAAATAGACCAAAAAAAAAAGCCCGCTGAGTTTCTTGCCGGAGTCTTCTCAGGTCTGGGCCGCGTTTCGAACCGGTGGTCCATTTACTAGTATTAGTTAGTATTTAATATTTTGTAAGTGCCGATTTAATGGTCTATGCAAAATAAATTATTTTTGAATTTTGAATTTTGAATTATGTTACGCTTTCACGCCAAAACCACTGAACCGATTTTGATGAAATTTGGTATACGGGTAGATTAGACTATGAGGAAGGACATAGGCTATGTTTGGTCGCGATAACCGACATCCACGCGGGCGGAGCCGCGGGCAAAAGCTAGTCTAAAATATAGCCAACGACACGAGAGAAAAAGGTACTAATCCGGTCAATTTAAACCAAAAATGAGAGTGAAGGTACATAAATTCCCAACAAGCTGAAAATGAGTTCAAAACATAATTATAAACAATACCTGAAAGTTCCCCATCATTACCGTGTAAGAAAAAAAATTATTCAAGGTCAAAGGTAAAAAAAAATGAGTTTTTCGTGATTTTCAGCAAAACGGTACGATCGAAAAAAATCGGAAAAAATGAAACGCTCAAGTGAGACTTGAACTCACGACTTTTCCCTTACAGGGGTATGCTCTTCCAACTGAGCTATTGAGCCACACCTGATTCATTTCAAATTTTCCTTCTCTTTATATCCGTCTTTAACGGCGACGGAGGTGCCATCTACCAACATTCTTGCGAACTGTTGGAAACAATGAATGATTATTCAACCTTTTATAAACATTGAATTTTGATGACTCCGCTCGAATATTTGACTGAATTTGTATAGCATTTTTAATGCTAACTTTAAAGTTCGAAAAACATCGGAAAAAATGAAACGCTCAAGTGAGACTTGAACTCACGACCTCCCTTACAGGGGGAATGCTCTTCCAACTGAGCTATTGAGCCACACCTGATTCATTTCGTTTATCATAATAGTACTTCAGACAAAAATTGTAGAATAAAAAAATATCTATACAAAATGTATCAACAGTATTTTCCTACGAGCCACCGTTTCTGAGATATACCGATTCAAAAAGTTATAAAAGTTATTATCTAATCGTAACTTAAACTCCTCGGTAACTGAATATTCGCATTTCACAATGTCCGAGTAGCAATACCCAACGGTTAAACCAACGATTAACTTACTACTCCTTCTGCTGATCTTAACTGCTGATTGATAAGAGTTATTCGTCAACTCCCTCGCAATAAACTCGTCCGATCGAGGGAGACAGCACATTTTTGAATTTACCTATTCTTATATTCGTCAACTCGCACGCAGGTATAAAGTACAGTCAAATAAAAAATATACTTCACACAGAATCGATTATTTGTATAATATTATGTTGATAAGAGCAAAGAGGTCTACAAAAAGGGATCCATTTAATTCTTCATAACACTCGATGCGTTATAAATGTTTTGTAATGATTGAAAGAATAAATCGATAGTCTTTTAAGTTGTTAAATGCATTTCAACTTTCAACATTTAAATAGGTGCATTATAATTTACAATGATTCCTCTTAGTTATTCATTATAATTATTGCCAAAGTAAAAATAAATAACGAATAAAATGGCGGCCATAACGGTACCTTCTGCCGCCAAATTAACTGTCAACTAAGCACGCAGAAGTCAACGCCAGAAAATAAGTCCCGCGGTCAAACTCGGAACTAATAATGACACCGCCGCCATACTCGGCCATAGATAAAGACCTATTATTATTGATTGTTATAGTGTACGAAGATTTATGTTTGATAAATACTTAACTATGCCTATTGTGTTTTTTAATTAGATACTTTTTGAGTATATAATGTTGATTATTATAAATAAGTAGTCTTTATTCTAGGTTGTTGATTATTATATATTATTTAAATTTTAGGATTAAAATAAATTCAAAATTTAATGATAAATTATAATAATAGTAGTGAAGTAGCCAGCCAAGCTTTTGTCACGTAAATAACCCGCCCCGGGTCGTGTCTGGTGCAAAGGAGCCCAGAACACTGGCCGCATTTCCGCGTTGGATCGCAATAGCTAGCCTTTGCACCAGGTACGATCCGGAGCGGGAGTCATCAGTCTTTTCTTTTAATCGCTGACCTATGTCAGCCACCAGTTTTTTCATTTCTATGCCCCAACTGCCCATGGTCTCGAACGCGACCGGTACCACTATATATTGGGGCTCAAGGGCCATGTACTTTGCACGTTTTTTTTGTGGCCGCGTCTTCGGCCGCAGGAGAAAGAGCCGTGCGACCCAGATGACTCGCCGCTACAGTACTGACACAGGTCGCTTCCCACACCAAGCACCAACCCCCCTTCCAAGGCACGAGCTTTAACCCATCTGGTCTCTTGCCATCCGATCTGGACAGGCCTGGTGGCTCGAGAGCGCAAGGCACATCCACCGAAACCAGGGCTCTTCGCAGCAGGTCATTGAGGGCATGATGACGAGGGAACCTACCTGTGGCACGACGACAACTCAACGCATGATGGCCGTCAGCTTCCACCACGGAATCGCAGGTGCATTTATGGGGTTCACACACCCTGCACCCCAAGCGAAGAGCCACCGCCACACGCAAAGAGTCATCGTCTAATAAAGTGCCCAAATGAGGCGACGGTAATGCCTGCAGCCATGCGCCAGACTCCGGCTGTGACACAGCGAGCAGTCTCGCCCGATCCACCCCTGTCGCACCTCGCAAACGCCGCTCGTGGGCCAGCTTGACTCCCACCTCGTCCCAAGACTTTTGGATATGAGGAGTGGCCGGGATCCGTGCACCATTACTAAGCGTCGACCAAGACTCCCATGCCTCAGACGCAAAGGGTATATTGGGCCAAACGCTGTCAGAGTGAAGTATAACAGCGACAAGGCCCGCAACCCCATGCGATGACGCAAGGAAAGCCGGTATTCCAATGTCCTGTGCGCGCCGTATCCCGAGGCCCCCAAATCTGATAGGCTGAGAGGCCAAGTCCCATTGGGGCTCAGTGAGGGACACGTTGAGGACAGACTCCACGAGAGATCTCAAAGTATTGTCAAAGGAGGAGATTTCTGCCGCGCACATCCAAGTGGGGGTTGTTCTCAGTAAGTAAGTAAGCTTTGGCAGCACGAAGCACATGCGCAACAAGGTCAAAGCTACATGTGCCGACAAGCTCTCGAGACGTCCCTGAGCATCTTGTAGAAGATTTTTGCGCTTATTTATGACTTCGGGGAGAGCATCTGGAAAGATAGGAGATAGACCCTAGAAGGTGAAAAGTATAGCGAGATAGTTCTCTTAGGCCGGGCAAAATAGAGTTGAAGGTTGGATAGTGTCTACTAGCTGGGGCACTGCAAGAGAAGAATTCACACTTGCTCTGTTCACCCTAAGTCCCAGGCCCTCGAACCGGGAAACAAGTGCTACCAGATCACGCTGAACGTCTTCTGGTTTGCCACCAATTGTGCCATCATCCAGATACCAGACGTTCAGTGGCGATTGGAGTTCTTTGATGACACTGTGAATGGCCAAGCTGAACACGAGGGGCCCGAGCGGGTCTCCTTGCTGCGCCCCAGCTTGTGACAGAATGAGTTCTTGGTCATAGAAAACATAAGAGGGCCAACGGTATATTTGATGGAGGAAGGGATAGATAGAAGGAGCCAGATCACAAACTTCGCGCAACAGGGCGTCTCTCTCGAGTGTGTTGAAGGCGTTGCAAATATTCAGCTTGACTATGACGCAGTCTGCATTTTCGTCAGCCATGGCGAATGCGCGCGTAGCGTGGATCGCCGCCTCACACCCCAAACCTGTGCCAAACCCCAGCTGATGCGGCCGCAGATACCCAGCCACACTTTCTCTCACTGCTCTGCACGCCAATTTGCCCGCAAGTCGCCGAAACACGCTACCGACAGCAATCGGCCTCACTCCCCCGTCCTTCTTAGCCAGTGCGCAAAGTGATGCCCCATACAAGTAAGGACACACCTCTGGGTTGACCCCTTTCCTTCACAGGACGACACGTGCAGGGCTAAGATGCCATCCATTTACGGTGCAGAGTATACCTGCTAGAACCAAGCGTTTCAGTGACGCATTCCTATGCCGCACCATTAAGACCTGGAACTCCCTGCCAGCTCACGTGTTTCCTTCTTCCTACAGTCCCGGGTCCTTTAAGCGGGGCGTGAAAAGGCATCTAATGAGGCCGTCAAGCTGAGTGCCACCACTGTTAACATGGTAAATGTTTACGATGGTGACCCTCTTTCCGAGACTTTGCCTTTGGCTTAACATCAGGCGAGGTGAAGTCAAATTGACGTGTCCTATATAAAAAAAAAATACCACCCGGCATGAAATTTATGAGCCTCGTCAGTCAACTCAGTAGACGATGTCCATTTTCCCCCGCCGAGCGAGAGGTGAGCTCTTTTAAATGGCTGGGGCGGAGACCGTCCAATCCCGCGGCAGACCCATTGTAGAAGGAGGCGAGGGCCTGGGACACCGCATCATCTGTTACTGTCACTAATACGGTTGACAGGTCCGGCTCTGGTGGGAAGGCAAGCGGCCGTGATGGACTTGGGTGTTTTGTTTTAAGCACTGCTAGCGTCCCCGGCCCCCGCTGTGCGAAAGTATCATCAGATACTAATAATCGCACCGCTCCCCTCACGTCACCATCATGCACCTTGGACTCTATTGTCTTCCGCAAGGACCAAGACCCAGGTTTGGGGCGTAAAACGTCAGTCCCCTCGTCTACCCGCAAGTCCTCTGCGGACACGATGTTGGTCTTAACCTTGGCTGTCACATTCCCTGGAAGATCCCTGGATGGAACCCTAAAGGCCCCGTACGCAAAGGACAGAAGAGAAGCCCAGTCGCCCACACCATTCGAGTCCACGCATCCGTCAATCAGGTCACACATCCTGCCTGCCACCTGATTTCTCGCACCACGAGAAGCAGCACGGGCACGCTATCCCTCAAGTGAGCCAATCTATCCATAGAAACCTGCCTGCGACCCGTCACAGGTGCCGTGTACGGGAATGGATCCGTTGAGGACCGGCTCAGTCTGCGCGGCGGGCACCTGGCACCCCCACAAGTTCTTGTGTTTTCGCCCGATATGAATTTTGAGCCCATGTGTACTGAATGTACGAACGGGCCCTGGGCAGTGGGGGCCAGTCAATGTTGTGAATGAATTACTCATCCTGTGCTTCGCCTAATAAACGAAGAAAAGCAAAAGTACTACTGTCAAATAAGCTATGCTAAAAATACATAGATACAGCAACACCTCATGTGAGCCATAGACACGATAACTCATACATTACATAAAAATAAAAAATTACTTGTTATTAGGCATGGTATATCTCCGTGACAAAATCTACCTTACTTGTATCGGTTAGGTAGGTACCTACCTAATGGACGTTACAAATAGATCAATACACTTTTTATCAAGTGCCTAATCCAATTCATTGAAATTGAAATTTTGTTTTATTTTATTGTAAACTCATTATTTTGCTACATAAAATATACACTCCAAAAGACTTTTATAGTTGACTGTACCAAATCAGCAATGATTTGAAGTATGTCGTGCGAGTTGACGAATAGAAAAATAAATTAAATTATTTTGTGCCATCTCCCTCGATCGGACGAGTTTATTGCGAGGGAGTTGACGATTAACTCATTGATAACAATTTTTATAACTTTTTGAATCGGTATATTTCAGAAACGATGACTCGTAGAAAAAAACTATTGATACATTTTTATAGATAATGTTATAATCTACAATTTTTGTATGAATTACTTTTATGATAAACTTACCGTTTTGCTGAAAATCGCTAAAAACTATTTTTTTTATTTACCAATCATCTATCTATATAATCTAATATATAAAATTCTCGTGTCACAGTTTTTGTTGCCATACTCCTCCGAAACGGCTTGACCGATTTTGATGAAATTTTGTGAGCATATTGAGTAGGTCTGAGAATCGGCCAACATCTATTTTTCATCCCCCTAAATGTTACCCCTAAATTTTTATTTTTTATTTTTTAGACAAAATTTTTAATTTCTATTTTTTTATGATACATCATACAAAAATACATACAATCCTCAATTTTCACCCTTCTGCGATCAACCCTTATTTTTTAATAGCCATTTTAGTAATTTAATCATTTTTTCTTTCCGGTAGAAAAATGATCAATCGTCATTTAATTATTATCTATTTTTCATCCCCCTAAATGGTGCTGCGGGAACGGGATCTGACGCCACGAGGGTAGGAAAAAATTGGCGGTACTAAGTTCGCCGGGACAGCTAGTATATCAATAAAAAAACCCCAACCTACCCCAAAACCGGGTCAGCAGGATCAGTAGTAGTCACTTCACTCCAATTTATAACGATCTCCGGCTTATTTCCATCTCTGTATGTGGCTATACCAATATTGTGAGGGGAAGTACCGACTACTGTGTCGTCAGACGGACGTCCCTCATACATTGCGATCAAAAACAGGAAGTATGCCGCTTTCATTGTTAATATCTTTAGTGTTATGATTAAAAAATACTGCGGTAGCCTAGTGGCATGGGTAATGGACTGCTGAGACGAGGTCTCGGGTTCGATCCCAGGTTTACGTACCATAGCACACATCAATGACTTTTCGATGCTTTTCGAAGTTGTGTTTTTTTTTTTTTTTTAATCATTTATTTCCTCAATAATAATTACATAGTTTCTTATATTTACCTTCTCGCCAAACTATTGCGTTTGATGGCGAGATGCGCTCTGTTTTACAACAAGGTTACTTTACCTACCTACACACTTAATATTAGGTAAGCATGCCAATATGTTTATATTAAGGTTCTGTGAATTTCAATATATAAGGATTATGACATGACACAGACAGTTGACACAATTGCTTATTCCCTAATTATGTTATAAAATAACTACCGTTGTTCCTTGCCGGCCGTGACCACCGCAGTACTTGCGGTAGGGCGGCCGTCGAGGAGCAAGTTCCTCAATTTGGTCCTCAACACTCCTTTGCTCATTTCAGGGCTCTGTCGTAACAGCGCATATTTATTAAATGTCTTGGGTACTATTTATTTTGATAGTCTTTCACCGTAGTAGTTGTTGACCCGTGGTTGAACTAATCTATTTTTTCTAGCACTTCTAGTGCCATATTTACTGTTTATAAGTTCTTTATGTTCATTACCATAGTAATACTCCAACCCTAGCAAATATTCAACCTTGCTTTCTAAAGGTAGAATCCTACACATAAATAAAAGCCTTTCATATTCCTTATTACAATTGTCCTTGTCCTTTTTACTTGCCAAAATTTATCGCAGGTTTATAAGTGCTGCCCGGTTAATGGCAATAGGCTCGCCACCTATTACATTGGAACCTAAACATAAACTGGCGAAATGTGGGTGCTAGCACCTCTGCCTACCCCTTGGGGGAATACAGGCGTGAGTTTATGTTATGTATGTTATGTTATGATTAAAATTATAATTCAATGAGAGCCCTGCTCTGTGTGGCGTCTGTGGAACGTCTGAATGTTTACAAAACAATGTATTACGTAACTTTGATAAGTATCGTCATCTTTCTTGTACAATTGCGCAAAGAAGTTGCTGAGTTGTGACAAATGAGAATCATAATAAGTTTTGAGATGTCTGACATACGTTTTTTTTTTTTATCGAGCGATAAATCCCCACGTTTCGGGTCCGGCCGTTATGCTCCCATTCCGGGTTGCCCCCGGCCGGTATGCCACCACATTGAAAAATTTGTTATTCCGTTTTGCCCCCGGCCGCGTTGCCCCCATAGTTACTCCTTTTGTCATGATATTCGATTCAGTACGGTTGAGCAGACAAGTGTTAAAATAATAAATGGAAATTAAGAGTATAATCATGACTGATGTGTGTAGCTATAGCTCGTGCGAGTTAACATGGCACCTGGCCTTGCAAACAACCCTCCTCCCGCTTCTCCTGCAGTAGCGTCCGCATCACAGTGACGGTTGTACATTTTAATTTCGTAGTTTTTATTATCAGATATTGTTGAGTTTTGTTATTGTTACGTTTGGAACATTTATATTGATTTAATTGTCATAATACTTTATAACAAACAGATTTACTGTATTCTGCATTTGTAATATTAGTATGGATTTCTTAGATTTTTTGAATTGAATTGATTGGATCATGAAGGATTCCTTTTTTTTAATTCTCTATCTCTGCTAATTTTTATCCAGATTCGTTCTACCGTTGTGTGGTTTAATTAAGTACCTAACAAACATACATCCACGATTTCAATAAATCTCATTATCAATATAGAATCTTATTACAACGGCGGTAATCATCACTGTAGTAAAAACTAAACTAATCCATCAATATTATAAAAATAATGAATAGGACTTTTTCCCTCTTAGTACGCAAGGATGTACCAATCGTAAAGATAAACAATCGAAACATTTGAATGGGAATAAATTTCATCAATATATTTACATTAATATTTCCATTTTTAGAAAAAAAAATTTAAAAATGTAGATTACAGTGTTTTTATTTAATATACCTACCTACTTACTTAATTCGTTATGCTTTCAACTTTACAAAATGTATAACACAACACAAGCATAACAAAGATTAGTTATCAAAAATCAATGTTTAAAAATGATTGTAACATCATTCATTGATTCCGATAGTTCGTAAGAAAATCGGTAGATGACTCCACCGTCGCCTTAAAGACGTATAAGATGGGAAATTTGAATCACATCGGGCGGTGTCTCGGTAGCCGATTTGGTCAAGGCCTTCCCCCTGTAAGGGAAAGACTGCGGGTTCGAGTCCCGCCCGAGATGATTCTTTCTTTTTCCCTATGTATTCGAAATAAGCTTATAATTACGCTGTAGTCCTTGAGAGGAAGAAGGACCTTCACTCGACATTGTGAAACGACACACTGAGCGGTTAACCTATGTTACATAGGTTACACTAAAAGTTTCCGGAACTGGCCACTTACATAAACAATATTTAAAAATTTATTACAACATTTGAAAATAGAACTCTTTGTCTGTAGAATACAGTTTGTTTCATCTGACTGTCTTTTGTTATTACCTTGTGGCGCCATTTAAAAAATTGTGTGCCTGCATCAACATGGATTAAACTCGGGAAAATTTTCGTAGTATGATTTTCTACGATTTTAAGTGTAATTTGACGGCTCAACAGAGCATCGCTCGGCTTGAAACAGCTTTTGGCGATGAAGCACCATGCAAGACGACTGTTTATAGCTGGTTTGCAGAATTCAAGCGTGGTCGTATCAATCTCAGTGACGAATCTCGCGATGGTCGGCCGTCCACCGCTGTGACCAACAAAAACATCGATGCTGTGCGCCGTATGATTGAAACAGACAGGCATGTGACCTACCATGAAATTCGCGCATCCTTAGTAATAGGCATGAGTCAAATACAATCAATCCTACACAAACATTTGGGTGTGAGAAAGCTGTGCTCGCGGTGGATCCCACATAACTTGACCGAGGATCAAAAAACGGACCGCGTCACTTGGTGCAGTGCCATGCTTACCAGATTCAACGAAGGTGCGTCAAATTTGGTGTGGGACATAGTAACAGGTGACGAAACATGGATTTATTGCTACGATCCCAAAACAAAGCAGCAATCGAGCGTATGGGTCTTTCAAGATGAGCCGAAACCAACCAAAGTGGCGCGCGTGAAAAGTGCATCTAAGCGGATGATTGCTTCTTTTTTTAATAAAACTGGACACGTGGCTACTGTTGCTTTAGAAAATCGTCGTACCGTGAATAGTGACTGGTACACGACCATTTGTTTGCCGGAAGTTATTGACGAACTCCGTAAAAATAACCGTAAACGCCGTATCATCCTGCACCACGACAATGCTAGTTCTCACACGGCCAGACAGACAAACGACTTTTTGAAGGCGAAAAATGTAGAACTCATGAGTCATCCTGCATACAGTCCCGACCTGGCACCTTGTAACTTTTATCTGTTCCCAAAAATTAAGAACCAATTACGCGGCCAACGATTTTCATCACCAGAAGAGGCTGTCGAGGAGTATGAAAAACACGTTTCAGAGGTCACCACAGAGGAGTGGCACAAAAGTTTTCAAAACTGGTTTGATCGAATGAAAAAGTGCCTAGACGCCAAGGGAGATTATTTTGAAAAACAATAAATTAATTTTGTACCTTTAATAGTATTTTTTCATATTCATTCCGGAAACTTATAGTGCGCCCCACTATCACTTGCATAATTGCAATATACAAGCATGAGCGAAAGGGATGCACTTATCCATTGTTTCGGAAATTCGATTTTCAGGTAGAGTTGACAATGGGCACGGTACCCGTTTATTGTTCTCGGTCACCTATCTTCGACATTGTAAAACGACACACTGACCGCTTAACCTATGTTATCACTTGCATATTTGCAATATTCAAGCATGAGCGAAAAGGATGCAATTATCCATTATTTCGGATATTCGTTTTTCAGGTAGAAGCGGACAATTAATATTATTATATCCATTTATTTCGGAAAATTATCCATAGTATTAGTAACAGTGATCCTTATAAACTAGGGTTAGTATACATTTATATTATTTTTATTTAGAAATGACCTACATGTGAATTTGTACCCATCTTCGCCACATAGGTGAATCCTGCCGATCCGTGAACACGCCAAGAATACTATTGGTGCTGCCGCGTACACGGTTTTGCATAGACGCACACCGCTTCCTCATAATTGCTTCGAAGCCATCCGTACGCGCTTCTGCAAACACACCTGAAGCACTACAGTGCCACGGCAGCCCCACCAGAACCCTAAACGCGTTATTATATTGGACACGCAGAGTGCTGCATGCCCGCTGCGTATAGCTAACCCAAAGGCTGCACGTGTAAAAGGATTGACAGTATGCTTTAAAAAGCATAACCTTCACTGATTTAGTAAACCTACGGGCCAGCATGTTGCATCGGACAGCCAGCGATCTGCGCTCCCTCTCAATGTCACAATCATCTCGCAAGTCCTCGGTGATCCAGTGGCCCAGATACATTGTCCTGTCAACTCTATTAAAGGGTTTCTCATATAGTGAGATTGTGGGCACATCTGAGTATGTCACTGTGTTTGCCTTAAAGATCATAATCTCACTCTTTTTGCCTTTTTATCTGAGCCCTTGACTTACCGCTTTTAGGGTTTTCGGTCATCTATCTTATCTAAAATTGTCTTTTGTTCCAAAAACTCGTTTGAGATCTGGTAGGTAGTCTAAACTATGAACGAGCAACCTAAGAGTGTTAATTTTCGAAATCAGCATTATTTTAAATCCTTATATGATATACTCAAAAACTATCCCTATTAATGTCTAAAACGATGATACATAGTATATAATAAATTAATATAAGTTAAATTCAAAAACACTTTTGTTCTCAACAGTATTTGCTCAAGAGTTTTGTTACAAAGAAAATGGGGGCAACACGGCCGGGGGCAAACCGGAATAACAAATTTTTCTATGTGGGGGCATACCGGCCGGGGGCAACCCGGAATGGGACCATAACGGCCGGACCCCACGTTTCAAATCAAAGGTTGCCAGTTAGAAATTGCGTAAAGCGATAAGGCCGCCCTTTGTACTAGTCTTGTGTTCCTAATTTCTATACTATGAATATTGTAATTGTATCTGCGGTAGCCTAGTGGTATTGGTAATGGACTGCTGAGACGAGGTCTCGGGTTCGATCCCAGGTTTACACCAATGACTTTTCGATGCTTTTCGAAGTTATGTGTGTATTTATCGCAGGTTTATAAGTGCCCGGTTAATGGCAATAGGCTCGCCACCTATTACATTGGGACCTAAACATAAACTGGCGAAATGTGGGTGCTAGCACCTCTGCCTACCCCTCCGGGGAATACAGGCGTGAGTTTATGTTATGTTATGTTATATTTGTCGTCGTCAAATCATGTACAGTCAGCGTCATAAGCAATATGTCTTGACTACACAGTCTCAAAATGATCTTAAGAGCAAATCAAACTATTTTATTGGTGAATTTTATAGATTTACTAGCTGTCCCGGCGAACTCCGTACCACCAATTTTTTTCTACCCTCGTGTCGTCAGTTCCCGTTCCCGCTGCACCATTAAGGGGGATGAAAAATAGATGTTGGTCGATTCTCATAGATACCGGATAAGCACAAAAAATTTCATCAAAATCGGTCAAGCCGTTTCGGAGGAGTACGGCAACGAAAACTGTGACACGAGAATTTTATATATTAGATGAATATTGTAATTGTAAAGTGTATAACAAATAAATAAAAAAAAAATTGCTAATACCTATTTTTCGTCGTCAAATCATGTACAGTCAGCGTCATAAGCAATATATCTTGACAACAAAGTCTCAAAATGATCTTAAGAGCAAATCAAACTATTTTATTGATTTAAATTGTATTTTTGTCCGACCTTAAGATGTGTATCAGATATCAGAACAATCCATCAAATGGAAGGTTCCTCCCTTCCAAGGATTTTGACACATTTAGAACACTTATTGGTCCCACCCTCTTCTTTCCTCCACAGGACAACACGCTTAGATGTCACCCACATACAGTGCAGAATATACCTTCTAGATCCAAGTGGTTCGGTGACTCATTCCTATGCCGCACCATTAAGACCTGGAACTCCCTGCCAGCATATGTTTCCTTCTTCCTACGATCCCGGGTCCTTTAAGCGGGGCGTGAAAAGGCATCAGATGAGGCCGTCAAGCTGAGTGCACCACTGTTAACATGGTACATGTTTACGATGGTGACGCTCTTTCCAAGGCTGTGTCAGAACTTACCATCAGGCGAGGTGAAGTCAGAATTATGTGTCCTTTTATAACAAAAAAACTGTTTGTTAAGATCGATCTGATATTGACTATACAGTCAGGTACAAAATATTAAGAAGAAAAGTAAGAAAAAAAAATTGTTTGTTTTTAGAGAGAAATACATTTATTAATAAAACTTAAGCGTAAAGCACAAATTATAATTAGCGTAATGAATGTTTTTATATTCTTTTCAATTTTTTGAAGGATGCAGTTCAATCCTCGACTTCCGTGAGAAAGCTCCTTTATTTTTCGCCGTGTACGCAAGCACACCCACTTCATATGTGACTCCCATCTTAACTCCGGTGTAAGTAGCGTCAGTTTTGTCTGCAGGGACATCGATTTCAGTAAACTCGTCACTTACATCTTTGTGGTTGTTTATTGGCTGAAAAAATGATAATGATTCTTCAGTATTTTCTTATACTATTTAGGTGACAAACAAGCACATAGCCCCCTAAATGTATGTTAATAGAAGATAATAATATCAACTGAAATTACTAATATTCCCGCTAACCCCTCCAACTAAGCTAAATTGCTTGTGGGTTCACATCGGTAGTGTAATGGCCAGGATCGAACCCGGGACTTCTCGATCGTAAGGTCGACTCCTTAACCGGTGTTCTCTCGTTTTCCATAAATTCATTTGCACTAATATTGTTTGCCATAATCATCACCGACCATAATATTTACTTGCACTATTATCATTTTTACTAATAACGTTTACCATAACAACTCAACAGTCATAACTTTTATTTGCCATAAAATGACTTTCTATAACAATATTTATAATAATAATTAATTTCCATAAGTAACACATCTCATAATCGACTCTTGACATAATCAAAATTTGATATAAATATGAAAATAAATATTGTTAGGTCGAATTTAATTATCGTTAACACCCCGACTCAGTGCACTCCGACTCGGATAGGTTAGGTTAGAAGACTAACTCTTCGTGGTTCTTTTTTTTTTAAACCACCCAGAAGTAGGAGCCCCGCGAAGCGGGGCTCCGTCGAGCTTTTCCGTCCGTAAACATTTAATTTAATGCCACCTTTTGTAGTTTTAAACACTTCACAACTTTCACTCATCTCGACAGGACTAATGGTTTATTGACGACTAATGTTAATAAGGACTGTTTATTTATGTCAGACTTATTTTATTTTACCCTCATACTATTACTTTAAATGTGAATAATGTTAATAGCAAAAAATATATTAACTTACTCATTAACATAAAAATTGCAGGCGCTTGTTCTAAATTATCATTATTTATACTATGGTGAATACAAGTTATGGAAAATGGCATTATTGAAATTGAAAATTTATGGATTTAAATTATTATGACACTTGATCGATTATGACCAATGGAATTAGTGAAAGTCATTTTATGTCATATCTCGATTATGGCAACTGAAGCGTTATTTCTAATGAAATTGTGGTTAATACCAGTATGGCATATGAAATTATGGCATTTTAAATTATGGCAAACATTAGTAAACCCTCCTCAACCACTAAGCTACCGACGCAGATTGGAAAAGGTCGCTTATCGATGTGTGCAACACCAGAGACATCACACTAGTATCTATATTTTAAAAAGATAAAACTATAACCTTATTATGGAAAAGTTTCAAAAGTCACGAAAAAGCACGATGCAAAAAACCTTTCTACTAATAGATGGCACCAGTATAGTTAGCGTCATAAATATCTTGACATCAAAGTCTCAAACTGATCTTAAATCTCTGGTATTAAGAGCAAATCAAAATGTTTTATTGAATGAATTTTTTATAGCATTTATTATGCTAACTGTTAAGCTCGAAAAACATTGGAAAAAATGAAATGCTCAAGTGAGACTCGAACTCACGACCTTTCGCTTACAGGGCGACTGCTCTGCCAACTGAGCTATTGAGCACCACTTGAATCATTCCAAATTTTCCTTCTCTTTATATCCGTCTATAAGGGCGACGGTGCAGCCATCTACCAACTTTCTTACGAACTGTTGGAAACAATGAATGATTTTTCAACCATTTTTAAACATTGAATTTTGATGACTGCGCCCAAATATTTGAATGAATTTTTTATAGCATTTATTATGCTAACTGTTAAGTTGTTTTGTTGTTTTATTGATTTAAATGGTATTATTGTCCAAACTAAAGGTGTTTATCAAATATCAGAACAATTAGTCAACTGGAAGGGTGTAAAAACGTAAGTTTTTATTTCGTGCGGAAATCCCCTCGGATACCTCCCCCCCCGGAGCCGGAAAAAGAGGTTATGTCGAACTCGAACTGACTAAAACTACACGCCGACTGAGGGTCGTGGTACTAGGCCGGTGGAGGTTGTCTTCGACATATCGCACCCCGGCTGACCCAGGCCGTAACATCTTTCTGATGCCGACTGTACTAGTATTTAAAATTGGAATCGCTACAATTAGTTCAGTTATTTAGGAGCTACAGTGGACCTTACGAATAGACTGCTAAACCATCTCTTCTCTAATATATAAAATTCTCGTGTCACAGTTTTCGTTGCCATACTCCTCCGAAACGGCTTGACCGATTTTGATGAAATTTTGTGAGCATATTGAGTAGGTCTGAGAATCGGCCAACACCTATTTTTCATCCCCCTAAATGGTGCAGCGGGAACGGGATCTGACGCCACGAGGGTAGGAAAAAATTGGCGGTACGAAGTTCGCCGGGACAGCTAGTATTACTATAAGGTTATGTCTGTCTGTTAAACATATAAGCTTATGTGGTACTTCTGGTTTAATGGTTTTATTACGGGGCTGTAATCTATGAGTTAAAACCCTCGCATCTGAACTGAATCTGGGCTATCTACGATTTTGAAATAGCCCCCTTAGGTGTGGGAAGCGCAAAGTCCTATCTTACGCAGCAAATGGGAGGGGTCTTTTTTACCGTGAAGGTAAATCCTGCATGGATGCTACCGACTAAAAACCCTCACGGTAACGCCCAACAGCCTACGGTTGGGAGCCCCGGGTAAGCCCTCTTAAGGATGTCCTAGGACTGCCATCAGACCTACGGCTATAACAGCGGCCTCGCCTAGAGGGTAGTTCGGGTGCCATCCCGCGTCTATGGGGGGTTTTCGGCTGTCATCCGGCTTCTCTCTTTCACGTCATGGGCCTGCTTCTGTAAGGATGGTGAGCAGCCAACATACCGTCCTCAGGCCCCCGGTCATGGAGGCCGATGGTCTTCGGCGAATGGGAGGGGGGTGACGCGATACTTTTATGTATTTCTATTTCTATTTTGTGAGAGACAAAAGAACATTGCCTGGTAGAGAAAAGTAGATCTTTAAATAAATTACCGGTAATGCTTCTTTACACTTACAATTACAATTAGTTCAGTTATTTAATAGGTACAGTATACCTTACGTATAGACTGCTAACCATATTACTATAAGGTTATGTCTGTCTGTTAAACATATAAGCTTATGTGGTACTTCTGGTTTAATGGTTTTATTACGGGGCTGTAATCTATGAGTTATATCCATCGCATCTCAACTGAATCTGGGCTATCTACGATTTTGAAATAGCCCCCTTAGGTGTGGGAAGCGCAAAGTCCTATCTTACGCAGTAAATGGGAGGGAGTTTTTTTATCGTAAGGGAAAATCCTTCATGGATGCTATACTGGACTCTTACCGACTAAAAACCCTCACGGTATCGCCCAACAGCCTAAGGTTGGGAGCCCCGGGTAGGCCCTCGGACTGCCATCAGACCTACGGCTACTACTGCGGCCTCGCCTAAGGGGTGGTTCGGTGCTATCCCACGTCTATGGGGGGTTTTTGGGTGTCATCCCGCTTCTTAGGGGGCGTGCGTGAATCACTCACGTCACGCTGCCGCCATGGGCCTGCTCCTGTAAGGAAGGTGAGCAGCCAACTCACCGTCCTCAGGCCCCCGGTCATGGAGGCCGATGGTCTTCAGCGAATGGGAGGGGGGTGACGAGATACTTTTATGTATTTCTGTTTCTATTTTGTGAGAGACAAAATAACATTGCCTGGTAGAGAAAAGTAGATCTTTAAATAAATTACCGGTAATGCTTCTTTTTCTGTCGGTACGATCTCTCCTTCTGCGTTGCTTGCGTATACAGTCGTCTTTACTTTCTTTACTGTCCAGATTTTTACCTGTAAAAAATAAATAAAATTCATTATTGGACTGAACATTGTATTAGTCGTATAGGGAATTTTATTCGATTAAGTCGGGAAACAGTGCATCGCCCAGGTGGGAATTTAGGATCGTTCCTTTACAAGGGGAATGCTCTGACCAAACACGTCCATAGCCACTGAGTTACGAGTGCTTACGCCTGAATCAATTAAAAAATTCTTTTAATAAATTCCTCTTTAGGACGACGGTGGAGTTATCTACCGACACTCTTACGAACTATTGTAACCAATGAATGATTTTATAATAATTTTTATTTTTTACTAGCTTTTGCCCGCGGCTCCGCCCGTGTGGATGTCGGCTATCGCGACCAAACATAGCCTATGTCCTTTCTCATGGTCTAATCTACCCCTATACTAAATTTCATCAAAATCGGTGCAGTGGTTTAGGCGTGATAGCGTAACATACAGACAGACAGACAAATAGACAGACAGAGTCACTTTCGCATTTATAATATTAGTATGGATTTATGTGTTTATTGAACTCGACTGCTACGCAGGAGGCGAGTTCAATTCCTGCTTAATCGTTCACGGGCAATTATTAGTAAGTATGCATGAATTGCATTGCTCGTTACAGATAGTTGAAGTCCTAAAATGTCCAAGAACTGCAATAACTACAATACTTTGATATCGCTAGTGAGTTGTGGAGGTCACATAGCAGACGCTTCACGGGAAATATCCAAGCTCAGCCGCGTCGCGGACTCGGAGGCGACCGTGATTAACATCAGAATGATAATAGGTACCTACTTAATCTTCTAATATATAAAATTCTCGTGTCACAGTTTTCGTTGCCATACTCCTCCGAAACGGCTTGACCGATTTTGATGAAATTTTTTGTGCTTATCCGGTATCTATGAGAATCGGCCAACATCTATTTTTCATCCCCCTAAATGGTGCAGCGGGAACGGGATCTGACGCCACGAGGGCGGGAAATAATTGGCGGTACGAAGTTCGCCGGGACAGCTAGTCTTATATATAAAATTCTCGTGTCACAACGTTCGTTCCCGTACTCCTCCGAAACGGCTTCACCGATTCTCATGAAATTTTGTGAGCATATTGAGTAGGTCTGAGAATCGGCCAACATCTATTACTAAATGGTGCAGCGGGAACGGGATCTGACGCCATGAGGGCAGGAAAAAATTGGCGGTACGATGTTCGCCGGGACAGCTAATTATTTTATAATTACAGGAGCCCTAAAGGGAATACAAAATAATTAAGTCTGACCCTTTATACGAAAAAAAAACTGCATCATACTTTTTTTATAGAATAGGGAGGCAAACGAGCAGACGAATCGCCTGACGGTAAGCGAACACCGCTGCTCAAGGACACCCACATCACCAGAGGAGTCACGAGTGCGTTGCCTCCGTTTTAAAAGAGAGTACGCTTTTTTCTTATACCTATCGGCTCTGTATTTTTGCATCTACCACGAACCAGACTCAACTATTTTTTACCAGACTGGGTAAAAAATGGTCGAGTAAGATTAATGATACCTTGTTTGCATGAGTCAAGGGTAAATTAATTATGTGTATTTGTATGTGAGTCATAGCCTCATAAAGTTCCTAACAAAAACTCTAAACACAGTCATTGACTCATTATTTTTTACAAGGTGACTTCTTTTTCCGGTTAGTGCAAAAATTTGCATACATATTATATTTATTACTTGTTGACCCGCCAATTTTTGTCCGCCCGCGTGGCGTCCGATCCCGTTTCCACTGCACTCTTTACTATATTAATCATGTATTATACATATAAACCTTCTTCTTGAATTACTCTATCTATTATAAGAAACCGTATTAAAATCCGTAGCGTGGTTTTAAAGATATAAGCATACATAGGGACGGACAGACGGAAAGCGACTTTACTTTATACTATATAGTGATGATGATGATGAGTCTCTGTGGCGTGGCAGTAGTGAACTCGACTGTTTGATTCTCGCTCAGTACAATCATTGAAAGGAAAAAAAAAATATATTTATTTATTTCTCGCATCTATTTGGTAACATTTCTGTGTATACGCTGCCTTCTTTTTTCCGCACGAAAAAAAAACAAAAAAAAAGCAGCGTATACACAGAAATGTTACCAAATAGATCGTTAATTAAATAATTCCGACAAATAATCATATTTTTTTAAAACGGCAACACTGCCCACCATTATCAATAATGGTGGGGAGTGTTGCCGTTTTAAAAAAAAGTAAAAAAATACTCCTTCAGCCTATAGATTATGTTATGATTATGACTATGATTTTATAAATTATCTGTACTTGTGTATATATGTCATGTATGAACATGACATAATAATGACATTCATATATGCCCTAATTTATTTATTGTTTATATTCATTGTTTATTTATTGTTTATATTTTGTATTATGTACCCTATGACATTGTGTAATTTTAAATATTCATGCCTGACATAATTGTTATAACTTGTTACTTAATTAGAAATGTCAACAATCATTTGCATGCCGTGTGGTTGAATATGGTGATACTTCCACAATAACAATGAACATCAATGTACAATACCCATACTTCGCAAATTATGAATAAATAAATAAATAAATAAAATACTTTTGATCCAGGTTACCATGGCACACACCAATGACTTTTCGAAGATTTTCGAAGTTATGTGTGTATTTATCGCCTGTAAATCCACAAAGGGTAGGCAGAGGTGTACCAACACCCATATTTCGTCAGCCAAGATTTTCGGTCCCACGTAATAGGGGGCGAGTCTATTGCTGCTAAGCGAGGAATCAGTCATAGCCTGTATGTTTACTGTCGGATGAAGAACAGTCCTATCCCTTAGTCCCCTTGTACGATAACCACGGGAAGAGCTGGGGTGGTCCTATTCTACTCCACCTGACACCAACACAGCAGTAATCTATACTATTATAACATAACATAGCATAAACTCACGCCTGTATTCCCCGAAGGGGTAGGCAGAGGTGCTAGCACCCACATTTCGCAAGTTTATGTTTAGGTCCCAATGTAATAGGTGGCGAGCCTATTGCCACTAACCGGGCACTTATAAACCTGTAACTGTAACTTTGTTTTAATTCTTAATTATAAAGAGTTTTATATACTTGTTGACATTTAGCTTTAAGAAAATAAATATTGTAAATTGACGTCCTAAAAAAGCCGCAGTGGAGTTTGTTGCGCCGTTTCTTCTCCACCAGCGCCTTGGAAGCGGTGGTAAACTTAGATTAAGTAGAATTAAAATTGACGTCAATAAGAAACAATTTTATTGTTCTATATTGAAACATAAATGACTATGACTATGACTATGTACTCTACATAGTGTAACTATACTATTATATAATTTTAAATTGGAAATGTTTGTTCGTGATGGACTCAAAAACTACTGAACGGATTTTGATGCGGGTTTTTTTTTATTACAAAGGTCTTGATCAGACTTAAAATATTACGTTTGTTTTATTGCAATCAAACCAATGTAGAGGAAGAATTATCCACACATACAAACGACTGCACTAAATTGGATAAGTCTTTCCTTATTCTGCCAGTTATCATTTAGAATGAAAGAAAGAAACATTAACTTATGATTGGATGAATTTTTACAGCATTACGTATGGCTCACAATACAAATCGAAAGGGAAAGACTGCGGGTTCGAGTCCCGCCCGAGAAGATTCTTTCTCCCTAAGTATTCGATTCACTTATGATTTTAAGGCCCGTATTTTAGAATGACACTCAGCCGTAATTGCGATTTATCTAGGGACAGTTTGTATAGACAGATTGATAGTTTGTCATATTGCCTATACAATCTGTCCTCAGATAAATCGAGTGTCATTTTGGAATACGGGCGTAAATATTTCGAAAAAGACACATCAAGAAGAAACAACCGTGTTGTTCTACGTTGAATTAAAATTTTCAACTTTGAATTCGTCACATGCAAATGCAAAATGTTCAGTAATGGAAAAGACAACTTAATTTTTTAAGGGCACATCTTCTAGAAGTTCTAGAGTTCAAGTTTCTCAAAAAAGTCACTTTGACAATAGAATTTACACCAGAATTCAGCTATTTTTTAACATAATAGGTACAGGAAAGCATGTGAATTTACATGAAAAGACGTATTTGTCAATACATGCCAGATGTGCCCTTTTCGATATTGCATATTCTATTAATCCAAGGTGAACTTACGACTCTTCAATTTCTATTTTGTCCACCCGGGTGATATCCTAGGTGAATAAAGTGGAATAGAGCCGTTTATATATAATAATATGAAATTGGTATAGGGGTAGATTAGACCATGAGAAAGGACATAGGCTATGTTTGGTCGCGATAACCGACATCCACGCGGGCGGAGCCGCGGGCAAAAGCTAGTATAATATACATACTAGCTGACCCGGCGAACTTCGTACCGCCTATTATTTTCCGCCCGCGTGGCGTCCGATCTCGTTCCCGCTGCACCTTCTACTATATTAAGCATGTATTATACA
Organism: Eilema sororculum; assembly: GCA_914829495.1. Classification (NCBI taxonomy): domain Eukaryota; kingdom Metazoa; phylum Arthropoda; class Insecta; order Lepidoptera; family Erebidae; genus Eilema; species Eilema sororculum. The sequence goes on along the minus strand of OU618560.1, from coordinate 3,631,657 downwards.
TATAAACCTACTTCTTTAATTACTCTATCTATTAAAAGAAACCGCATTAAAATTTATAGCGTAGTTTTGAAGATATAAGCATACATAGGAACGGAGAGACGCAGAAAGCGACTTTGCTTTATACTTGACTAGCTTTTGCCCGCGGCTCCGCCCGCGTGGATGTCGGTTATCGCGACCAAACATAGCCTATGTCCTTTCTCATGGTCTAATCTACCCCTATGCCAAATTTCATCAAAATCGGTTCAGTGGTTTAAGCGTGAAAGCGTTAACATACAGACAGACAGACAGACAGAGTTACTTTCGCATTTATAATATTAGTATGGATAGTGATTAACACCTCAAGTATTTTGCTCTCGAATTTTGATTTATCCCATTTGGTGCCAATGGGCAATGGGCATAATATAAAACATTGGAGAATTAAAAATCCGATTTTCATATTTTACAATCAACCAATCAAATAACCTATCGTAGTCCACTACTGGACATAGCCTCCCCCTCCCCTAGGACTCCCCCTTTCATATATTTACTTATCTAAGTACCTACCATTTATTTAAAAGTGCCATATTAATTCCCGGTGGAGTAGAATAGGACCACCCCAGCTCAGGGCACTGACTGACCTCCGTCCCCCATGAGCGCGGGCCTGGGGGTGACGGGTGGAGCCGCCTGTCACCCCAGCAGAAGCAGGCCACGGCGGCGCATTCCGGGGGCGAGTTGGGGACACCGTTGTCCCCCCTCCTGCGGAGGGCCAGACCGTAAAGGATGGCCCTGGGTCAGCCGGGGTGCGAGGGATATGTCGATGACAACCTCACCTCCGGCCTAGCACCAAGACCCACAGTCGGCGTGCGGTTTTAGTCGGTTCGAATCCGACATAACCTCCCCTTCCGGCTCCGGCAGGGGGGGTATCCGAGGGGATTTCCGCACGAAAAAAAAAAAAAAAGGACCACCCCAGCTCTTTCTGTGGGTGTCGTAAAAGGCGACTAAGGGATAGGGCTGTTCTCCATCCGACAGTAAACATACAGCCCAAGACAAAGAGCCGGCTAGACGGCAATAGGCTTGCCCCATATTACGTATTGAGACCGCAAATCATAATTGGCGAAACGTTGGTGCTAATGCCCCTCTGCCTGCCTCTTCGGGGATTTCCAGCCGTAAGTATATAGGTATTTTTTTTATGGAATAGGGAGGCAAACGAGCAGACGGATCGCCTGATGGTAAGCGATCACCGCCGCCCATGGACACCCCTTTTTTTTGTGCGGAAATCCCCTCGGATACCCCCTGCCGGAGCCGGAAGGGGAGGTTATGTCGGACTCGAACCGACTAAAACCGCACGCCGACTGTGGGTCGTGGTGCTAGGCCGGAAGTGAGGTTGTCATCGACATATCCCTCGCACCCCGGCTGACCCAGGGCCATCCCTTACGGTCTAGCCCTCCTCGGGACGGGGGACAACGGTGTCCCCGACTAGCCCCCGGGATGGGGAGGTGCCCATGGACACCCCGCAACACCAGAGGATTCAAAAGTGCGTTACCTTCCTTTTAAAAGAGAGTACGCTCTTTTCTTGAAGGTTCGAAGGTCGTATTATATATGTATGTATGTATGCATTAATTTAAATAATCAAAATATCACTAACCTTATACCCCAAAACAGGGTCAGCAGGATCACTACTAGTCACTTTACTCCAATGTATAACGAGCCCCGCCTTATTTTCATCTCCGTACGAAGTTATACCAATATTGTCAGGGGAAGTATCGAGTATTGTGTCGTCAGATGGACGTCCCTCACACATTGCGATCAAAAACAGGAAGTATGCCGCTTTCATTCTTAATATATTTTGTGTTCTGATGAAAAATATTATTTCAATGACACGTCCGCTCTGTGTCGCGTCTACAGAACGACTGACTCGTCGTTTAGTTTACAAAGCTAGTTTCGTTTTGTTTTTATGACGTCATGCTGGTACAGTTACACACAGAAGTTGCTGAGCTGTGACAAATGGGAGTTATAATTTTTTGTCGGTGTATATATGAATTGTATGACGCATTATGTAAATTTACTTTAGCTGTGCGATTTTGTGTATTTGGTAATAGTTTGAAATTTGTGAATTTTATACTTCGCCTAGTTTATTTACAATTAAAAATTAGGAATTTAAGTATTTAGTTCAAAAAATCTGTTACATTGATTTCGATTAGTTAAAATGAAAGGAAATGTCAAAAAAAGGTTTTTTCATAACACAATTTATAAAAGCTCGTTGACATCATGATCGTTTGAATGAATTTTTTATAGCATTTATTATGCTAACTTTTAAAGTTCGAAAAACATCGGGAAAAATGAAATGCTCAAGTGAGACTTGAACTCACGACCTTTCCCTTACAGGATTCAATGTTCAAAAATGGTTGAAAAATCTTTCATTGTTTCCAACAGTTCGTAAGAATGTTGGTAGATGGCTCCACCGTCGCCCTTCAAGACGGATGTAAGAGAAGGAAAATTAGAAATGATTCAGGTGTGGCTCAATAGCTCAGTTGGAAGAGCATTCCCCCTGTAAGGGAAAGGTCGTGAGTTCAAGTCTCACTTGAGCATTTCATCATGATCGTTGTTAATATTTGATTGAGGACCTCTCTCACTCACGTCTGTAAATCCCCGAAGGGGCAGGCAGGGGTGCATTAGCACCCACGTTTCGCCACTTAATTTTCGGTCCCACGACGTAGTAGGGGACAAGCCTATTGCCACTTAGCGGGCCCTTTGTCTTGGGCTATATGTTTACTGTCGAATGGAGAACAGCCCTATCCCTTAGTCGCCTTTTACGACACCCATAGAAAGAGCTAGGGTGGTCCTATTCTACTTCACCGGGAACTAACACGGCAACTAAAAAAATATTATTACGCGAATTGGTACTCTTTTAATTGAAATCGTCATCATTTTTGATGAGTCATTCATCAACTCGCGGGCAATAAACTTGCGGGAAACCGCGAGTTGGCAACTTTCAATTTTTGATTATTTTCTTGTCAGCAACTCGCGCGATTATCAAAATTGACGTATTTGTGTACAGTTAGTTACGAAAGATAGGAGAATTTTATTGACCTTCAGTATTAACATATAAAATCGAAGTCATTCCATGAATAAAGATTTTATTTTCAATATAAAAAGTATAATCCACAAATAGACTGGTACCTACTCAAAAAGGTAGATCGGTCGCAAAATATATCGATTAATTATCCTCCACAGATTAAGACAGGATAAGTAACCGGTTAGGTTACTGGTATTTTGTCTTATTGCACGAAGACATAGGGGCCCCAACGACATGCTCACTAATGTTATTTTTTATGCGACTTATTTTGAACATTAGTACCTATTATTATATTAATTTGATGATGCAATCCAGCACAAATCTGTCTATAATAAATACAATCCAAAAAACTTTATATTATTATTATGTTTTGGTGACTACATTATCGTATTAAACACTAGCTTTTGCCCGTGGCTCCGCCCGCGTGGATGTCGGTTATCGTGACCATACATAGCCTGTGTCCTTTCTCATGGTCTAATCTACCGCTCTACCAAATTTCATCAAAATTGGTTCAGTGGTTTAGGCGTGAAAGCGTAACATACAGACAGACAGAGTTATTTTCGCATTTATAATATTAGTATGGACTAGCTTTTGCCCGCGGCTCCGCCCGCGTGGATGTCGGTTATCGCGACCAAACATAGCCTATGTCCTTTCTCATAGTCTAATCTACCCCTATACCAAATTTCATCAAAATCCGTTCAGTGGTTTAGGCGTGAAATCGTAACATACAGACAGACAGACAGACAGAGTTACTTTCGCATTTATAATAATTAGCATGGATGGATAGTATGGATTGATTGATTGGATTGGTTTGATATTACCTATAATTGGTGTATTTGAGATCCTATATTCCACTACCGTAGCATCCCGTGCTATCATCAAAAGAAACATACTGCGCTTCGAAAGCTCATTTTGTAGTAAATCTATTTTGGTCTTCAAATACTAATTTTACCTTTTTGGTATTTTTATTTAAGAATAAAAATGTTTTATGAAATCTTTTAGAGTTAAGGTGGTTGCTGGTGACTGTACTTTTTGTATTGCGTGTGTTATTATGAGATGTTATGAGGAGATTACAAAAAAGCGCTGTTGTGTTTAGAAGGTTATGTGTTAGACTGTTAGTACTCTAGGAAGTATTATAGGCATTGAAATACACCACTGTTTGTAGGTAGTATTGAAATTACAGATAACAAAAAACTCATTTTTAGAGCTCCGCAAGTCAAAAGGCCGTAGATATGTCATACTTAGATAATATCAGAAACGGCTGGGCCTATTTTAAAGAGCAATGGTTGACAGCTGATGTATGATGGATGGCAACCATACCTAATGACCATCCAAAGGTTGCCTGGTAGAAATCGCTTAAAGCGATAAGGCCGCCCCTGTACTGTTTTCGTAGTCATTTATTTATTTTTATGGTGTGCAATAATAATAATAATAATATATTTTTTATTTCAGAATTTCTTCCATAAATTTGTTAGTAAATAGCTTACAACTAATGTTAGTAGATAATAAAACAAAACAATGAAAAAGTTACACAGTTTGGGTGCACCACCCCGAACCTGGGGCGGTATCAGTCTTTATTGCATGCAATTGAATCCACCGCCCCAGGATCGGGGAGTCCCACCGATCAATCAACGCTTTCAGGATGGTATTGGGACTGCCGCGGGTACGGTGTAAAAGTGAGGCGCTTCTTATGCGCATGATCGCCGAAAAACTGTCCACGTTTGCCTCGGCAAACATGGCAGATGCGCTACAAAAACGCGGCAGTCCCAATAAATTATAAAATAAGTAAATAAAATATTCACAATCACAATTCAATAAATAAGTAAATAAAATATTCACACCTGGGACCTGTCGACTGATCATACATACATACATATAATCACGCCTTTATCCCCGGAGGGTTAGGTAGAGGTAAAAATACCCACATTTCAACAATAATTTTATTCGGTCCCACGTAATAGGGTGTGAGTTTATTGCCATATTTTTTTTTAATAAATATTGCACAACATTCTACACAACGCTATCTAGACCCATGGTAAGCTTTTATAGCTTGTGTTATGGAATCTAGAATGCGGATAGACATACTTAGATACTTTTTTTTGTAAATACATACATATTATACCTACATAGAAACACCCAGACCAATGCAAATAGCCATAATTTATGCATACAAATATTTGCACTGAGCGGGAATTGAACCCGCACCTCCTGCGTGGCAGTCGCGTACACTACCGCCACGCCACAGAGGCTGTCGATATTTCTGGCATTATTGTTGATTCCAGCCTATATCTGAGACTGAGTCTGGGCTGTATATATCTGTCTGATGTTAAACAGCCCTATCCCTTAGTCGCCTTGTACGACACAGCATGGGAACAGATGGGGTGGCCCAAATTCTATTTTACTGAACCACGCGGCAATCACCGTCGACTGATCACCTCTACTAATGTACAGTTATACAAAAAGCATTTATTTTAATGTACATACATATATTTATGGATATAAATCCTTTAACAGGTAGGCAGAAGCGTAGTAAAGTAACACCATAATTTTTTAGCCAACTAGGTTTTTTTTATAAAGGACACGGCAATTTATTTATTTATTTATTTATTTATTTAAGGTACATCTACAGGATACATATTGTACACTATTTGCAGTAATATTTAGGGTACCACTTCTAATATGCATCCCTATTACAGACATACACAACTTCATAATAACAAAAATAACATTAGATGATAATTATAAATATAAATTAATTGGCACAAACAAAACAACAATTTTAGTTAAGTTGATTATTAAAGTTAGTAATAAAAACCAAATCAAATTGATATAACAAGAAATAAAATTAAGAAGCATTGAATAACAATAAAAATTAGTACAATTTAATTATTTAGAATAACAATGAATTTAAATTAAATGAATAAAATTAAATTAAAATAAAATAAATTAGACCGTAAAATTAAATTAAATTAGACAAATTGACTTCACCACGTCTGATGTTAAGCTAACGGCAAAGTCTCGGAAAGAGGGTCACCATCGTATACATGTACCATGTTAACAGTGGTGGCACTCAGTTTGACGGCCTCATCAGATGTCTTTTCACGCCCCGCTTAAAGGACCCGGGACTGTAGGAAGAAGGAAACACGTGAGCTGGCAGGGAGTTCCAGGTCTTAGTGGTGCGGTATAAGAATGAGTCACTGAAACGCTTTGGTTCCTCGCAATAGAGGGCACGTCTATTAAGAGTGGACACTTGAGAATGTTTTTGTTCTAGCTCTAGCTCCATGTTCGTCTGCTCTTAATCCACCTTAAGTGAATGACCTCAAGGTGAATGAGTTCAAGTTCATTTATATCAGTATGGCGACTCTACAGAGGCCCAATTACCTAATAAGGAGAAGGAAAATGATAATCATAGCGTGGGTGTTAATAAAATCGCAAAGGCGTAATTTTGGCTCAACTGAGCTAGCAAGGTTAATGTTATAATGGGTGATTTTATAGTGGTTTCGGATACAAAGAATTTGGGCACAGTTTCAAAAGCAAAAATTGGCAGTTTTCTACCGTCTCTACCATGGTGAATGTTCTGACGAGCTCTTCCAATTAGTCCCACCCTCCCCTTTCCTTCACAGGACGACACGTGCAGGGCTAAGATAGCATCCATTTACGGTGCAGAGTATACCTGCTAGAACCAAGCGTTTCAGTGACTCATTCCTATGCCGCACCACTAAGACCTGGAACTCCCTGCCAGCTCACGTGTTTCCTTCTTCCTACAGTCCCGGGTCCTTTAAGCGGGGCGTGAAAAGGCATCTAATGAGGCCGTCAAGCTGAGTGCCACCACTGTTAACATGGTAAATGTTTACGATGGTGACCCTCTTTCCGAGACTTTGCCTTTAGCTTAACATCAGGCGAGGTGAAGTCAAATTGACGTGTCCAGTATAAAAAAAGAAAGAAATGACTAATTATTTTTTTTAAAACCTCCATATATTTTTCCTTTCATCTGAACATTATTCCCATAAATTATCAAAACCTTTTTTTTTTTTTCAAATTAATACTTCCAGATGATTTTACTATGTATGTAGTTCTTTTGTTATAAGTATAAAATAAAATAAATTAACCTGAATGCTGCTAGCTGAATGCTGAAAGGTTCTACAGTAGTTCTATTGCAGGCGGTATCACGGAACAGACAAAAAGATTAATTTTATTTTATGATTTGCGTATCGGTCTCGCCAGCTATCAAACTTGTTGCGACCTCTTCGACAGAAATCAGTTTTTTAGATTTTTGCTAGACGATTTTTATTCGTAACTGTCTGACATTTAGCTACAGGGTCTACCCTGTAGTCCCAAAAGCTATATGTCATTCCAGATTCTAATTTGGAATGAACTTTTGCAGGAGGTAGAAGTTGGAATAATTATTGTTCTTTTAGCTTGTGGGTACAGTTATGTGGGTACAAAATGGAAGCACTCGAGAGAGTGGGAGATAATGGGATTGTCAACAGATCGAGATCAACATTTACTATTTATAAATGCATTTACACGCGTTCTATAGGTACGTATCGTATTTCATTATACTTTTACTTTACATGATCTATTTCAAACCAATACCACATATTTCTTCTTTGTAAATACGTTCCCTATAACGTATTTAATGTCAGTTTCGGCATGCTAAAGATAGAAAACGCCATTAATACCAGATTTTAGTGTCCCAAAATTACTACCATGTAACTAAAATCCTACTGCCTATCGATTGTAGCGCCTGTCCCGTGGAACAGATAGAGATTTGTAATTATAATATTGGGACAGCAGTCACAGATAATTCAAACTTATATAATACTACCTTTTGCCCGCGGCTCCGCTCGCGTGGAAGTCGGTTATCGCGACCAAACATAGCCTATGTCCTTCCTCAAGGTCTAATCTACCCCTATACTAAATTTCATCAAAATCGGTTCAGTGGTTACGGCGTGAAAGCGTAACATACAGACAGACAGACAGACAGACAGACAGACAGACAGACAGAGTTACTTTCGCATTTATAATATTAGTATGGATATATATATATATATATATATTTATATGGTGGTGCTATCTACATTATTTAACTGTAGGTATGTTATTGGGAACAATTTTTTGATATCCATATTGAGGGAGTCGACTCCCTCAGTCGTAAAAAAATCGCCATTTTGTGGTGGCGGCCATCTTGGATTTGAAATGTATCATATTCTAATTTTACTAGTTATGCCCTTTCATTTGATACCCATGGTGAGAGGGTTGTGAAAAAATATATTATACCATCCGCCATTTTGTGGCGGTGGCTATCGTAGACCGATTTCATCCAACATAGCTAAGAACACTCCCGACTTATTCACCTTTCAAACAAAGAACTAAATTGAAATCGCTTCACCCGTTTAGGAGCTACGATGTCACAGACAGATACACACACAGATATGTCAAACTCATAACACCCCGTCGTTTTTGCATCGGGGGTAAAAATCATAACATCGACCGATAGCGCCACGATTGCGGTGACGACCGTCGAGCTAGTATTAATGGGCAGACCGTATCTGTCTACCCTCTTCCGCACTCGTTTATTACGCGCGTCACCCCTACCACTGTCCGCGTTCTATCCCGGTGAGTGTTATAATACTCATGTTAATGACCATGTCAATCTCAAATCATACATTGAATAAAAAACCCAACTGCCACTGAAAAGACCGAAAAAAGTTTGATAGCAGGCGGTACCCATTTGCCAATCATAAACCGAAAGAAAGTTAATAGGATACCGCCTGTTATCAAACTTCTTTCGATCTTTTCAGTTGCAGTCGCGTTTTTTTTCTTAATCATTTGTTTTATTTTATACTTTTTAGTTATGATTTTGATTTCCTCGAATTTTTTATATACCTGCTGTCACTAACACAATCACAGCGAATCAAATGACACCTCACATGTCCAAATCCGTCAAGCCGTTCAGGCTGCAGGCCGTGCCTAATATTTATTAGACATACATACATACATACTTTCGAAAAACATTACCCTCCTTCCTTCGGCAGTTGGGTAAAAAGGAAAAGAATTAAAAACGAAGTATAATGTGTAGATATTAAATTTAATCTTCTACATTAGTTCAATTGGATCCTCGACTTCCGTGTGTATGCTCCTTTTTCCTTCGCCGTGTACGCGTGCACTCCAACCTCGTAAGTGAATCCCTTCTTCACACCATCATAAGTCGCTTCAGTTTTATCGGCCGGTACTTCGATTTCGGTGAATTCATTACTTACGTCTTTTTTGTTGTCTAGGGGCTGAAAAAGGACATGATTTTTAATGCGTATGTATACAAGAATAACATGTAAGTGGTATGTAAGTAATATTATTATCTCCTTTCAAATGTCAATCCAAGGTCTATATAGATCTAGATAGGTAGACTTATAGATCTAGATAGCTAGAATTAGTAAATCAAGATAACTAGTACTAGCAGATTTAGATAGCTAGAACTTGTAGATCTAGATAGCTAGAACTTGTAAATCTAGATAGCTAGAACTAGCAGATCTAGATAGCTAGAATTTGTAGATCTAGATAGCTAGAACTAGCAGATCTAGATAGCTAGAATTTGTAGATCTAAATAGCTAGAACTAGTAGATTTAGATAGCTAGAACTAGCAGATTTATATAGCAAAAACTTGTTGAACTAGATAGCTAAAACTTGTAGATCTAGATAGCTAGAACTAGTAGAACTAGATAGCTAAAACTTGTAGATCTAGATAGCTAGAACTACTAGATCTAGATAGCTAGAACTAATAGTTCTATATAGCTAGAACTAGTAGATCTAGGTAACTAGAACTTATAGATCTAGATAGCTAGAACTTGTAGATCTAGATAGCTAGAACTAGCAGATCTAGATAGCTAGAACTAGTAGATCTATATAGCTAGAACTAATAGATCTAGATGGCTATCTAGCTAAATCATAGATAGTTATGATTAATTACCGGTATAACTTCTTTCTCCTCAGTAACGAGTTCTTTTTCTGCGTTGAAGACGTTTACAATCTTCTTAATTGGCTTGACCGTCCATATTTTTACCTGTAAATTAAAAAATAACTATTATTAACCGAGCGAGCGAGAGTCTCCGTTTGGGTCAGCCGGGGTGTGAGGGATATGTCGATGACAACCTCACCTCCGGCCTAGCACCACGACCCTCAGTTGGCGTGCGGTTTTAGTCGGTTCGAGTCCGACATAACCTCTCCTTCCGGCTCCGGCGGGGAGGTATCCGAGGGGATTTCCGCACGAAAAAAAAAGAGTCTTCGTTTCGACAAGGTGGTCTAGAGGGCGAATTTCTTAACAGATTTTCCCAAAACTTGTTATACATATTATTTAATTTAAAAGCAACTTTTTAGAGAGTTTATTAGTCCCCCCCTCACCAATTTGCCTCAATGTCCCCTACATTGGGAGAATTGGGGAGGGAGTTTACTGTTGCGTTATTTATGAACGGATCTTAATGATTTTGGCAGAAATCCACGGATAGCCCCCTGCTGGAGCCAGCTGGGGTGATTATGTCAGATACCCTATGCCGCACCATTAAGACCTGGAGCTCCCTGCCAGTTCACGTGTTTCTTTCTTCCTACAGTCCCGGGTCCTTTAAGCGGGGCGTGAAAAAGCATCTGATGAGACCGTTAAGCTGAGTGCCACCACTGTTAACATGGTACATCATGTTTACAGTAGTGAACCTCTTGCCGAGACTTTGCCTTTAGCTTAACATAAGGCGAGGTGAAGTCAAAAAAGCCTATATCACAACACATATCTCTCCATACATATCCCTATATCCATCCCCTACGGCATATCTCTCGGACTATGAGACTCGGACGTCGGCTCGGACCCCTGTTTAAAGTAGGTACTTTTGTTTAAAAAGTCAGCTAATATTTATAAATAAAAAAGAGTTATCTCACATCGTTTGACCTCTGACTTTGCAGTTGAGCGCTCTATCGCTACGCCGCAGAGGTCGAGTGTAAAAAAATATAAAAGGTTGTTGCTAATCATACAAATATCGTGTGAATAAATAAATATCATACGATTCGTATATTTGCACATAATACACTACTAGCGGACCTGGCGAATTTCGTACTGCCAATTTTTTCCACCCGCGTGGCGTTCGATCCCGTTCCCGCTACACCCGCTACTATATTAAGCATGTATTATACATATAAACCTTCCTCTTGAATTACTCTATATATTAAAGGAAACCGCATCAAAATCTGTAACGTAGTTTTGAAGATATAAGTCACACAATTATCACTACATAGTATTTATAAAGCAAAGTCGCTTTCTGCGTTTATCCGTCCTAATGTGTGCTTATATTTACAAATCTACACTACAGATTTTGATGCAGTTCCTTTTAATAGATAGAGTAATTCAAGAAGAAGATTTATTTGTATAATGCATGCTTAATATAGCAGCGGAAACGGGAGTGGATGCCACGCGGGCGTAAAAAAATTGGCCGAGACAGCTAGTTTTTGATAACAAAGTAAATCATATCCATATAAAAACTATGACACAAATTCTGCAATCAGTCCCATTTGGGACCAATCGGACGTAGAAAAACACTGAAGCACTTTCACAATCTATCAATAATCGGAATAAAATTCAAATATCACTTACCTTATATCCCAAAACGGGGTCAGCAGCATCAGAGCTGGTCATCTTACTCCAATTGACAACAAGCCAGGTTTTATCCTTTTCTGTACGAGATTTTAAGCTGATATTGTCAGGAGACGCATCTGGGAGGCTCGAGCGTCCTTCACACAGGGCGACTACTGCGATTAAAACCAAGAAGTATACCACTCTCATTATGGTAATCTTTTTTGTGTTACGATTAAAAATTTAATCCAATGATACGTCCGCTCTGTGTTGTGTCTGAAGTAAGATTGCCTACTTAACTTTTGACTTATGTAGTCTTATGTTTTGGTATGATATCATGCTAGTACAATCGCCCCCAAAATTGCTGAACCGTTACAAATGGGAATTATATTTTTATTAGTTTATATTCGTCATCAAATTTTAGGAATTGTATGACGCATGTATGTGAATATTTTAAGTAAAATTTTATTAATTAAAGTATTTACATACATGTGTCATAGAGTTTGCTGATGCTAATTTTGCTGATAAGAATTGGGTATTATCCTATAGTTAAAATAAAATATCTAAACAAACTTATTAAATTAAGAAAGCGGTAAAAGTTGCGTCGGTTCTTATTTTATCGTTTTTATTTATTCTTAATCTTCCACCCTACCTATAATAGTAACTGATTTGACTATTAAATTATATGACGTCACTAAATCTTTTTATATACATGTTACGTTCTAACTTATCGCTTTGACGTCACGTAAAAGTAAATAATTTGACTAGTCAGTAGAATACTCAATTATAATTCACATTTATTACGGTTATTTAGTAAATTTAGTTATTTTATTACTCTTAATCAGCATTCTTGCGTTAGTCCCGGTTACATCCGAAGTATGCACCTCAGATAACGGGTCACTGTCCCCTCAACAATCACTTACATACCATCGGTGCCACGGACAGCCCCCTTTATAGGGCGTGCTTTGTCACCGAGGAAAGGCCGCCCACGTTATATTGGAATGCGAATTAGTGGCCTCTCAATGATCCCAAAACCTCGGCACAGTGAGGTCACTCCGCGAAGCCTGTAAAGCCCCAATAAGCTTCTACGTTTCTGGGTAGCTAGCCTAGCTACTCTAGCCAGCACTCTTTCTCGTACAATGGTCCTCAAAAGAGGCGTGTGTGGACACAAGAGTCCACTATCCATATGCACCTCAGAGTCCGGGGTTCGTACTTTCCAGCCTAACTGCACCATGGTTGAACTTCGATAATGTCTTTAAAGTAACTGCTACCAGACATCCACGACCTGTTTGCGATATCGTAGATACGAAATACATCGGGAAAAAGAAGCGCTCAAGTGGGACTTGAAACCACGAGGTTTCCCTTACAGGGGGAATGCTCTTCCAACTGAACCCCCTGTAAGGGAAAGGTCGTGGGTATTTCGAATTTAAAAGTTTTTGTAGTTAGACTAGTTGTTGGATTTTCAGGACTGGCCTTCTTCAACGTGTGGCCACCGGACAGAAGCTTAACGTGCTTGTCCGAGATACGGAGTGGTGTCATGTCTCAAGTATGATCAAAGACTGACTTGGCCAGTTCTGCTATTTGACTTTACCTCGCCTGATGGTAAGCTGAAATCCGCTCAGGAAAGAGGATCATCATTACAAACACGTACCAAGTTAACAATGGTGGCACTAATCGCGCCCCGCTTAAAGGATCCGGGACTGACTGTAGGAAGAAGGAAACACGTGAGCACGTCTTATTGGTGCGGGAAAAGAAGGAGTCACCGCTTAACCTCGCAATGTATTAACCAGCTCGGAAACTTAGGTAGGTACACGTTAACTTTTGTAGATATTATTATTAGCTAATACCGATGGCGACTGTACCTAGATTTTTTGTGTGGTCTGCGTTTTGACAGGTGATGGAAGATTACAAAAAAAGCGACGCTCAATGCTGTTTTTAGAAGGTTATGTGCTAAAGTTAAAGTATCCTAGGAAGTATTGTAGGCATTGAAATAAATTACATACATACAATCATACAATCAAGCCTTTATCCCGGAGGCTTAGGCAGAGTTGAATTAACACCCACATTTCATCAATAATTTCAGTCGGTCCCACATAATAGCGGATGAGCTTATTGCCGTATTCCGGACACTATTCTCTGTCTGGGCTGTATAATTATCTATAGTGGTATGGGTAATGGACTGCTGAGACGAGGTCTCGGGTTCGATCCCAGGTTTACCATGGCACACACCAATGACTTTTCGATGCTTTTCGAAGTTATGTGTGTATTTATCGCAGGTTTATTAGTGCCCGGTTAATATCTTTTTTTTTTCGTGCGGAAATCCCCTCGGATACCCCCCCTGCCGGAGCCGGAAGGGGAGGTTATGTAGGACTCGAACCGACATATCCCTCGCACCTCGGCTGACCCAGGGCCATCCCTTACGGTCTGGCCCTCCTCAGGAGGGGGGACAACGGTGTCCCCAACTCGCCCCCGGAATGGGGAGGCGCGCTTCTAAGCGCGCCGCCGCCGTGGCCTGCTTCTGCTGGGGTGACAGGCGGCTCCACCCGTCACCCCCAGGCCCGCGCTCATGGGGGACGGAGGTCAGTCAGTGCCCTGCCCGGTTAATATCAATAGGCTCGCCACCTATTACCACCTCTCAGGCGTGAATTTATGTTATATTATGATGTTAAATAGCCCTATCCCTTAGTCGCCTTGTATAACACCATTTGGAAGATATATGGTGACCCAAATTCTGCTCTACCAGTAACCATGCGGCTTGAAATAAATTACAAACTAATAAATAACATCTGAAACCATAAGTACCTTTTTTTCGTACGGAAATGCCACGGACACCTCCCCCGTCGGCCACTTGGCATGGTTATGTAGGACTCGAACAGGTTAAATCCACAAACCGCCGTTTCTGATTTCAATTACCAGGGTTTAAGGGTTCCCAGTAGGAATTTCCTCCGTACCCCGGCTGTCCTTACGCTATGGAAGAGAGGCACGGTATTCTCATCGAATCCTCGGAGAAGTGGTTAAGTTAGTGGAAGAATATCTTCCAAACTTATCATGATCTCAAAGGTCTTCAGCCTGTTAGGTTGTATTGAGGAGGATGGGTGATCTGTGTACTCTATACAAGATCGTTAATGGCTTGCTAGAATGTAATCTTGTCACCTACATAAACTTTAAGGTATCTACTCGGTCTGTGCGCATTCCGCAGCTGTTTATTATTCCCCTGTGCAAAAACAATGTTTCACAAAATAACCCGCTCTATAGAATGTGTAGTCAATAAAATAACATTTGTACCAAGCTGGACAATTTCTGTGATAGCTTCAGTACTTTCAAAAAAGCTATTGTCGAACACATCCAAGCCAAGGTCATCATTCTGTCTGGAATAACACAAGACTACTTACTTTTTATCTCAGGAATAAGTAATCATGGTTAGCGGGTTCGAAATTCCATGCGGGTAGAGTTGCTGACAAAAGTTAGTTGTTAAAATAAGAAATTATTATGTTTTGAAGAAAATAAATATAGTAAGTGTCCATACAGTATCACAGGTGTATGGTTTACCTTTTTTTATTGTTACTTACCATGAATACTTGCATGTAACCCTTCTATCACGCGATGTTTATTTAATGCGTGTGTTTTATACCAACAAATGCCTTTTCAAGATTACCGTCACGTGATCCTTGAAAAATTTGATTACGAAGGTCACTTTATCTTTATCTTAATTACATTATATTTATCGGCAAAAATCACGAACAAAGCCGGTCAAATATTTTCAAGGTCAAGGTCACTGACTGGCTACGAAAAAACTAATAAAAGGATTGATCAACCAATGACCGAGCCCGTGAACTCGTGATTAGTTTAATATACTTATTATGATTGAACCTAGATGAAATAGGTCCCTTCATATCTCCAGTTATCTGCAAAAAATCACGAACAAATATGATCAAATATTTTCAAGGTCAAGTTCACTAACTGGCTACCCAAAAACTAATAAAAGGATTGATTTCCAATGACGCGAGCCCATGCACTCGTGATTATTGTATTCAATTTGTATTATACTCGTAGTTAGCATACTTAATGCTGTAAAAATTCATTCAATTGTTTGCGTGGAGTTATCAAAAATCAATGTTTAAAAATGATTGTAACATCATTCATTGATTCCGATAGTTCGTAAGAAAAACGGTAGATAACTCCACCGTCGCCTTAAAGACGTATAAGACGGAAAACTCGAGTCACATCGGGCGTGTCTCGGTAGCGGAATTGGTCAAGGCATTCCCCCTGTAAGGGAAAGACTGCGGGTTCGAGTCCCGCCCGAGAAGATTCTTTTCCCCTTTGTATTCCACTCGTGATTAGTTTAATATACTTACTATGATTGGTAGATAGGCGCGCCTCCACCTCGTCGCGCCCCGCGCTTACCACCAAAGAGATCCTATAACGTTTTTTGCGTTGCCTGATTAACTATGGTAAAACCAGCAATATCATGAACTGAAGGAGGCCGCCACTGTCCCTTTAATGTTGTCAAATTGTGCTCAATTATGTTTGTTTTTTTTTATGAAGGATGCGTTTATTTGACTTCACCTCGCCTGATGATAAGCAAAGGCAAAGTCTCGGAAAGAGGATCACCGTCGTAAACATGTACCATATTAACATGGTATTAGTAGGTAACAGTGGTGGCATTTGGCTTGACGGCCTCATCAGATGCCTTTTCACGCCCCGCTTAAAGGACCCGGGGCTGTAGGAAGAAATAGGATCCATTTGAGCCGATCACTAATAATAATAATAATAAAAGGTACTCAACAGTCTTTTGTCAGGTGGTAACAAGGTGCGTGCCTGTAACAGTTGGGTCATGCCACTCTTGATGTACTCTTTTGGCATACTCAGGTGGACTCACACTGAACTCGATACCATCGATAGGAAAGTCCGGACTCAGTTGACTGCATTCCGAATGCACCACCCACGGTCGTCAGTCATGAGAATGTACATCCCGCGGAAATGTGGAGGTCGAGGTTTTTTAAATGCTAAGACCCTTCATAATCGCGAGGTGTGCAATCTCAGAGACTACTTTCTTAAGTCGAACGTGGACATGCATCGTGATGTAGTCAACGTAGATACCGGACTCACCCCGCTCGGTTTGGCTAAAGAGAACTGGCGCAGGCCTACAATAGTTAGCACTGACAGCCGCAGGGAGGTATGGCAGAGTAAGGAGCTACATGGCAGGTTCTATCGGGCCCTACACAGGCCCGAAGTAGATCTACTGGCGTCTGTGTCCTGGCTACGTTTCAGTGACCTTTTTGGGGAAACTGAAGGGTTTGTCTGTGCAATTGCAGACGAAGTTATTAAGACGAATAACTACCGGAAGTATATCATGAGGGATGGCACAATTGACATTTGTCGAGCGTGTCACCAACCTGGTGAATCCCTCAGGCATATTACTTCCGGTTGTTCTCGTCTTGCTAACGGCGAGTACTTGCACAGACATAATCAAGTAGCCAGGATAATCCATCAGCGACTTGCTCTGAAATACAACCTTGTGGAAGTTGAGGTGCCGTACTATAAGTATGTTCCTGAGCCAGTTCTACAAAATAGCCATATCACATTGTACTGGGATCGATCTATCATCACTGATAGGACTGTTGTAGCTAACAAGCCTGACATTGTGGTGATAGACCGATCCGAACGCCGAGCATTGATTGTTGATGTCACCATTCCTCATGACGAGAATCTCGTGAAAGCTGAGAAAGATAAACAAGTTAAATACTTGGACTTGGCCCACGAGGTTGTCGACATGTGGAATGTTGGCTCAGCAATCATTGTACCGATAGTCGTATCAGTCAACGGACTGATAGCAAAGAGCCTCGACCAACATCTGAAGAGGCTCGGGTTGGATGGTTGGGTCAAGGGCCAGATGTAGAAGGCAGTACTCCTTGATACGGCGCGCATCGTGAGGAAGTTCCTTTCTCTAGAGCCCTAACCACCGGTAGCTTGGTCCCTGTACCCGATGCCGGTGGGATACTATTTTTTATATTTTTAAATGGATTATTTTTTTTTTTTTTAAATATGTATTTAAAAATATAATTTATAAGATTTTGAAATGAATAAAGAGAATAATAATAATAGTTCTTCTCCCCGCCGACGTCGCCAACACCTGTATGTTGGCCGGGGAGAGGCCGGCCACCGACCTGCTTGGGACCCCGACGCCCACCGGCTTCGAATAGGGCACCCGCTACCGGTGGTGATGTGCACCGCATGCGATGGACTACTTCCATAAATGAAAACGTCATGCGGGCATATTTTGCGGCTACAGAGGGGGGAACTAACCTCAGTGCGTACCGTACTCGGATGCTTCCTCTGTTTCAGGCGCTTGAACCTTCCATCAACGTATCGGCACAACGACTATCGGACCAAGTGCGGGTCATTCAACGCAATCGTATGTTGAATGAAACCGTACTTGAGACTCTACGGCTAGAATGCTTGCGAAATATCTGTGTCACCCCCGCCCCGGCTCCTGCTCCTGCTTCTACAGTAGAAATAAATGACGATACTTGTGTTGCGCCGGATGACACACCTATTCCTGTAAGTATTCAGAACAATGAAGAGATTAAGGAGGCTTTGGAATGTGCGTTGCGGGAATATCGGTCAATGCCCGTACATGTCAGGCCACGTCTCCCGCGGTTGCCCATACATAGACGTAATATAGCGCTGGTGAGTGCCCTTGATTCATTATTACCTAGATATCTAGAAAATAGTGAAAACCTCGGTGACACCCACTCAATTCTGTATTGTACTGCTGTGGCGGCATGTCGTATGGCAGGTGCTAAATTTCCCAATAAAGATCCTGCCATACGACTTAAGTCTGCCATACCAGCATGGCAATGCAGAATTGAACGACGTGTGGCCGAGGCAAGGGTGCTCATCGGTAAACTAATCTGTTTCAGGTCGGGCAATACTCGCCCAAGAGTGATGCGCTGTGTGACCCGAGCGTTTGCGGGAACTGATATTAGTCCCCAAGATTATACGTCTCGGGTCACAGAGCGTATTGACTTCCTGAAGCAGAAAGTCTATGCATGGGCAAACCGTATTCGGAGATATAAAAAACGAGTTGATCGATATACTGTCAACCGTATGTTCCAAAGAGACCAAAGGTGGGTATATAAAAGCTGGGAGCGAACAGAAGAAAGTGTGGATGACGTGCGACGGCCGGATGCTGAAGCCACAAACGCGTTCTGGCGCAGCATTTGGTCGGTGCCCGTTAACCACACTGAAGGCGATTGGATGCGTGAGGTCGAAAGAGCATGCGAAACCATTCCAGAAATGGAAAAAATTAACATTGATGCCATTGATGTAGATTGTGCGGTCCGTTCGCTGTCTAATTGGAAATCTCCGGGACCGGATGGACTGCACAATTTCTGGCTAAAATGGCTACGGAGTTCGCATGTTGTTTTGGCCTCACAATTTCAATCCGCTGTAGAATCTGGGACGCTACCAGCTTTTATGATGACAGGAGTTACTCACCTGCTCCATAAAACTGGTAGTACCCTGGAGCCCAATAATTATAGACCGATTACATGTCTCCCAACGGTCTATAAACTTCTTACATCCATCCTGAGAGCTAAGATTAACAATCATATAAACAATAATTCTATTATGTGTGCCTCTCAGAATGGATGTAGGAATGGGGCTCGGGGTACTAAGGAGCTCCTCCTGATTGATATGGCTATTAGCCAACAAGCTCGCCGCAATCGTAAGGATCTGACAGCATGCTGGATAGATTACAAGAAAGCGTTTGACTCCGTGCCACATACGTGGCTTTTGAAGGTGCTGGAGTTGTATAAAGTGAATACAACTCTATGTACCTTCTTAAGGTCATGTATGGGGCAATGGAGGACGGTTCTTTTCTATCCAGGGTGTCGCCAGGCTTTGGGTCCTTTGGTTCTGCTTAGCCCTGAACCCACTTAGTACTTTACTAGTGAATTCAGGGTTAGGTTATAGGTTACGAAGAGAGGGTCAGATGGTATCCCACCTCTTTTACATGGATGATTTAAAGCTATTCGCCCACACCAACCCTCAATTAATAGCTTTACTGAAGGTAACTGAAACATTCAGTAATTCTATTAAAATGGCGTTTGGTGTGGACAAATGTGCAGTCATTCATGTAAAGCGAGGGCGGGTGGTGGAGTCGGAGGGTATACAACTCTCTGATTCCACTAACCTAAGATCACTCCTCGTAACCTATAAATACTTGGGTATGTCACAGGCGTTATGCATCAATGAGGTCGACATGAAACAAATGTTACAGGAACGTTTCTTTGGCCGCCTGAAAAAGGTACTCAACAGTCTTTTGTCGGGTGGCAACAAGGTGCGTGCCTGTAACAGTTGGGTCATGCCACTCTTGATGTACTCTTTTGGCATACTCAAGTGGACTCAGACTGAACTCGATACCATCGATAGGAAAGTCCGGACTCAGTTGACTGCATTCCGAATGCACCACCCACGGTCGTCAGTCATGAGATTGTACATCCCGCGGAAATGTGGGGGTCGAGGTTTTTTAAATGCTAAGACCCTTCATAATCGCGAGGTGTGCAATCTCAGAGACTACTTTCTTACGTCGAACGTGGACATGCATCGTGATGTAGTCAACGTAGATACCGGACTCACCCCGCTCGGTTTGGCTAAAGAGAACTGGCGCAGGCCTACAATAGTTAGCACTGACAGCCGCAGGGAGGTATGGCAGAGTAAGGAGCTACATGGCAGGTTCTATCGGGCCCTACACAGGCCCGAAGTAGACCTACTGGCATCCGTGTCCTGGCTACGTTTCAGTGACCTTTTTGGGGAAACTGAAGGTTTTGTCTGTGCAATTGCAGACGAAGTTATCAAGACGAATAACTACCGGAAGTATATCATGAGGGATGGCACAATTGACATTTGTCGAGCGTGCCACCAACCTGGTGAATCCCTCAGGCATATTACTTCCGGTTGTTCTCGTCTTGCTAACGGCGAGTACTTGCACAGACATAATCAAGTAGCCAGGATAATCCATCAGCGACTTGCTCTGAAATACAACCTTGTGGAAGTTGAGGTGCCGTACTATAAGTATGTTCCTGAGCCAGTTCTAGAAAATAGTCATATCACATTGTACTGGGATCGATCCATCATCACTGATAGGACTGTTGTAGCTAACAAGCCTGACATTGTGGTGATAGACCGATCCGAACGCCGAGCATTGTTTGTTGATGTCACCATTCCTCATGACGAGAATCTCGTGAAAGCTGAGAAAGATAAACAAGTTAAATACTTGGACTTGGCCCACGAGGTTGTCGACATGTGGAATGTTGGCTCAGCAATCATTGTACCGATAGTCGTATCAGTCAACGGACTGATAGCAAAGAGCCTCGACCAACATCTGAAGAGGCTCGGATTGGATGGTTGGGTCAAGGGCCAGATGTAGAAGGCAGTACTCCTTGATACGGCGCGCATCGTGAGGAAGTTCCTTTCTCTAGAGCCCTAACCACCGGTAGCTTGGTCCCTGTACCCGATGCCGGTGGGATACTATTTTTTATATTTTTAAATGGATTTTTTTTTTAATATGTATTTAAAAATATAATTTATAGGGTTTATAAATGAATAAAGAGAATAATAATAATAATCATTTATTTCAGATTCATCATCCATAGGTATTTGTTAGTACAATTGCGAACTTACAATCTAGTGCTGGTAAATTAATAAAACATTTAGGTAAATCGTAAATGGCAGGTCCGGGTGGACTCCCCGATGATGGTGCAGCCGTATCCAGCGAGCCAGCATCGGCGAGTCCCACCAGTCTGCCAGCACGCGTAGGATGGTGTTGGGACTGCCGCGCGTGCGGCGCATGATAGAAGCGCATCGTTTTCGCATGATTGCCGCAAAGCCGTCTGTGTCAGCCGCCGCGGACATCGCGGAGGCGCTGCAATAGCGCGGCAGCCCCATCAGCACACGGAACGCGTTGTTATATTGAACGCGCAGATCGCTGTATGCCCGCTGCGTATAGTTCACCCACAGGCCGCATGCGTAAAAGGACTGACAGTACGCTTTAAAAAGCGCAACTTTGACAGTCCCCACACACCGCGAGAACCTGCGGGCCAACATGTTGCAACGGACCGGATCCACACTATCTTTAAGGTCCTCGGTGACCCAGTGGCCCAAATACTTAAATTGCTCAACTTTGTTTAGAGCTGTACCACATAACGAGAAATTCGGTGGTAATAGTTTTCTAAAAATACAAACTGGCTACACTAGATGGCGTTATACTTGATTATCATCATCAAGCTTCGTTTCATGTCTTTGAGGAATTTAAAACTTTCTGAAGCAATGACGGTGGTGTTATACGGTACTGAAAATTTTGGTTCTTTCCTTTTTTTTGACTGTTTTTGATTAATTCAGTTTTTTAGAACTATGTAAAGATTTTATTGATTTTTAATAGGATAAAGTGTTTCACCTTTGTTCACGATTGTACTTTAGCTTTTCAAATTTAATGTGAATAAAATGTTAATGATCCAACGGAACATGTTTTTTTATGGAATAAGGAAACAAACGAGCAGATGGATCGCCTGATGGTAAGCAATCACCGGCGCCCATAGACACCCGCAACACCAGAGAAGAAAGAGAGAGACCTTTTAAAAGAGAATGCGCTTTGAAAGTTTGAAGGTCGTATTGGTAGGTGTATCCAGTGAAAAATAGGGAAATTAAAAGTCTAATGTCTAACCCATACAAGAAGGTCCCTTTGGACCTTCAGTCTGACGTCTTCCTTACGGCTACAGAGCCAAGATTTCGGGCTCAGTGTAAATAATAAAATAATACCTTCAAAAAGAGTTTTTATAAGTGTTAATAAAATAAAATATACGTTGAGGTCAATTTATATTGCGAGACTTATTGAATTAAATTAACCAAAAAATGACCTTTGTTGAATAAATACGCTAAATTAAGTTGAATAACATGATCGTAAAACGTAATGGAGGTCAGTTTTTAGGGTTCCGCAGCCAAATGGCAAAAAACGGAACCCTTATAGATTCGTCAATGTCTGTCTGTCTGTCCGTCCGTGTGTCACAGCCACTTTTCTCCGAAACTTTAAAGCCTATTCTGTTGAAACTTGGTAAGTTGAATCTGTGAAACGCATTAAGAATTTCACACAAAAATAGAAAAAAAAAGCAATAGATTTTGGGGGTCTCCATACTTAGAACTGAAAGTCAAAAGTATTTTTTCATCAAATCCAAACTTCCACCGAAAATTGGTTTGAACGAGATCGGGTTGTTCCGTATTGATCCCACGAAAGTTGTCCCGTAAGTTGTTTTTTTTAATCCATACTTAATATTATAAATGCGAAAGTAACTCTGTCTGTCTGTCTTTCTGTCTGTCTGCCTGTATGTTACGCTTTCAGGCCTAAGCCACTGAACCGATTTTGATGAAATTTGGTATAAGGGTAGATTAGACCTTGAGAAAAGACATAGGCTATGTTTGGTCGCGGTAACCGACATCCACGCGGGCGGAGCCGCGGGCAAAAGCTAGTACTTCATAAACTGAAATTTTCGCCTTTCATTCTATTAACTCAATAATAATAAAAAATAAAACATATGAACTACAAGAACTTATATATTATGTTACTTGCTGCTAGGGAACCCTTCATGGGCGAGTCTGACTCGCACTTGGCCGGTTTTTTATACGACAAGTCAATATGACGTCACTTCACATAATGGTAAGTTGGAGGCAAAGTCTCCGGCAAGAGGGTCACCATTACGGACACCAACAAAGTTACAATATTGGCACTCAACTTGACGGCCTCATCAGATGCTTTTTCACGCCCCGTTTAAAGGACCCGGGACTGTAGCAAGAAGGAAACACGTGAGTTGGCAGGGAAAGATATGGTGCGGTAAAGCAAAAAGTCACCAAACTGCTTTATTCTTGACTAGCTTTTGCTCACGGCTCCACCCGCGTGGATGTGAGTTATTGCGACAAAACATTTCTCAAAAGACGTAGGTGTATGAAGTTTCATGCTTCTAATGTTGAAAATGACGAACTTTCCATACAACAGCTTTGCCTAGTAGTAAAATTTTGAGAAACGCTGATACACGTGTTCATTTTTTTTTATGACACAGGTTTATGTAATTTAGCTAGCTCTGAAAATTACGGACTTTCATACAAACTTCCATCCCTTATTTTACCCCCTTAGTAGCAGAATTTCCAAAAATCCTTTCTTAGCGGATGCCTACGTCATAACATCTATAATGGCTGCATGCCAATTTTCAGCAGGATCCGTCAAGTGGTTTGGGCTGTGCGTTGATAGATCTCTATGTCAGTCACCTTTGAGTTATGTACAGTAAGCTTCAGAGAAAAGGAACCCCCCTTGAGGATAAAACCATTATCAAGGGGGGTTCCTTTTCTCTGAAGCTTACTGTACATTTAGAATGAACCTAATAATTTGCACCGCATGAGGGTGACATCAAAGTCCTGCACGTATTGTCCTGTTTATGAAAGGATGTATACCACATTGCCGTGCACCTTTCAAATATTTTTGAGTGTATCGAATTTAACAATATCAATTAGCGTAACGCAGTCCATTGCCGGACATAGGCCTCTCCCAATGTTGGGAGGCTTTGTCCTACTGTCTCCACGCTGGCCAGACGGGTTGGTACAAGGTTTTATTTCGAGTTTTCCTTCTCTCGCAGTGATATTGTCTGCGTTTTTTTTCCGTTAGTCAATTCTTACGACACCCTTCAAATAATATAGGGTGTTTTTTCTATCGTGCGAAAAATCCCCACGGATACCAACCGGAGCCGGTGGAGGTGGTTGTGTCGGACTCGAATCGACTAAAACGGACGTCGTTTTTGGGTATTTGATTGCCGATGAGAATGCAGGGAACATAATCTCTCGCAAGTAAATGATAATCGGATGGTGGCTTTTTGGTCACCTCACGGATTGATTGATGATTTGACATTGGTTGTAGGTATATTCAGCGGTAACTCTTGGTACAGCACTATTATAGGACCAAATAAGATTTTCATATTGTTTATCTAGAGATCCGGTTCTCAGCATTCCATGAATTTACCGTGCGGTCGCCGGGTCCATAGCGTGGTACAGAGAGGAACACTGTGACGGCGCCTGGGACTTGCGACCCAGGTGTAGGTTTAGTGTGATGCATCAGCGCTCACCTCCACCGTCAGTCGTGTTCCCCCCTCTGCCTATCCAAATTTGGTAAGTTCCTATCAACGCCGTTTTAGATATTCGTTTGAGTAAAGATATAATAGGTATTATTGAGTACTTAGTTATCATACTTAATGCTGTAAAAAAATCATTCAATAGGTATTATGTATTGAACAAAGTGTTCAAGTTTATTTTTTCTTAATACTTTTAATGCTATCGTCCAATAATGGTTGATATCACTTTTCAGGTTCAAATGTCAATCTAGACTTACTAAGAATTAAGATAAGGACTTGTTTTTTTAATGTTATAATAAGGTGCGATAGTGATAACGTATAGTGCAAGCTCTTTTTCTATTATTGTTCACGCTACATGTTTTTCAAATCAGTGTAGTCCTTACCTAAAAATAATATCGTTTTACATAATTAGCATACAGCATTATATAAAGAAAAGTTTGTTTTTAGAAGTGGTTCTATTAATAACTTTTTCTTAGTTTTAGTAATTATCTATTCCCGGTTCGATTCCCGTTCAGTGCAAATATTTGTATGCATGAATATGGCTATTTGCATTGGTCTGGGTGTTTCTATGTATAATATGTATGTATTTACAAAAAAAAAGTATATAAGTATGTTTATCCGCATTCTAGATTCCATAACACAAGCTATAAAAGCTTACCATGGGTCTAGATAGCGTTGTGTAGAATGTTGTGGAATATTTATTTTATTTTTATTTTATCTATATCATCTAAATCTAAATCTATCTTGTTCAGTCCAGAAATATCCATGACCACTGGTGGTAAGCTGAACGCAAAGTCTCGGAAAGAGTGTCACCATTATAAACGTGTACCATGTTAACAGTGGCGGCACTCAGCTTGACGGCCTCATTAGATTCCTTTTCACGCCCTACTTAAAGGACCCGGGACTGTAGGAAGAAGGAAACACGTGAGCTGGCAGGGAGTTCCAGGTCTTAATGGTTAGACATCTGTTATACATCCTGTTGCACATGGGTTTAACACATCTCTACCACAAAAGAGCGTCTAAGTATTTAGACTCGTCTAAAGTTTGACTTCATTTTAGACACACAGGGTAGGCAGTCAACGCCAAAAGAATAAGTTCCGCGACAATATTCGGAACAAAAAATGACATTGCCGCCATACTAATTGTTGATTGGTTGGGGCCATGACAGGTTGGTTTAATATACCTACTAACTTCAACCAATGATAAGTAGTGTTGCTAAGGTGAAAATCACGCTAAATACGATTTTTGGTAACAAAAAAGATAAACACATGTTGGGCTAGTGTTTAATTTTACCTTCATTTATAAATCAATAAGTTGTCCCTAAGCGACCCCATCACCTCTTGCAGTGCAGCTTCTGTGTGCACACTCGCATCCTCCCAATTCCTTCCATGCACTATCAATGCTGTATCTTCAGCATAAGTGATAATATCAAAGTTTCTTAGCGATTTAGCACACAAACCATTGACGTACACGACCACAGAACAGAAAAAATACACGACAAACAGGGTAGGCCCCTAGACCATTCCCTGTGGGACTCCAAATGACAATGACGCCCGCTCACTCACGCAATCACCAATTTTAACATACAGTGCAAGTTAATAAAAGTCTTGAAATAAAAGCAATCATCAATTTACTGTAGAATTACAACATATTCCTGATCATCGTCATCTATTTCATCATCATCAAATAGCTAAACTAATATTTCTATACCCATGTAAACTTTTTTTTTTCAGATAGAGGACCTTCTTTCTTCGCTGTATACGCTTGCACACCCACTTCGTAAAGGACTCTCATCTTCATTCCGTGGTACGTGTATTCATTTTTGTCCGCAGCCACTTCTATTGTAGCTACTTCAACGAGCGGCTGTTTCTGGAATAGTTAGAAAGACGAGTCAAATAGCAGATAAATACAATGGGATCCCGATACCGCTATTACCGCTTTATTGTATTATATGACGTACAAATGTCAGTGTGACAGCCGATTCACAACTGTATATTATTCTGGAATACTGACCTAAAAAGTGCATTACATTTTTTCATTCACACTACGAGAAGTCATTTCATTTTAAACTTTAACAGTTAAAGGTTAAATGACATTTTTCAGTGTTGGTGGCATGATAGTCAACTGCAGGCTGTCTCCCAATTATTGTGAGAATTTTTATTATAATTGTAACAATGAAGTAGGTTGTTAAAATCAAGGAAATTAGGAGAAGATAACAAAAATATATTACAATAACAATTTAAAAAGTCAAAAAAACCCAATCGCACCTTTATACTCGTAAAGCCCCGTTAGTTTTCTTTCGGTTCATGATTTGCAAAAAATGGGTTTTGCCTGATAACAAACTTTTTCGGTCTGATAAGTAAATGCAATGGGTTTTTTATTTAGTTAAATTCTCTCACTTGAGCATTTCATTTTTTCCAATGTTTTTCGAACTTAACATAATAAATAAATAAATAAGCATAATAAATGCTATAAAAAATTCATTCAAATTAAATTACCCAGTTTTTTTTTTCATTCTTACTCTATTATGTTACGCTCCACCAAAAAGTAAATTTGCTATGAAAAATGATTGGTTCTCCCCATCTCTTCCCGTGGGTGTCGTAAAAGACAACCAAGGGATCCTCTTCACCCAGTTAACAATAGCTTCTGAAAATATACCCACTTGACGGCAGTGGTCTCGCCACCTACGTGGGATCGAAAATCATAGTTTTCGAAATTTAAATGTTAACACGCTTAGCTTTTTGCCTACCTTATGTTTATCGGAAATGTATGCTTTTTATTAGTATTTTTTTTGGGAGGGTATTTACCGGCACCATGCTGAATTCCGTCAGCGTAGATCCATCTTCTTGTGTTTCATATTTGACGTCCATTGGCGACTCATACACTCTGACCTGTAAAAATAATTATAACTCTATTGTATTTGTCGGTAATAATAATAATAACATAAGTAGAAACTATATTTACTACAGCCTATCACAAATTGTAAGAACAGAGGATTCTGTGCCGTCAGTGCAGAAGACGAGGCCTTTGGTCTTCCATCTAACAGTACTGACATATTACCGCTGTTAAAGATTCTCCCCTGGGACTCCAGCGACTACAATATGGGGTTCTTCAAGAAGGGCATTAGAAGGTTTCTCCAGGGTGGGCAGCACGTGTAACGCCCCTAGGTGGGCTGTGTGCTTGTCTGACACCTAAGTAGTATAAAAAAAACATGACCTTCCCTGGACCAAGTAGAAGTCTTCAAACAGGCCTCTGACACAGTACGATCGAAGCAAGGATTATTCTAGTTGAGGTTTCTCAGATTTGAATGAAGAATCACTCGACATACTACCGCCCACCTGCTAAAGTGTGTTGCTTGCCTATACACAAATACACCGGAGGACCTCATGAGCGCCTCGGAAAACGCTGCAAGTGAAAATATATATGTGTCTACGCCAATAGGACTGCGATCAGCGTGGCAGCACACTGGATCAATAAAATAATGACAAAAAAACTGCCGTTGATACGACACAAGCAGGTGCGGTATGAAAGTAACTTCATTCCACGCACGCTCAACCTGTGGAATAAACTCCCTGCTGCAGTTTTTACCAAGCGACTATAATATGGGGTTCTATAAGTGCGTTAGAAGGTTTAGGCCAATGTTGTGGAGTATATTCGGGAGCGCGAATGTGACACCCCTGGTGTTGCACACGTCAATAGGCCACGGTAACCACTTTTCATCAGGTGTGTATGTCTGCGTCGGAGGTCGCAAAACGACTTCTGTCCTCCATGAGCGCTGGCCTGGGGGTGACCGGTGGAGCCGCCTGTCACCCTAGCAGAAGCAGGCCGCGGCGGCGGCGCAAAATGCGCCTCCCCGTAACCAGGGTTAGATGGGGACACTGTGGTCCCCACAACCCGAAGGAGGCCATCTCGAAAGAGATGGTCCTGGGTCTGCCGGGGTGCGAGAGATTATGCTTTTGGCAATCTCACCTCCGGCAACCAAAGTCGGTTCGAGTCCGATATAACCTCCTCCACTATGTGGTATCCGTGGGAATTTTTTGCACGTAAAAAAAAAACAAAAAATGATGTGCATGTCTGCAACTTTAGAGATTAAAAAAGAGAAAGGACACGAAGAATTTGCTCACCTTATAACCCAAAATGGGGTCTGCATCATCAGAATTTTCGACTTTCTCCCATTTGACAACAAAATATTGCGCATCTTCAACAGTTTCCTCATGGAAAGTCTCAACTTCAACGTTTTGAGGGGGGGTATCTATCGGAAACCCTTGGGCCAGTGCCACTAAACAGAGAAAGAATAAGATTTTCATCTTATGTGAATTCTAAGACTGCTTTTTGATGTTGGTTATCAACGTATTATCCGGACCGTAACTACAGCACAAATGTAGGTTTATAACGAGGAGTTCAGATAAAATTAAGATGTTTTCTGTTATAATTCTAACCTTTTAGATAATTTAAGTGTAAACCATAGATAAAATTGTTTTTATTACAATGTTAGGATGACCTGTAGAAAACAAGAAGTCTGTGTGATATCATGTGTGATATTATGTAACCTAGTGGTATGGGTAATTGACTGCTGAGACGAGGTCTCGGGTTCGATCCCAGGTTTACAATGGCATACACCAATGACTTCTCGATGCTTTTCGAAGTTATGTGTGTATTTATCGCAGGTTTATAAGTGCCCGGCTAATGGCAATAGGCTCGCCACCTATTACATTGGGACCTAAACATAAACTGGCGAAATGTGGGTGCTAGCACCTCTGCCTACCCCTTCGGGGAATACAGGCGTGAGTTTATGTATGTATGTATGTATGTATTTTAACGTAACCAAACAAGGGAAAAATCATTACATAGTATAAAGCAAAGTGGCTTCCCGCGTCTGTCCGTCCCTATGTATGCTTATATCTTCAAAACTACGCTACAGATTTTGATATGGCTTCTTTTAATAGGTAGAATAATTCAAGAGGAAGGTTTATATGTATAATACATGCTTAATATAGTAGAGAGTGCAGCGGAAACGGGATTGGAAGCACGCCGGAAAGAAGTTCGCCGGATCAGCTTATTACAAACGGCTTCTATGGCGCATCAATAGATCAATCGACTGTTACATAGTTCGATTACCTTATCAGCTCTGGGCCTCGATTCTACTCAAGCAAAACCACGGTCATGACACAGCCACTACAAAAAACGGCATTAAATTTTGGACATTAAAGCGATGCAGTTAAAGTTCATAAATAAATGACTTTTTTTAGAGTGAATGAAAAAGGGTAATGAAACTTTTTAAATTTCATTTTAGACTTTAGGTTTATATAGAAATAAAGTCCAAAATTAATATATAATAATAATTAATGTAATTTTTTTCAGTGGCTGTGGTAAGACAATGTTTTAGCTTTTTTTTATACTGGACTCGTCAATTGGACCTCACCTCGCCTGATGTTAAGCTAATAGCAAAGTCTCGGAAAGAGGGTCACCATCGTATACATTTACCATGTTAACAGTGGTGGCACTCAGCTTGTTGGCCTCAATAGATGCCTTTTTACGCGCCGCTTAAAGGACCCGGGACTGTAGCTTGGTTGTAGACTTTTCTCAGAGGGTTTTGGTCAGACGCCAGTCACTCTCTTTAAAGCTAAAATAAGCTAAATCGAAATATATATGTAGTAGAAAAGCGGGCGCAGGGTCACAAAGTGCAAGCTATGGTGCTGCCGAGTCTAACGCTATGATGTTGAGAATGATAAAGCTTCGGTAGCTTAGTGGTTAAGGAGTCGGCCTTACGATCGAGAGGTCTCGGGTTCGAATCCTGGTCATTACACTACCGACGTGAACCGACTCCTAGCACAAGCAATTTAGCTTAGTTGGAAGGGTTAGAGGGAATATTAGTAACTTCGGTTCTAATATTCTTTAACAAAAAAAAATTAAGATGCAGAGAGGTATAGGCTGGTTTCATACTGCATCAGATCGATCTTGACTAAAAAGTTAATTTTTTTTTAATATTTTTGGTCCGTCGATTGACTGCACCCTGCTAGATGGTAGTACAGCTGGCGTGCAGTCCAGAAGATACAGATCACCATTCTCGATGCTATTGAACGTAAAATGGTGGTCCCTAACATGATGGCCTTGATAGATGCCTTTTCACGCCCCGCTTGAAGTACCCGGGACTGTAAATGTAAATGATGTAAATGACTTTAATACCAGGGTCCTAATGACCAAGACAATCTGTTTTTACTGATTTAAACTATATTATTGTTCTAACTAAAGGTGTGTACCAAATATCACAACAATCAATCATTATGAAGAGGGATAACCAAGGCATTAATATAATTTTGGTCACTTTGTTTGGCAACATCGACAATAATAACACGTCTGTGTGTTTGAGCCTTTGTTTTATAATAAAAAGGTATTAAAAACTACAGTGGCTAACCAAAATCTTGTTAGAGATATGCTTGGAGATAATATTATGAAGTACAGTTATCTTTGAATCATTCTTTAAGCCTTTTCTTAACATAGTTGGGGTATTTTTTAACGTGCGAAAAATCCCCACGGATACCACCGAGGAGCCGATGGAGGTGGTTATGTCGGACTCGAACCGACTATAACGCACGCTGTATTTGGGTCTTTGGTTGCCGGAGGTGAGATTACATAAATCATATCTCTCGCACCCCGGCCGAACCAGGACCATCACTGTCGAGATGGCCCCTTCGGTTTATGGGGACCATAGTGTTGGGGTTGGCTAATTATTAGATAGGATATATAACAAAATACAGCCTCTGTGGCGTACCGGTAGTGGATCCAGCCGCCACTTACTGATTATGGATATTTGCATTGGTCTGGTCGTGCCTCGGAGAGCACGTTAAGCAGTCGGTCCCAGTTGCCATACGAATAACTATGACAGTCGTTACGGGCAGTTGGTACCCCAAACAGTTCCCCAACAGGTCTAATTTAGTCTTAAACTCGCCTTTCCTTCAGAGGACAACACGTGCAGGGCTAAGATGCCATCCATATATGGTGCAGAATATACCTGCTAGAACCAAGCGTTTCAGCGACTCATTGCTATGCCGCACCATTAAGACCTGGAACTCCCTGCCAGCTCACGTGTTTCTTTCTTCCTACAGTCCCGGGTTCTTTAAGTGGGGCGTGAAAAGGCATCTGATGAGGTCGTCAAGCTGAGTGTTATCATGGTACATGTTTACGATGGTAACCCTCTTTGCGAGACTTTGCCTTTAGCTTACCATAAGGTAAGGTGAAGTCAAATTGACGTGACCTTTAAAAAATAACTTCGGTATCGTCTTAGGTCAGATGGCAGTCGCTTCACGGAAAATATCGAAGTTCAGCCAGATCCGCAGTTAGACTGGTAAAAGCGGACCCTAGACTCCAAGTTGGAAGCTTCAGAAGCGACTGGGATTAACGCTAGAAAGAATAAGAAGGATATGAAACAAAATATTGAAGTGATAAGTTCAAAATTATTTATTAACGTCAATAAGACATTTTATCTTCAGTAAAAGGGGACAGCAGCACTACAAGCGCACTGTCCAGTAATGGTCACGGCTCCAGCAGCAGCCACATCACCTCCAAATCTCACAGCACCCATGATAGGGACCTGACCAGCGACAGCGGTAGTACCAGCAACTGGCAGTTCCCCAGCAACAGCTACATTGCCTTCACCAACGCCTCCGTATTGAGCAATAGCGTCAATAGCAGCGATTTCAGGACCGTAACCAAATGAACCAAGACCAACAGCATCTACGAACATTCCGTAAGCAGGAGTGGCTATTCCGGCGCCGTAAGGTGCAATGGCTGAGGCAGGTGCGATACCGGCGCGACCCAAGCATTGACTGAATACATTCTGTAAATAGAAAGAATAAAAACGCTATAAATACACCTAATAGTAAGTTATTAGGAATAACGGGTGGAGCCGCCTGTCACCCCAGCAGAAGCAAGCCACGGCGGCGGCGCGCTAAAAAGCGCGCCTCCCCATTCCGGGGGCGAGTAGGGGACACCGTTGTCCCCCCTCCCGAGGAGGGCCAAACCGTAAGGGATGGCCCTGGGTCCGCCGGGGTGCGAGGGATATGTCGATGACAACCTCACCTCCGGCCTAGCACCACGATCCACAGTCGGCGTGCGGTTTAGTCGGTTCGAGTCCGACATAACCTCCCCTTCCGGCTCCGGCAGGGGGGGTATCCGAGGGGATTTCCGCACGAAAAAAAAAGTTATTAGGAATAATGAATTGATGAGACTATCTCAGTTCTGCTGGAAAAGTCTCTACGAATGTTGGCTAGCTTTTGCCTACTGTTTTCACACTGGCCAGGCGGGTTGGTACAGGGTATAATTCCTGATGGCGGAAGATGTTGTTCCCGCCATCGTCGATATGTGGTGACGACGGACACCGTGGTGGTTTAGTGGGTAGTCTGGCCGCTCCCTGCCCCCGTGGGGGGTGAGCGAAGTGCTTAAAAGCATTCCAGCACGTAAAAAAAAAAAAAAAAAAACGGTATAATTCCTAGTTTTCCTAATCTCTGTGATAACGTCTGCATAATCTTACGATGCCTTTGGAATGAGATAGTCCTGGGTCAGCCGGGGTGCGAGGGATATGTCGAAGACAACCTCACCTCCAGCCTAGCACTACGACCTACAATCGGCGTGCGGGTTTAGTCGGTTTGGGTCCGACATAACCTCTCCTTCTGGCTCCGGTGGGGGAGGTATCCGAGGGGGTTGCCGCATGAAAAAAAAGGGATCAGATAGTTTTGAATTCTTTTTACATCACCACACGTATAAAATAATACAATATAAGAATACACTAGCTGACTAGGCGAACTTCGTACCACCAAATTTTTCCGCTCCGTGGCGTCAGATCCTGTTCTCGTTGCACCCTCTACTATTTAAAGCATGTTTTATACATATAAACCTTCCTCTTGAATCACTCTATCTATTAAAAAAACCGCTTCAAAATCCGTTGCGTAATTTTAAAGATTTAAGCATACATATAGGGACGGACTGACAGTGACTTTGTTTTATACTATGTAGTGAGTAGTGATTACGTAATCATAGAGTTCAGGAGCAAGTAATGCATGGATTACAACCGGTAAATATATATTTTTGAAATATATTATCGCAAAAGTTTTTTTTGTGGGATATTTTGATCATAGAAGTAATTAAAAAAAATCTGACAAAAGGGTTATCAATGCGTGAAGAATGGTCACCTATTCTAACAATGATCTAGTCAGTCACACTAGATCTAGGCTAGTATAATTTAATAAATAAATATTTACAATATAAATAACTTTCTTGGTATTTAGTTTCTAGCTATGAGCTCCTCAATGTCATCATCATCATGTAATGGAGAACATAAAACATAAATCACTATAAAAGATTCTTTCTCTCGCAAAGGCATGCCAATATTTGGTCTGATTTATATTATATCAATAGTTTGGTTTGCATAAGCCAATATATGGTCAAAAATATAAGGTGTAACAAAATTAACTCTCGGAACTTTAGGGGATGGATCGGTATCGGCAGCTATTCCCGATAAAAAAAAATTAACATATACTTTTTATTCTAAACGGGCACCTATAAAATAAGTTTACTAGAATTCGAAATTCATCGGGAAAAAGAAGCGCTCAAGTGGGACTTGAACCCACGACCCCTTAAAAGACGGATATAAAGAGCAGGGAAAATTTGAAGTGATTCAAGTGTGGCTCAATAGCTCAGTTGGAAGAGCATTCCCCCTGTAAAAGAAAGGTCGTGGGTTCAAGTCCCATTTGAGCGCTTCTTTTTCCCGATGTATTTCAAATTTAAAAGTTAGCATAATAAATGCTATAAAATTTTCATTAAAAAAAAGTTTACTAGAATGTAAAAAAAGAATTTCTCTCACCTGTACCAAGCAAGCCTGGACGCAGAAGAAGATTACTACAAAGGTATTCATTATTGATATATTTTCTTTCGACAAAAAAAACCGAAGAATGATGTCTCTACTTAATTTCGTTCACTTTTTATACCTACAAGATAATCTATTGTATCAACCGCCATGGAAACGCACAATTTCATCATTTTAACGCATACAGTTATAATTTCAATATTTAACGTGATCGTTCGTGACATTTTTAGTTTTTTACTTTAGTACATTTATTATTTCACAAGTTTTATAATTTCAATTGCCTATATGCTCAATATTCTCGAAATTTGTTGAAATGTTTTAGTATAAAGCCTGAAGGTGTTTAGTTGTAAATCATTCTTGTGTTCGTAGCATCAGTAAGGACATGTCTGCTAAGGTCTTCTTCGTCTTCTGCGCTCAGGCGCTATTTGTGCAGGTAATATTTTTTCAAATCACAACTTTTGATTGCAAAATTAAAACTACAATTTGTAAAAAAAACCTTCAAAATTTGGTCAGTTATATAAAAACTAATTTGAATCCAAAAATCCAACTACAGTATTTTGAAAAACGTTTACTTAGACACCGAAAGTCGTCCATTTTAATTTTTGCATAATTGCAAAAGTATTTGCTTGTTAGGCAGATTTGTTACTTTAGCACAACTAAAATGATTTTTCAATAGTAATAACGGGAATTATAGCCAGGTTACACTGGCCGTGGTTTCCTAGACCTGGTCGAAACGTCAGGCAAATCAA
The DNA here is from genome assembly GCA_914829495.1 of Eilema sororculum. Taxonomy (NCBI): domain Eukaryota; kingdom Metazoa; phylum Arthropoda; class Insecta; order Lepidoptera; family Erebidae; genus Eilema; species Eilema sororculum. The sequence continues at coordinate 3,596,208 of OU618560.1, read as the reverse complement.
AGTACGTATGTACCTATACCATGATCACGTTAATTCCCGTTATTGTTATTGTATACCATGGAACGGGAGAGTTTAAATGATTTAGTTAAAATTTGATATCGAGTAGTAAGCTATCCTGCAGAAGAATACATACTTAATACTTTTTCCGCTAGTTCATTATAAATTAAAATATATTTGTATTAATTTCCGTACTCCGTATATCCGTATCCCTTTTTTTTCCGTGCTGAAATCCCCTCGGATACCCCCCCCCCTGCCGGAGCCAAAAGGGGAGGTTATGTCGGACTCGAACCGACTAAAACCGCACGCTGACTGACTGGGTCGTGGTGCTAGGCCGGAGGTGAGGTTGTCATCGACATATCCCTCGCACCCCGGCTGACCCAGGGCCATCCCTTACGGTCTGGCCCTCAATATATCCGTATCCCAGAACAACGCTCAGTTGTGAGTCAACTCTTACAGATTGTATTCTAAATGACATTAGAAGATCTACACAAAAATCAAGATTTTGAAGTGAGTATCGTTCTGGAATACGGACCCTAATGTTAGTCTTATTTAATATTAATGATATCGTTTTTACATTACAGTCTGCACTGAGCCAGTGCACCAGCCGCGCTGCAGTGGCTGCTGCTCCCGGAATCGCTGCGCCTACCTTAGCGTCTGCTTACGGCTTGGGTGCCCCCTACGGTTTGGGTGCTTCCTATGGTCTTGGTGCTCCTTACGGTCTCGCTGCTTCTTCTCTAGCTGGTCCTTATGGCATTGCCAACCCCGCTTTAGCCGCACCTGGTTTAGACTACACCCCTACAAGTGGCGGCTTACTTCCCCTCTCCAGTGGTTCTGTCGTTGCCCCAATTGGCCTCTCTGTAACATCTGACAATATCTATGAAGGTGCTTTAGCTGTCACTGGTGAGCTACCGTTTGTCGGTACTGTTGGTTTGGAGGGAGTGTTGCCCACTGCTGGTGTTGGTGTCGTCAATCATGCGTGCGGTAATGGTATCAATGCTATGATTGGTGAACCAGCAGGTTACGGCTCAGCTTATGCTAATGCTGGTATTGGTCCCTTCGGCGCTATTGCTCCCGCTGCTGCCATGGGTTCAATAATCGGCACACCTCGTCCAGGACAGCCTATTCCTTACGGCCCAGAATTTGCAGCTCCTGTTTTAGCTGCTCCCGGTTTAGGATTCACCCCTACCAGCGGTGGATTACTTCCTATCTCCAGTGGTTCTGCTATCGCTCCCGTTGGTATCTCTGTAGCATCTGAGAACGCTTACGAAGGTATTTTGGAAGCAGCAGGTAAACTGCCGTTCGTTGGTACTGTTGGTATTGAGGGAGTGTTGCCCACTGCTGGTGCCGGTGTCGTCAATCACTCCTGCGGTAATGGTGTCAATGCTATGGCCAGTGAGAATACCGCCTTCGCTCCGGGTTACGCTGGTGCCATCGCTTCTGCTGCAGCTATTTCTCCTTTCGGTGCTATTGCTCCTGCTGCAGCTCTTTCTCCCTTTGGTGCTATTGGCCCCGCTGGTGTCATCGCTCCAGGCATCGCTAATCCTGCTCTCGGATGGGCTGGCAGAGGATGCGGCTGTGGTCTGTAAAAGAGATTGAGTGTGTTGAAGTATTACTTAATAAATAAAGAATACAGGATAAAGTTTGTTATTTTATTGAAATCACTAAATTACCCCGTATAGTATAGAATGTATAGATCAAGTACTGAAATACGCACTGTGCAAATAGAAGAAACAGAAAATGAAAAATATAATTCTCCTCGTATCTGAATGAATTTTTTATGGCATTTATTATGATAACTTTTAAGTTCGAAAAACATCGGAAAAAATTAAACGCTCGAGTGAGATTTGAACTCACGACTTTTCCCTTACAGGGGGAATGCCTTGTATCATTATAAATGTTGGTGTACAACTATAATATTATAAACTACTTATGGTACATTCGACCGACCGCGAGTATTCTAGAATAAACAGGCAATATCACCCACATATTGGCTGTTTATTCTAGGAATTAACTTTACTCGCGTTTGTTCGAACCGGCCCTTAGTGGAATAAATAAAGAAATAAGCGGTTTAGTGCAAGTTGGAGTAGTGCGCTGAGGGTTCCGCACTAAAATCTCACTCACACTCACACACACTGACTCATGAAGTGTCAATGGCTAGGTCACATTTACTGAAGACGCGATGGTCGTAAACGAATCTTACAGTAGAAACTGCATATCAGTAAACGGGTAGGGAATGCCCTTCTCATTCTGCCTCAGAGCCTCGATTCTGCTAAGGCATATGATACTACAAAAAATGCAATGAAAAACTGTGATAAAACTGTTCATTTTAGACTTTAAGGGTATGGCAATAAAGTCTTAGATTAAGGGTCAATCCTCAATCCCAATACTGAAAGAGCAGCGGCGCGCAGCGGTTTCTTGAGGCAAAATATAATAATAATCTATATTGAATCTTATCTACGCGGGAAAAAGATCATATTGATCATAGAGAAGGAGGAGAATAGGGTGCTGTGGTGTAAACTTATGTCCAGCAGTGTAGACTGCAATAGTTAAAATTGAAATAAATTTATAAAACACTTAGCAAATATATGTTAACGTTCATGTGCTAAAAATCAGTTAGATTTAACTGGCTGCGTCTAATAAAGTGCAAAAAAACATTAACTAAATTATGTGCAGATTACCTAGGTACATAGTATTTAACCCTGTTATGTGATAATCTATGCTTGGTGAATTTGATCTCGTCCACTGCAGTGTAGCACCCCATGCAATCCTCAAAAGACACCCAAGAAACGTTAACTGCGTGTATATCGCGCATGTACATAGTATTCGTGCGGAAATCCCCTCGGATACATCCCCCGCCGGAGCCAGAGGGAGAGGTTATGTCGGACTCGAACCGACAAAACTGCAAGCCGTCTGTGGGTCGTTGTGCTAGGCCGAAGGCGAGGTTATCTTTGTCATATCCCTCGCACCCCGGCTGATCCAGGGCCATCCCTTACGGTCTGGCCCTATTCGGGTACATTTTAGCTCCAAGATATGAAAGAAAGAACTTACTTCCTTATCCTTACTAATATTATAAATGCGAAAGTAACTCTGTCTGTCTGTCTGTCTGTCTGTCTGTATGTTACGCTTTCACGCCTAAACCATTGAACCGATTTTGATGAAATTTGGTATAGAGGTAGATTAGACCATGAGTAAGGACATAGGCTATGATTGGTCGCGATAACCGAAATACACGCGAGCGGAGCCACGGGCTTACGCTAGTATTATTTTATATGTATGGTCAATCTTGACTAGCAGTCTCAAAACAGTAGATAGCAAAACTTCTATCAGCAGAACCATTTTATCATTTTATTAACATTTTTATCTCAACTTGCAATACAAAGGTCAAATAAACTTCAAACCACGATATAATAACACTAGCTTTTGCCTGTGGCTCCACCCGCGTGGATGTCGGTTATCGCGACCAAAAATAGCCTATGTCCGTTCTCATGGTCTAATCTACCCCTATACCAAGTTTCATTAAAATCGGTTCAGTGGTTTAGGCGTCTGTCTCTCTGATGTCTCTTAAAATATTACTAGCTGTTGCTCGAGGCTCCACCTGCGTGGGATTTTGATCACTAAACACATCATCATCATCATCCTCCTTTAGACGTATTTTCCTGACTGCACCTTGTGGTGAGTTCGGAACTCAAAGTTCATCTTCCCACCCCTCCTCCTCCATCAATGGCGAGGGTCACCTAAGACCCTATTCCTGCCAGCTTCCCAATAGGTCGCATGGTGCAAGACAAACTAGATCGGGGTAAACTTTTTTTCATTGACTTCCCTATTAAAAATTTCCACCTTTTACCACGTCCTCCGCTTTGCACGATCTTGAGCATCCATGATAGTGAGACCATGTCTTCCTCCACGACATCAAGACAGGATTTCTTGGATATACCCTTCTACCTGGATCTGGTAGGGGTGCCATTACGAGGCATTTGTTACGAAGCCTGGCAGTTTCTGTTAGATGTGCCCACATTAGCCGGCAACATTTATTCATTTATTAATTTTATATATATAAATACATCACCCTTACAGTACAAACCAATACGGCAACGATCTTACCAAACGTCAAAGAAAATCATGTTCGTCTGTTATAATATATGTAACAAACACTGTAGTGTCACCCTCTCGAATTCCGCAAGTGTACCTACATACAAAAATATCCATAGTACGCGGGTGTTTATCACTCTTACGAGAGAAGCATATTGCAGCAGGCTAGTCCAAAACACTGGCACGTCGAACATCACAGAACATATTAATACTACAGATATCGCTTGAGAAAACCACGCAGGGAGTAGACTCCCTGCGCGGTTGTGTGTGAGCATGAGTGTAACGCCCCTGGTGTTGCATACGTCCATAGGCCATGGTAACCATTTTCCATCAGGTGGCTTGCCATGTGCCATGTGCTTATCTGCCACCTAAGCGGTATAAAAAAGGGCAATACTAACATACTTGCTATCTATGGATATTCACTATCATCATTCTCTGAGTTTTTTTCAGTCTCAATTTGTCTCTCAACTCTTTAGAATTAGAACATACTATCACTACAGAGTGATGTGTTCTGATTCTAAAAAGTTTTTTATTTTTTATTTATTTATTTATTTAATATCTTAAAACATCTATCTTTACAGGTTGTGCCCAATACGATAGTGCTATATCTACTTACTTATTATAGTAACAAATGACTTTTAATGCTATCACTGTGAATCCACTCAGCGAGCAACAGAATAGGTCTACTTCATCCGCAATAATATTTAATGTGCGCAGGGCCCGCGTCAGCGGCGCTTTGCTCAACAGGTTGGTGCGCCCGCTCGGCACCGCGATCAGCGGCGGCCGGCCGGCGGCGCCGCCACACGTACCTATCCGGAACGCATAGGCTGATTTGCCCTAATAAGTCGGCATTCTGTATCCACCCCTTAAATACCTTGAATAGGTACGAGACGAATGCGAGTTGCCTCCTGACTTTTAACTCATTATATCCCACCATACCCAGAACAAATAACGTGGGGTACAGTTGAATCAAATTGAGTCAGCACATCACTTGTTAGTGATGTTGTGTTCTCCCTTTACAGTTAGAACACAATCACTTATTATTGACTTGCTTTTGCCCGCGGCTCCGCACGCGTGGATGTCGGTTATCGCAACCAAACATAGCCTATGTCCTTTCTCATGGTCTAATCTACCCCTATACCAAATTTCATCAAAATCGGTTCAGTGGTTTAGGCGTGAAAGCGTAACATACAGACAGACAGACAGTTACTTTTGCACCCGACTACGGCGAAGCCAAAAGGAGGGTTATGATTTTGACAGGCTATGTATGTATGTATGTATGTTCATTTGTTCCCTCATAGCCCCTTAACTACTTATTAGAACTGAACAAATGAGGTATCGTTACAAGCGGCTTGATCGTCCGATGGTTATAGGCTATATGACGTGTCACTCAATCTTATGTGGCGCCCTCTAGCGCTCATAAGGTACTGCGTTAAAAAAATAATTTGAGATAAATATGCCGTGTTTGGTATCAAATGAAAGGACTTAATAAGCACATTTCAAATATATATACATTATTACCTTTACCTTGCCCCAAATTAATATAAATAAATAATAAAGTATAAAACTAAAACCCGACCACTGAAACAAAAAACACTAAAAAGTTGAAAATAAATGAATAAATTTTAATTCAACGGTTGCCATGTCGGGGGACCGTGACTGGTTAAGTACTCCTTAATATCGTATGATCCCCCGACATGGCAACCGTTGAATTAAAATTTATTCATTTATTTTCAACTTTTTAGTGTTTTTTGTGACGGGGGTTTTTTAAATTTTTAATTTAATTTTTATTTTATACTTTTTAAATTGATCTACTAGTCAAGCTCTTTCATTTGATACCCATATTGAGGGAATTATAACGAAATTTGTATTCCAACATGTTGTGGCGGCGGCCATCTTGGACCGATTTTTTTCAAACATAGCTAAGAACACTCCCGACTCATATACCTTTCAAACAAAAAAAACTAAATCCAAATCGGTTCATCCGTTTGGGTGCTACGATGCCACAGACAGACACACACACACACACACACACACAGACACGTCAAACTTATAACACCCCGTCGTTTTTGCGTCGGGGGTTAAAAAAGACGTTCTAAAAAGTAACAAACAAGAAAATATCAAGGATAGCCGTGGTCGTATGCCACTTACTCTAACAAAACAATATATTCTAGGGAAAAGTAGCATACGACCACGGCTATCCTTGATATTTTCTTGTTTGTTACTTTTAGAACGTCTTTTTTCAGTGGTCGGGTTTTAGTTTTATACTTTATTTTTTATTAAGTATGGATGTGTTCTGATTCTAAAAAGTTAAGAGGCTTAAACAGTAGTGTACAGGACAATAACCATGTGCTTGGGATAGATAGATAGATATTCACTACACGAGTATTAAATCGAGAGCGTCATTCCGTCTCTCGAGGGATCACTTTAAACCGTCAGTCCAGATTGTCATACGAACTTCTATTCTTTGGCAGTCGTTGCGGATAGTCGAAGCCCTAGTTTAGTTTATAATTTATGGTGATCCCACGATTGATTCGTGCAGGAGTGATATTACTTCAATAATAAAATGAAAGGTACATAAATATTACACTCTATAATATACTTCTTATAGTTTTTGAAAAAAAAAAAACATCAGCTGTTTTAGCAAACACATTCACAGCCACTTCTGCCATTGATAGAGACAGCGCCACCAGCTGGAACAGCACCGTCGAACCTGACGGCTCCCAAGATAGGCACTTGACCAACAACAGCCGCATTACCGGCAACTGGCAGCTCCCCAGCGACGGCAACGTTACCTTCACCGACACCACCATAAGCTGGTGCACTTAACCCAAGCTCGCCAATGTTACCAAGGCCTCCAAACCCTCCGAAGCCAGAGCCTAAACCAGCATGAGAACCACCTCCAATTCCTCCAAGGCCAAAACCGGAAGAGATGGCCCCAGGAGCGATACCTGATAGTCCTGAACCGAAGCCATAACCAGCGTTATTGTTGACTCCAGCCCCATACAATCCATGGTTACACTGACTGAATACATTCTGAAAACAAAAAAACGATTAAGTTTCCTATGCTTTTTTTTTCGTGCGGCAATCCCCTCGGATACCTCCTAGGGGAGGTTATGTCGGACTCGAACCGACTAAAACCGAACGCCGACTGTTGAACTGAACGTCGTTGTGCTAGGCCGGAAGTGAGGTTGCCATCGACATATCCCTCGCACCCCGGCTGATCCAGGGCCATCCCTTACGGTCTGGCCCTCCTAAGGTAAGTTTCCTATGCAGTAAGAGAAATGAGTGAAAGGCAGATTCTTATAGGCAGTAAGTAAGAAGTACTACCAGGGTTGGTGACCACTGGTGGAGATGAGAGTAGGAAAGCATTCCCGGAACTTCCCGAGGCTTTGGACTTGACGCATCGCTTTGATGTTGACTACTTAAACAGTTTCAATTTTGAACCCTGGGGGTCGGCTTTTCAGGCAGCTGCTGACATCTGACCTCACATCCCCAAGAAAAAGCCTACGCCAGAACCCTGTCCATCAATCAGAAGGTACCGGCTCGCAGGTGAAGTTCATATCATAATATATTTACTAACAAAATAAGGTATACGAGTAGTATAACCAATTTGTTTTTTGGACAATGGAAAACGCTTAAAGTCCATTGAAATCTTACATTTTTTGGGCTTAGAGTACATTTGTCAGAGAATGCAATTTTCTTCAATATCGTTAAACGTAGATTATATACCTATAATAGTTTAAAGTATAAACCAAGTTTGTGGGGGTGAAAATCTTGTACCACGGCCACCATCTTGAAAAAAGGGGCTCTAATGGTTTTTCTGGTTTATCTCTCCCCTTTGAATTTAAAAAAGATAATTGCATCCTCGGACAAATGCAACCCCAAATGTAATTTTTCAATGGACTAATTAGTAATTTTCAGTTTTTAAAGACCCAAAACCAATATGATTGTCTTACCTGAACGAAGCAAGCTTGGATGCAAACCAGCAAAACAGTGAAGGTGTTCATGATGAATTCTTGTTTCTTATTCAAAGAAGAGCTGAAGTGCGAATGATTCACTAGAGCCTTCCTCACTCTTTTATATTAAATTCATCGTAATATTATCGCTATACGTGAGGATCCTAACATTGCTAATAACTTGCAAATATTTATCGCAAATGATGCAATTTCTTAGACAAGATTCATTGTGACAGATAGCAAAGTTGTATAAAAATAGAAGCAGGCGTACTAATATCATTCCAGTTTGAGCATCGACTTGTAAAAACATGTCTGCTAAAGTTGTACTCGTTGTTTGTGCTCAAGCACTTCTTGCAAACGTAAGTTTTTTCATTATAAAACTTTTAATAGCCTCATTAAATATTTTACAAAACTATTCTTAACTTCAACAGTTTTCTATACAAAATCCTTTTTCTAGAACGATACTTACAAGAATCTTGTTTGACACTTGTTGTAAGTACAGATTGTACTCGATATGAAACTTGAGTGGAGATTTGAATTAATTTTTATAGCATTTATTATGCTAACTTTAAAGTTCGAAAAACATCGGGAAAAGTTGGAAGAGCATTTCCCATGTAAAGGAAAGGTTGTGGGTTCAAGTCCCACTTGAGCATTTCATTTTCCCGATGTTCTCGAACTTTGCATGGAGATTTTATGGAAGCTCTGATGATTTACTCATGAGTACTCTAAAGTACGGGCCTAGATTCGATTTTTTTAACTTCAAAGACAAAACTTAAACACTCAAAAGTTGGTATACCTACAATTTTTTTCTTCATTCCAGATTGGACTCAGCCAATGCATTCGCTCAGGAGTAGAGAACGGATGTGGTTTCATTGCCCCTCCAGTTAGCGTTTCACCATGCGGTTTAATGAATACTAATGGCCTGTATGGAGAAGGATTTGGAATTGGCTCTGGCCAGGGTATCGGTTCAGGACTTGGGATTGGCTCCGGCCTGGGTATCGCTGGAGCTGGCCTGAACGCTATAGGAATTCTGCCTTCTGGCGGTGGTGGCTTTGCTGTAAGCAGCATCGCTCCTGTACCTCCCAGGGGTATTGCTGTAGAATCTGAGAACGCTTACGAAGGAGCTTTGGGTGTTGTTGGTGAACTGCCATTCCTAAGCACTGTAGGTTTTGAAGGAGTAGTGCCGTCTGCTGGCACGGGTGTCGTCAACCATGGGTATGGCAATGGCATCACTGCTATCACAGGTGAAATTGATAGTTCATCTGGTATTATCGGTGCAGGCGGTATTGGCTCCCGTATTATTGGTGCAAGCGGTATTGGAGCTGGTTTTGGCTCTGGACTCATTGGCGCAGGTGGTATTGGCTCTGGAATTATTGGTACCAGTGGTATTGGCTTTGGTTCCTTCGGGAATGGTTATGGTTTGGGAGGAATTACATCTGAAATTAATGGATTCAATTTTGGACAAACAATTGGCAATGGATGTGGTTGTACATGGTAATGAAACGACGTTAAGTAATAAGTATAAATATATACAAATTATCAAATCATATGTTACGAGTATTAATCAATAAATGTTTAAAACTATCTCTTTTTTCTTTCATTCCTACGTTGGAAAAGTTATTGAAGAAAAAAGTATATATGCGAATACAAAATTGTAGTACATACATTGCTTTCTAGTTCTACTTGAAAAGAGAGTACTTTGTTTATAAGTTTTATGTACGGTTAAAGTTGACTTCACTCCACCTTACTCCAAAACTGAAAAGTCATATGCAAAAATAGTAGTCTTTAATTTAAAGACTTTATAAACCACCTCTCGACTCAATCAAACCGACTAAAACTTCATGATGTTGTGTCACGAAAGAATATCGCTATAAATTGCTAATTACTTGCAAATATTTATCGAAAATGATGCCCTAGAGAATACCGCAGCCATAATAACCTCGTGTTGTGTTCGCGGCAGTGAGTAGGGTAGCCAGAGCTCACTGAAGAGTTTTTGTGCTGTCAGTGAGAAGGCTTGTCCTGCTTTGTTTTCTATACAGACGGCATAGAAACTCTCTGTTCTCACAGGGTCAGCAGCACGAGTGCACTTATCCACGATGCCCACTTTCCATCAGGTGGGCCGTGTGTTTTTCTGCCAATCAAGTGGAATAAAGAAAAAATATATTGATAGTAGTCCCCAGGAACCTCAGCGGACATTGACTACTTGTTATGTAGTAGGCTTCGTTGTGAAATGTGAGAAGACTTGTCCAAATCTCCAATCGAATATCTTTTTTTTTCGTGCGAAAAATCCCCACGGATACCCCAAAGAGCCGGTGGAGGTAGTTATGTCGGACTCGAACCGACTAAAACGCACGCCGTCTTTGGGTCTTTGGTTGCCGAAGGTAAGATTGCAGAAAACATAATCTCTCGCACCCCGGCGGGTTGTGGGGACCATAGTGCCCCCATTTAGCCCCGGGTACCCAATCGAATATCTGGGATTACTAAAAAAGGCAAACATACTCAACAAATAAATAAAAGAAAAAAAAAAACTACTTTTTTTTTTCTTGTCTCCTCTGCAATTGTGGGCATCAGAATTTTACCGCTGCTATTGAAAAGGTTCACTGGTGATGTCCACAGAATATGGTCATCGCTCACACACACACACCCACACACACACACACACACACACACACTCTTTCCGAGACTTTGCCTTTAGCTTACCATCGAGCCGAGGTGTAGTCAAATTGACGTGTAATTTTATTAAAAAAAAAATCAATCTTATTGTGTCCGGAGCCCTCAGTGCGCGAGTTCAGCTCGCACTTAACTGCCTTTTTTAAAGAGTAACAATATTATTAGAAGTCCCGTTAATTTTTCCAATTGATCAAAATTGCTTGTGCTAAGAGTTTTTTTTATAAAGGACACGTCAATTTGACTTCACCTCGCCTGATGGTAAGCTAAAGGCAAAGTCTCGGAAAGAGGGTCACCAGCGTAAACATGTACCATGTTAACAGTGGTGGCACTCAGCTTGATGGCCTCATCAGAAACCTTTTCACGCCTCGCTTAAAGGACCCGGGACTGTAGGAAGAAGGAAACACGTGAGCTGGCAGGAAGTTCCAGGTCTTAATGGTGCGATAATGCAGTGAGTTCGCGTCGGTATTGTAATGAACAGAATTCGAAGCGAGGATCACTCGACCGTCAGGTCCGGGTAGATTAATGACCAGATACAATTTGTGCCTATAAGTATTCTGCCAAGAGACTACTCAATGTTAAATTGGCTCGCTCTATTACGTACCTCGAAATTAATCGTTGGCGAAATGTGGGTGCTAATATACCTCTGCTTACTCCTTTAGGATATACAGACGTGGATATAATATATATAATGTTGTTCCCTAATGCTCCAGTGAAACTAAATTGTTTAGTTTAAGAGTCTGTTACGTAGATAGTGTAGTGGCCAGTAATTCGAACCCGGGACTTCTTCCTCATCGCAAGGTCAACTTGCCAACCATCGCCACGTATAATGCTGATTGGGACAAACAAAAACGAAAAAGTGTGATAAAATGTGATGATTTCTTCGTCTCGTAGAAATGATTTAATTTTTTATTGCTATACTAGGTTTTGCCCGCGGCTCCGCCCGTGTTGATGTCGGTTATCGCGACCAAACATAGCCTATGTCCTTTCTCAAGGTCTAATCTACCCCTAGAGTTACTTTGGCATTTATAATATTAGTATGGATTTTAAAGGCGTTGTGGCTTTATTTAAATCACCACGTGCATTATGGACTGCACGAGGGCTTCACAGTTATGACTAAGGTTTGTAACACACTCAGAAATCCTTCATAACCCAAAGGCAATACCGAAGCATTTCAGTTTAACCAGTTATTGGAATTTTAAGGACGCTTAGATCTTTAAAACTACTTAAAGATAGATAGAGTAAATCAAGAGGTAGGTTTATCCATACTAATATTATAAATGCGAAAGTAACTCAGTCTGTCTGTCTGTATGTTACGCTTATAGGTTACGCGAAAGGACATAGGCTATGTTTGATCGCGATAACCGACATCCACGTGGGTGGAGCCGTGGCCAAAAGCTAGTATGTATAATATATGCTTAATATAGTAAAGGATGCAGCGGGAACGGGATCTGACGCCACGCGGGTGGAAGAAAATTGGCGGCACGAAATTCGCCGGGTCAGTTAGTGACCAATAATAAAACAACAACTGTATATTTGATATTCATAAATATAATTCAGTTTTCATAAATACAATGATTTCTTCAAAAACCACATTCACAGGCGCATCTACCATTGATAATGACAGAACCAGCAGCTGGTACAGTACCTTCAAACCTGACAGCTCCCAAGATAGGGACCTGACCGACGACAGCCGTGTTACCAGCAACTGGCAGCTCACCAGCGACGGCAACGTTACCGTCACCGACACCACCAAAAGCTGGTGTACCTAACCCAAGCTCGCCAGTGTTACCAAGGCCTCCAAAGCCACCAAAGCCTGATCCTAAACCAGCATGAGAACCACCTCCAAGTCCATATCCTAAGCCAGCACCTCCGAAGCCAAATCCTGGCGACATGCCACCAGGAGCGATTGATGCAAGTCCTGAACCGAAGCCAAAACCAGCGTTATTGCCGTCTCCAAATAAACCATGGTTGCATTGACTGAACACATTCTGGAAAAAAAGAGTATTCATAATATTTTTTTTTCTTTTTTTTTTTATTAGGCACATCAACAGGTTATGTATATTACATTTCAAACTTAAATAATAGGTTTTGTGGACTTATATCTAGTACATAACCCAATTATAGATATGCACAGCGTTCTTAAGTCTAAGTACATGGCACTATATAGGAAAATTAACAGCTTATATAGTATTCAATTTTAATTAAGCTAATTTTAAATTAACACCCGCATTTTTATTATATTTGTAATTTCTCATTATTCCCCATTTATACCCGGCAGCACTGTTTCCGAAGACGTCAGTCTCGTAAAATTTTGACACGTTTTAGCATCAAAAACAAGTTCCCTTCGTTCAAAATTCTGGTATTTTACCAAAAAATTCTTTATAAGTTATTTTTCAATCGGATTATATCTTTACTAGCTGACTTTTTTCTTGCGGAAATCCCCTCGGATACCTCCCCCACCGGAGTTGGAAGGGGAGGTTAGGACTCGAACCGACTAAAACCACACGCCGACTGAGGGTCGTGGTGCTAGGCAGGAGGCGAGGTTGTCTTCGATATATCCTTCGCACCCCGGCTGACCCAGGGCTATCCCTTACGGTCTGGCCCTCCTCGGGTTACTAGCTGACCCGGCGAACTGTTTACCACCATTTTTTTTCCGCCTGCGTGGCGTCCGATTCCGTTACCGCTGCACCCTCTACTATAAAGAGTATGTACATATAAGCCTTCTTCTTGAATTATTCTATATATTAATAGAAACCGCATTAAAATTTGTAGCTTAGTTTTGAATATATAAAAAAAAAAAATATTCCACAACATTCTACACAACGCTATCTAGACCCATGGTAAGCATAGCTTAACTAGCTTGTGTTATGGAATCTAGAATGCGGATAAAAATACATAGATACTTTTTTTTTTTTGTAAATACATACATATTATACATAGAAACACCCAGACCAATGCAAATAGCCATATTCATGCATACAAATATTTGCATTGAGCGGGAATCGAACCCGCGCCTCCTGCGTAGCAGTCGCGTCCACTACCACCACGCCACGGAGGCTGTCATATATAAGCATACATAGGGACGGACAGACGCGGAGAGCGACTTTGGTTTATACTATGTAGTAATGATGTTGACGAGGATGATAGTGATATCTATGTAATCTCTAATCGATGTCCTATAAGTATAAAAAATGAGTTAGTAGCCGCCTATATAGTCCTGATGAAAATTGAACAGACTCGATCTATTGTTAAACTGCCAAATGTCAAAAATGAACACGATTTCAGTGAAAAATGGGGGTCCATTCTTGCAATATAATTAATTTTTACAATGAAGCTTCGATCTAAATTTAAAAACGATGACTATGTTGTGGTTTTTTCTAGAAAAACGTGTTATTTAGACAGTTTTTGATTATCTTTCGACATTTGATTTTGACAGATCAAGACTGAATTTTGAACATCTTTTTATTTGGAAAATTGGCCTTTGTAACTTTTTGTACTTTTGAATATTTTATCACTTACCTGTACGAAACAAGCTTGGATACAAAGCAATAAAACTGCGAAGGTATTCATGATTGAATTCGGTTTGATTTGATATCCAACAAAGAGCAGAAATGAATGATTCACTAGCAATTTTCTGATACTTTTTATACCTACTCGAATTTTCAGTATCATAGTTTTATCTATTTACGTGAGAAATCGATTTCGCTACTACCTTGCAATTCTTATCGCAAATTATGCAAACAATGTGTCGTAGACAAAATGAATTGCAAGAGATAGCAAAATTATGTATAAATACTGTAACAAGTGTATTAAAATTATACTTGTGTCAGCAATTGTAGTGAAAAAAACATGTCTGCTAAAGTTGTTTTGGTCTTCTGTGCTCAAGCACTTCTTGCGAGTGTAAGTATCTATTATTATATATTGTATACTTCAACTTAAAAGTCTTCTTTTGTCATTATGGTATTTTTGGAGTCACATCAAGACTTTTGGTGCCAAGGCCAGCAGGGCTTAACGCCAACATTATTATTAACTTATAAGTCAACACAAAAGGAACAGAAGATGAAAGCTTTGTATGGACTCCTTATCTTCATCCTCAAATACTTGTCCACGTTGCTCAGTTGGTCAGAGTATTCCCCAAATTGCCCATTAGAGATACAGGGGATATTTACCACTTTAGTGGGATTTTCCGTCCTATAATTTATAGATTTATTCCTTTTCCGATCTGAAATAATGGGTAATAGGCTAAAAAGTTAATATTTTTTGAATTGCAGGTTGGATTCACTCAGTGCATTCACTCAATAGAAAATGCTTGGAACTTCGTTGCCCCTCCGGTTGCTGTTTCTCCATGCGGTCAGCATAATAATGGTCTAGCCTTTGGAGAAGGATTTGGAATTGGCTCTGGCCAGGGTATCGGTTCAGGACTTGGGATTGGCTCCGGCCTGGGTATCGCTGGAGCTGGCTTGAACGCTATAGGAATCCTGCCTTCTGGCGGTGGTGGCTTTGCTGTAAGCAGTATCGCTCCTGTACCTCCCAGGGGTATTGCTGTAGAATCCGAGAACATTTACGAAGGTGCTTTGGGTGTTGTTGGTGAACTGCCATTCCTAAGCACTGTAGGTTTTGAAGGAGTAGTGCCGTCTGCTGGTACGGGTGTCGTCAACCATGGGTATGGTAATGGCATCACTGCTATCACAGGTGAAATTGATGGTACTGCTGGTATTTATGGTGCAGGCGGTATTGGAAACGGCTTCGGCTCTGGACTTACTGGTGCCAGCGGTATTGGCTCTGGATTTATTGGTGCAGGTGGTATTGGCTCTGGTATGATTGGTGCGAATGGAATCGGCTCTGGTGCTTTTGGGAATGGTTTCGGTTTTGGAGGAATTTCATGTGGAAATAATGGATTCAACTATGGACAACCTCGTGGATGTAGCTGTGGATTGTAATTAATTAACTATAAATTAATTGATTAATTTAAAAGAAACATGAATGCAATGTTATTAAGTATTATTAATGTAAATAAATATTTGTGAAACTATAAAGTCTTTTATTTTTATCTTCGTATTATATTGCATGATATTTGTGTATGGAACCAACCATATATTTTATCGAAGTTTTTGGTAAGCATTGGAGTTAACAGGATTTTTACCGTGTATTGATATGAGCGTCCAATATTTTTAGTTCTTACTTCATGATCATGGCACTTGCAACATTGACGAAATATGAGTCATTCAAAACTGTGTAGTTACTCGAAACCTATTAAAATTGATAGAAAGATTAATAGCATAATGTTTCCACTTTTAGTGGTGGGGGAAGCGAAGTTGATGATGAATGTGTTTAAAAATATTAAAAAAGACTGCTATCCAGCCTTTCGGTTCTTACTGGCTGGAGGAACATCCAATATGTAAGATATCCTATCTTATATTAATTTGACGTGCTCAAATATCCACCAAATTTCCTTCCATGCCTCCCCTATTATAAAATCTTAATATAACTCTCACACGATAGTGAACACGATAGTTTAAATACCTATATTAATTTTTGAGAAATTTTAAGACTTTTAAGTAACACCTGGATATTTCTAACTCAGAAATTCAATGTGCTCACTGAATTTCCTATTTTTTTCCAATTGAGTTCCGACTATGAAATGACAGTAAGATCCTAAGAGAAATGGCGAAGCAGAATAGAATAGGATAGAAATATATAATTGCAGGCAACATGGTTTAGGAATAGTGATGGGTTGACATAATAATTTTCATTACGTACAGCATGTTTCAGTCTCGTGGTAGGTTTGCATGCAATAATATAATATACTCGTGTTGTCCCTTTATATCGCAATAGGCTATTTGACTAAGTCGTCGATTCTTCCCAATACTGCTTATTATGATAGCTTGTTCTGAAAAAATATGCCTTGCAAAATAAAATATTGCATATCTAAACTGAAACTATGAGGCGTGACGTCACAACTTTGTATGATTTTGTATGGAGCGTTAACGGCGCGACAAATTGAATTTTTCGAAATCAAATATCTTGAAAACTACCTATTTGTCGTAGGTACGAAAATTTTACTTTTACAGTTCATTATGTTATAAGAAAGTGATCATTTTTCGAAAGTAAAAAAGAAATAGTCAAATAGCCTATTCTCGTCAATTTCATTAAGTTATTTTTTACATTAAATTACTTGATTACAATTGATAAATAATTATTTGATTATATTAGATACATCATTAAATCACCTTATTAAATAGTATTATTTGGTGTGAGTTCGCGTTTATTGTACAGCCGAAACTTGACGTTCTGTCTCTAGAATTGATTTTTTACCTATAATTTAAAATAGAAGTTTTTTTTTTTTATATTTGGTCCGTCAATTGACTGCACCCCGCTAGATGGCAACAAAGCTGAAGTGCAGTCCAGAAGATACAGACTACCATTCCCGGTGCCATTGGACGTAAAATGGTGGTCCCTAACTTGACGGCCTTGATAGATGCCTTTTCACGCCCCGCTTGAAGAACCCGGGACTGTAAGAAGATGGAAACACGTATGCGGGCAGAGCATTCCAGCTCTTTATCGTGCGGCAGAGGAAAGAGCCCCCAAACCGTTTAGTGCGAGATGGTATGGATTCCACCGTGTGTGGATGGCACCGCAGACCAGCACGTGTTGTTCTGGATAGGAAGGGAGAGGGTGGGATCAGTTGAAATAACTCCTCAGAACACTCGCCGTGGTAGAGGCGGTAGAAAACGGCCAGAGAGGCAACGTCTCTACACAACTGCAGAGGTTCCAAGGTGTTGGTAACCTCAGGATCACCTATGATACGAACTGCACGTCGCTGCATTCTGTCAAGAACGTCTAACAGGTATTGCGCGGAACCATCCCAGAGATGAGAACAGTATTCCACACAAGAGCGAATCTGTGTCTTGTACAGAAGACACCGCTGCTCCGGCGTGAAAAACCGCTTCGCCCTGTTCAAGATCCCGAGTTTGCGCGACGCTGTTTTGATGACGCTCTCGATGTAATTCTTGTTGTTCAGGTGACAAGTGACGATTATCACTTTAAGGTCCTACAGTCCCGGGTCCATTATACGGCACTGACTGACCTCCGTCCCCCATGAGCGCGGGCCTGGGGGTGACGGGTGGAGCCGCCTGTCACCCCAGCAGACGCAGGCCACGGCGGCGGCGACGCGCTGAATAGCGCGCCTCCCCATTCCAGGGGAGAGCCAGACCGTAAGGGATGGCCCTGGGTCAGCCGGGGTGCGAGAGATATGTCGATGACAACCTCACCTCCGGCCTAGCACCACGACCCACAGTCGGCGTGCGGTTTTAGTCGGTTCGAGTCCGACATAACCTCCCCTTCCGGCTCCGGAAGGAGAGGTATCCGAGGGGATTTCCGCACGAAAAAAAAAAAGCGTCCATTATACGGGGCGTGAAAAAGTATCTGATGAGGCCGTCAAGCTGAGTGCCACCATTGTTAACATAGTACGTGTTTGTAAAATGGTGACCATCTTTCCTAAGACTTTGCCTTTAGCTTAAAGTCAGAAGTCAAGTTGAAGTGCGCTATATGAAAAACTGATGTAAGACCAGAAAATATTGCTTATTAGGCATCTTCGTAATGATCTTATTCCAGCCGATTTTAAAGTCGCAGTCTTTTTGGACCGAAACATTTAAAGCACTTAGCCTCGATTCTACTAATGCCAAACCATAGTCGTGTCGTGCCGCAGCGATTGCAAAAACCGGCATTAAATACATAATAGACTTTAAAGCGAGGTATTTAAAGTTTAAAAATAAATGAGTTTTTGCAGAGTGAATAAAAAAGTGTAATGAATTTTTTTTCAATTCAATTTGGACTTTAAGCGCATAGAAATAAAATTTAATGTAATTTTAATGTCATTTTTTGCAGTGACTATGGCACCACAATGGTTTAGCTTCAGTAGAATCGAGGGCCAGTGGCGATAGCAAAATCGTATGAATTTGTCGTTTTCTTCTGGATTTAATAAAATAAAACGCTAAAGGAATATTCCAGATGATTTTACTAGGTACCGAAACAGTGCCAAAATCTTTCGCTCTGAAATCATCCAGTATAGAAAATATATACTTATAAAAGATGGACTATAAAGGAAGAAGGGACGTGGACACGGCTCTCCTGTTCCTGAGTCTTGTGTTCGTTGTGTCTAGTTTGCGCCTAATAAAAACGTGACTTATACAGCATTCTTACTGGTATCAAAATAAATGGTGATGGATATGCTATGAACCGATAGACACATTATATTTTAAACATAACATAACATAACATAAACTCACGCCTATACTCCCCGAAGGGGTAGGCAGAGGTGCTAGCACCCACATTTCGCCAGTTTATGTTTAGGTCCCAACGTAATAGGTGGCGAGCCTATTGCAATTAACCGGGCACTTATAAACCTGCGATAAATACACACATAACTTCGAAAAGCATCGAAAAGTCGAATAATATTTTAACAACCTTATAAATAAATTGAAACTTAATAAAGCTACTACACGCGTTTTTCTGCAAATTTACAAAGACGCTTTGCTCAATATTTTGACGTGAACTTAGCATCTCAATTGTTAGCATCTCACAAAATAACGAAAGTTCTATTGGCATCCCATATAGTTCTACAGTTCTCAATAGGTTTTAACAATAGTTCCATCGAATTTAGTACCAAAATCGGACTTTTAAAAAAAAGATGGTAACTTCACAAAACATAATATCCTAGCATCTCATCGAATTTCACAAAATTGACTCCTAACCTTAATTTGTTGATAGTTCTACCGGTAGAACCTATTAAGAATCATTAATAATTGCATAAACAAGATACAGGACTGAGATACTGTGGTTTATCGGAGAGGTCTAAGTAAAAAAAATGTGTTTTTTGGTGGCATTTCTAAACATGGATAAAATTTTCAATAACATTATGTTTTTTATTTTTCGTTATCTAAAATGGATAAGGACTATAATAGGGATCTAACATTAGCAGCTTGTAAAGTTGTACTTATTGTTCTAAACAATATTGCCGGAAGTTTAATAAAATAGCCGCTGATAAGCAATCAACACGTCGAGATCAGTATAATTAGTGAATAAACTACTATAGAATTAGTTAAAAAGGTTTTGTGCATTGTTTTAATTGATAAAAGGCACTGACACGTCATGGGCGTATTGTGTATCCCCTGGCCAGTGGCCCTAATTCCTATAGGAGACGCAGAGTAAAAAATTTGGTGCTATCACCGACGAACTTATCTCAAAATGATCGCTAAAATAAAGCTGTATCAATATACGCCAAAGTCGATATTGGTGTGTAGACAACTTTACATTCATGGCAGAGTGGCTCTTGGCTAAACGAATATCCAATAGATTAACACATACATACATGCATATACTCACGGCTGTAAACGCCCCGAAGGGGTAGGCAGAGGTATATATTCACTCACGTTTCGCCATTTTCGGTCCCATGGCGTAATATGAGGCGAGCCTATTACCCTCTAGCGGGCCCTTCTTCTCCACGTACATTGCAGATTAACACATTGCAGGTTAAGCAATTCTAACCATGTCTTAAGATAGGTGGTCATTTTTAACACATTGGAACTTTGATATTATTTTGTTACTAAAGTAAAGAAAGCACGTTAAGCCATCCTGATTGCCATACGAATATCTGAGGTATCTGTTACAGCAGTGGTGAAAGGTGAAAATTATGAAAAGGCAAGCCATGGCTTCCCTTTGTAGAGCAAGCCGGCAGGAATCGTGTTGTCCCCTCGCCACTGCGTTACAGGTATTAGGAGCCCTGAAGCGTCATATTTCTAAATCTTAGTTTTAAACAAGGAATTGTAATGAAAGACTATATTGATATGATTCACAGATGTTTATATATTTTTTCATATCATCACAAATTATTTTTCTAATAAATTCAAATTAAACACATCCACACCCACTTCTACCGTTTATCGAGACACAGCCAGCGGCTGGCGCTAGACCACTGAATCCCACAGCGCCCAAGATAGGCACCTGACCAATAACAGCGGTGTTACCGGCCACAGGCAGCTCACCGGCGACTGCTACGTTACCTTCACCGAAACCACCGAAAGCACCCAGTGATGATGCTCCAAATCCAAGGTCTCCAGAGCCACCAAGAAGTCCTGCACCACCAAGTCCCATACCACCGAAAGAAGCTCCTCCATAACCATATCCTGAAGACAGAGCACCAGGAACGATGCCTGCTAGTCCTGAACCGAAGCCTAAGCCGTTACTGATTAATGCACCTCCGTGAAGACCAGAAACGCATTGGCTGAAGACATTCTAAAAAGGATTTATATAATTATTGTTAAATCACCAATATTATGATCCTTAAAAATAAATAGATAGATAATTCCTGATCGCATCAATATTATTATATACATACATACATTATAATCACGCCTTTATCCCCGATATCCCCGGTTAGGCAGAGGTGATTTTACACCCACATTTAACCAATAATTTGTAGTCGGTCCCATGTAATAGGGGGTGAGCCTATCGCGATAATGTTCCGGACACTATTGTTGACTCGAGCCTATATCTGAGGCTGAGTCTGAGCTGTGTATATCAGTCTGATGTTAAACAGCCCTATCCCTTAATCGTCTTGTCCGACATCGCATGAGAAGAGATGGTGGCCCATATTCTTCTCGGCCGCGAACCCCATAACCATAACCTTGGATAATTATTCCCAGTCGCATCTAAGCTTTACTACTTGAAGTCTAGGATCCACTTACTCTTTTGGGTTTGCCTTATATTGTTTTTTTGCCTAAACTCAAGAGAAAAGCTTTTCAAGAGTCCCATACCTTAATCGGCAGGCCAAAAAAGAACACATTTTGAAATAAAAAATCCTTTTTCGTGCGATAATACACCAATAATACACGGGTATGAAATGCTGGGATATAAGGACACCCAATAGGGCATTTCCACCGCGCTCCAGCTGATTCTGAGCCACTTCTGGCTTTGAGATGGGCTCCTCGATTATGAGAACGGAAAGCAAAGTCACTTTCCGCCTCTGTCCGTCCCTATGTATGCTTATATCTTCGAAACTGAGCTACAGATTTTGATATGGTTTCTTATAATAGATAGAGAAGTTCAAGAGGACGGTTTATATGTATAATACATGCTTAATATAGTAGAGGGTACAGCGAGAACGGGATCTGACGCAACGCTGGTGGAAAAAAAATGGCAGTACGAAGTTCGCCGGGTCAACTAGTGTCCAATAAAAGATCCCTTACCTGTACCAAACTAGCTTGGACGAACAGCAACAAAGTGGTGAAGGTATTCATATTTGATATTTTGTTTGTATTCAACAAAAACTTCAAGACTGAATAATAAATGCTGCAATAATTTGAGCACTTTTATACTATTTTTGCCGATACTGTTATCACTTACGTGAGGTATGGAGGCTTTCAGTACGCAATTTCAATCGCAAATTACATGTTTAGTAAATATTACATTCATGACACGCATATGATAACATAGCTTAGTATAAAACAAGCCACAGAAGCATAGAACACCATTCCTGTTACTACAGCAAACAGAGACATGTCTTTCAAATCTGTTACCATCTTTTGCTTTCAAGCTATCCTTGCTCAGGTAAGTTTTATGGTATTCTTGTGTAGGTTTACCGTCATTTTGGGTGTATAGAGCTCCATCAAGACATTTGAGGCTAAACGTCAAGCTGAGTGTCACCATTGTTAATATGGTACATGTTTACGATGGTGACACTCTTTCCGAGATTTTGCCCTTAACTTACTATCAGGCTAGGTGAAGTCAAATTGACGTGTCTTTAAAAAAATCTAAAAGGTATTTCACCTGCCAGCCAGTGGATGATGATTGATGAAGGAGGCCCTGGCGCAGGCTGGCCTTTCAAGATTGGGGCAGACGGCAGTAGCTCACATAAGACCTTACACAAACCTAAATAAAAGGAAGAGAAGGAAGTAGTGGACCTTGGGTTACTAATAACGTAGAGTTAGATGCAACTGGCAAAAACGCTAAGATGATGTGGAGGTAGTCTCCATAGTGTTTGAAAAAAAAAACGATTAAAAGTATATTAATACATCCCCACTGTAAGGAACTGGTTGATTTAAGTTCTTTCCTATAATTTTTAGATCTTTTCGTTTTCAGATTTTAAATAATTGGTTATAGACTAAAAAGTTAACATTTTCTGAATTGCAGGTTGTATTCAGTCAGTGCATTCACTCAATTGAAAATGCTTGGAACTACGTTGCCCCTCCGGTTGCTGTTTCTCCATGCGGTCTGAATAATTATGGCCTAGCCTTTGGGGAAGGATTTGGAATTGGCTCTGGCCAGGGTATCGGTTCAGGACTTGGGATTGGCTCTGGCCTGGGTATCGCTGGAGCTAGCTTGAACGCTATAGGAATCCTGCCTTCTGGCGGTGGTGGCTTTGCTGTAAGCAGCATCGCTCCTGTACCCCCCAGGGGTATTGCTGTAGAATCTGAGAACGCTTACGAAGGTGCTTTGGGTGTTGTTGGTGAACTGCCATTCCTAAGCACTGTAGGTTTTGAAGGAGTAGTGCCGTCTGCTGGTGCGGGTGTCGTCAACCATGGGTATGGTAATGGCATCACTGCTATCACAGGTGAAATTGATCGTTCTGCTGGTATTTATGGTGCAGGCGGTATTGGAAACGGTTTTGGCTCTGGACTTACTGGTGCCAGCGGTATTGGCTCTGGATTTATTGGTGCAGGTGGTATTGGCTCTGGTATGATTGGTGCGAATGGAATCGGCTCTGGTGCTTTTGGGAATGGTTTCGGTTTTGGAGGAATTTCATGTGGAAATAATGGATTCAACTATGGGCAAGCTCGTGGATGTAGCTGTGGATTGTAATTAATGAACTACAAATTAATTGAGTAATTTAAATGAAACATGAATGTAATGTTATTTAGTATTGATGTAAATAAATATTTCTGAAACTATTAAGGCTTTTGTTCTTAATTCTCGTATTATACTGTACTAGGCTTTGCCCGCGGCTCCGCCCACGTGGATGTCGGTTATCGCGACCAAACATAGCCTATGTCCTTTTTTAAGGTTTTATCTACCCCTATACCAAATATCATCAAAATCAGTTGAGTGGTTTAAAGTCCAAATCAAAGTCAAAGTCATTTATTCTCAATCTTGAACAATAAAATTGTTTATTAATGACGTTAATTTTAGTTCTACTTAGTCTAAGTTTACTACCGCTTCCAAGGAGCTGGCGGAAGGGAAACGGCGCAACAAACTCCTTTTAGAAGTCAATTTACAATACTTATTTTCTTAAGGCTAAATGTGGACGAATGTACATTTCGCGTCTGGATAAACAATAAGTACCTATAAAACACTTCATAATGAAGAATTAAACCAAAGTTACATAACGTAAATAAGTCACGTAACTGATACAACGGTCAAGTACATAATATGACAGTCACTATATGTATCGACAGTACCCCAAATCGTTGGTACGCTACATTGACAGTACCCCGAATTGTTGGTACGCTACATCGTTAGTACACTAAAACGACGGTATGCTACATCGTCAGTAAACCAAATCGATAGTGCGTTGCATCGACTACCCGATCCGAGCCCAGATTTAAATAAACAACACAGGATTTAAAAGGTGTCGCACCAGGGAATGTTACTGATAACTTTATTGAGAAAGGAAGGTGCACAACCCGACTTGGTTAGGTTAGGTTAGAAGGCAACCGCGGGAGCGGAGCTCCTGCAAATAGCCTTCGTGGTTATTTTTTTTCTATCCATGTAAATGTTTTACACAGATGCAGAAAAACTTTTAAAAATCCTGTGTTTTATTTAAATCTGGCTATATTTTTGTGGCATTTCTAAACATGGATAAAAGTTTCATTAACGTTATGTTTGTTGTTTTTTTATTTTTTATAGCCTACGGTTTTTCGTTATCTAAAATGGATAAGGACTATAATAGGGATCTAACATTAGCAGCTTGTAACGTTGTACTTATTGTTCTAAACAATATTGCCGGAAGTTTAATAAAATAGCCGCTGATAAGCAATCAACACGTCGAGATCAGAATAATTAGTGAATAAACTGCTATAGAATTAGTTAAAAAGGTTTTGTGCATTGTTTTAATTGATAAAAGGCACTGACACGTCATGGGCGTATTAGGTATCCCCTGGCTAATGGCCCTAATTCCTATAGGAGACGCAGAGTAAAAAATTAGGTGCTATCACCGACGAACTTATCTCAAAATGATCGCTAAAATAAAGCTGTATCAATATACGCCAAAGTCGATATTGGTATGTAGACAACTTTACATTCATGGCAGAGTGGCTCTTGGCTAAACGAATATCCAATAGATTAACACATACATACATGCATATACTCACGGCTGTAAACGCCCCGAAGGGATAGGCAGAGGTATATATTCACTCACGTTTCGCCATTTTCGGTCCCATGGCGTAATATGAGGCGAGCCTATTACCCTCTAGCGGGCCCTTCTTCTCCACGTACATTGCAGATTAACACATTGCAGGTTAAGCAATACTAACCATGTCTTAAGATAGGTGGTCATTTTTAACACATTGGAACTTGGATATTATTTTGTTACTAAAGTAAAGAAAGCACGTTAAGCCATCCTGATTGCCATACGAATATCTGAGGTATCTGTTACAGCAGTGGTGAAAGGTGAAAATTATGAAAAGGCAAGACGGTGGAAATGTAAAAATGTATACCATGGCTTCCCTTTGTAGAGCAAGCCGGCAGGAATCGTGTTGTCCCCTCGCCACTGTTTTACTGGTATTATGAGCCCTGAAGCGTTATATTTCTGAATCTTATTTGTATAATTCGGCAACAAGGAAATGTAATGAAAGACTAGATATTATAATAACTCACAGATGTTTATATTTTCTTATTTTCATTTCAGCATGAATTATTTTTCTATAAAATTCAAACTACACACATCCACACCCACTTCTACCGTTTATGGAGACACAGCCAGCGGCTGGCGCTAGACCACTGAATCCCACAGCGCCCAAGATAGGCACCTGACCAATAACAGCGGTGTTACCGGCCACAGGCAGCTCACCGGCGACTGCTATGTTACCTTCACCGACACCACCGAAAGCACTCAGTGATGATGCTCCAAATCCAAGGTCTCCAGAGCCACCAAGAAGTCCTGCACCACCAAGGCCTAAACCTCCGAGTCCCAAACCACCGAAAGAAGCTCCTCCATAACCATATCCTGAAAACAGAGCACCAGGGCCGATGCCTGCTAGTCCTGAACCGAAGCCTAAGCCAGCGTTACCTATTAATGCACCTCCGTGAAGACCAGAAACGCACTGGCTGAAGACTTTCTAAAAAGGATTTATATAATTATTGTTAAATCACCAATTATGATCCTTAAAAATAAATAGATAGATAATTCCTGATCGCATCAATATTATTACATATATACTTACATTACAATCACGCCTTTATCCCCAATATCGCCGGTTAGGCAGAGGTGAATGCTAGTTAAGAACACAATTATTATTTGCACTATATAATTACATAAATAAACAAAGCTTATTCTAACTTTCGAACTCTCGCGTCCCATGATATGATATACAATATTGTTAACAGTTTTTGGAACCCTGGTTTAAAACGTCAAGCAATGTTACTCGTACAGTCAGCGTCTTAAATATCTTGACGACGAAGTCTCAAATTATCTTAAAATCTCGTATTAAGAGCAAATCAAACTGTTTTATTGTTTATTATTGTCCAAAATAAAAGTGTGTACCAAATATAAGAACAATCGGTCAGATGTAAGGGGGTCAAAAAACGAAATTAAGATAATTTTGAGCACTCTGTTCGTCAACATCTTTCTGATGCTGACTGTACCTATACCATGATGGCGCCAATTGCTATTAATATTATCGTATGACATATAATTAAAACACGGCGGTCCGTAATGCACTGACGTTTAATCTTTAACTAGTGAAGACGATCTCTCGGGGTGGGCGCAGCCACGCCCACAACGCTGTCTTAACATACCTACCAATCCCTCCACCTGTGTTTACAAAAATACCCTTAGTGACACTTATACCTATAGCTTATAATTAACATTCTTTCGGTTAGGCCTCCGTGATCTTTCGCTGGCCATAACCACCGGAGGCGGTGATGGAACAGCCACCTCCGCTGGGGACCCCGGAGGTGCACCTCTCGATGGGTCGTCGTCTATCGGAGTTGTGCCTTTCTCTCCTCCTTGCGGTTCTGGCTCCGAGTCCCGGGGCTGGGGCTCCGGTTCAGAGACTTGGTGTTGTGCCTCCGACTCCATGCCTTCCGGCGGAATGTCTGTCAAAATTTGAGACGCTGCTGGCAAGAACACAGTGGCAGATGACCACCGCTCGCCAACCAGCGGGGTGGAGCTTGGGGTGAGACACTCCGGTTTGCTTCCCTGTACGATGGAGGTTTTATCCTTAACAATTTGATTCTTATGCCTTTTGATCATCTTTTGAGATTCTATGTCTTTAATCAAATATAATAATTTTCCCACCTTCCGTATTATTTGTCCTTTTTGCCAACTGTATTTATTCTTGTTTATATACTTTTTATACAATATATATTCATCTTCATGAAATCCCTTTCTGCTTACCCCCCCCATAGTATTTATTCTGTAAACACTGTTTCCCGTCTACGTGAGCAGTGAGATCGGCGGGCGCGGGCGACTTTTTTGGATTGACAAGAGTGCACCCTTTAAGCCCTTTTTAATTATTTTTACAAATGACTCAGCTTGTCCATTGCTGGATGGGTGAAACACAGGCGTAGTTATATGTTTAATGCCGTTTAAAATGCAAAAACGTTTAAATTCGTCCGATGTTAGCGATGTACCGTTATCACTTACAATACAACTGGGGATTCCGAATCTGGCAAAAAATTCGCATAGCCGTGAAATAACCTTAGACGACCTAATATTGGTGCTCATATCAAAACATTCTACCCATTTAGTATACGCATCGACCACCACTAAGTACGTATGACCATTCAGTGGACCTAAAAAGTCGAGGTGTATCCTATCGAAAGGTTGTTTCGGAAACGGCCAGGGCGCGAGGGGCGCGCGCGGTGGCGAGGGGCGGAGCTGTCTACAAATCTCACAGCCGTTTATTAATTTTTCTATTTCGGCATCTACTCCTGGAAACCAGAACCGTGATCTGGCCTCTGCTTTGCATTTCACAATTCCTAAATGAGAACTATGTAGGTCACTGTTACGTGAACACTGGTTCCGGTAATAAAAAATGAAAACATTTGAACATAGCAGTAATAAACGGTAAATACCGGTAGCTCGCGATTGCGGCGCGTACCCCCATCACTGGGTGGTGAACGCGGTCATTACCTTTTAAGGTAATGCATCGTGCTAACGCGCATATAAAATGAGTCACACGCATTGATAACCAATCAGCGCATTCCGTCAAACGGAGAATCGGCTGATGGGCCCAACACTAACCGACAACAAAGAAAAAACACGCCCCGCGCTCGCGCCGAGGTAGACGGCAGACCTCATTCGATCGCGAGACTTCGCGGCGGTACGTGATAATCTGAACGTGAACGTCATAATCTTAAAACCTAGATAACATATAGTCTAGATTCAGCTAGTTCTTAAGTGTTATACTAGTTACTATTTTTGTTAAATATAATAGCTGTTCCCAACATAAGGGGTAAGTCTAGTGTCCTTAATAAACAGTGCGCGAGTATTAAACGATAGTCACGTAAATAATAACGTAAAATAACATCTTCATTCGCGTGTAACATTCCTGCTTAGCCCCTAGGAGCTAAGCGTGATGATAGCTCATTTTTAGTACCTGCCTACCTGCGGTCGGGAGTTCGGTAGTTACCTAGCTGTAGTTTATCCTTTGTGTAAATGTAATTAGATTAAATTTAAAGAAAACTGTGATTAACATCGTAATCGTTAAAATGTTGTAAGAAAGTTATTGTATGAAGTGTGTCCATAATATATGTCGCGAGTATACATGTCGACAGACAGCCGAATATAGTAATTGCTTAAGAACTATTCAATTAGTTGTAATGTTTGATTGTTCGTATTCTAAGAGAAAAATCAACACGGTGATATCTCGCCATAATTTTCTATGGATACCCACATTTTGAAAATATGTAAATTGTCGAATTTTAATCTCGTTTTAAATCCACGGTTCAGCATATATATGTATTATAGTTTAATTATTACTGAACCATTTGTTTATGGTTGATTGAACCGTGGTTAACGGGGTTACAGACGTACTTACGATTATTAATTCCGGAACAATCCAGTTTTATTTCTTTGTTTATTGTGTAATTTGTGTTATGTGTACCTACCATTGTACAGCGCCGCCGACCTTAGGGCCCATGTAGAAAATTATACGTTGGGGCCCGGCGCTGTGCATTGGATTCACGCACCAGTGCCTAATCGTGTGGTTGTCTCCCCAGAACTTGGTACCGGCTGGAATACCGGTGTCCAACTGCATACCAGTAGTAATATCAGCACCGCACCGTACCGGCCCGCCTCCGAACCCGCTGAGGTTGCCTGCCCGCTCCGTACCGTCTGGAAGACGGCCTTGGCGACGACCCCGCGGACCGAACTAGCAGCTGCGAAGCCTGGTGACCTTGTGGGGAAGACAACGTCACACTCGCACGGGACCAGCCCGGAACCCCAAGTTGAGTACATTACTCAGCCTGCCGTTTATAGTGACGTGACCTTGTACCCGAACCGACACTCGACCTTGTCTTAGAGTAGTTTTATTATTGTAAAGCAGGACCTACGGATTAAAGTTGTAGATCTCGTACCAATCGTTTTCTTCATCCTTGACCCCGTAGGGCCCCGTAACATTGGCGCCCGAACAAAAAGAGTGTCTGTAGGGTATACGTCCACGTCGATTACTGTGAGCGGTTGCGCTACTTTGTATGTGTGTAAGGGTACTGTCTTTTGTGCTCACTCCTGTACTGGGTCGGGAGAGAAAAAACAGCTTAGAAAGCATCCAGTAGCCTCTCGTTGGGTTAGGCAGGTGGTAGGAGCCCACCAAAAACCAAGGGTCCTTAGCGACCCACCTTCCAAATTTTTTTCTTTTTTTTTCTTTTAGAGTCCCCGAGCACAAGGGAGGGTACCCATATATTTTGTGTTTGTCTTCCCATACAGGAATTATTTTAATATTATACTACCATGATTGCCGAACTCGCGACCAGGTATTGAGATAATTGTATTTTAACTATCAAATATTATGTAGATAACGAATTTTATTATTTAGTTATAGAGGAGGGATTCTCCCAACTCAGCTATTTTAGGTAGATTTTATTGACTATTTAGCTCACTGAAGCTTAATTTAGAAGCATGACGGACCGTAAAGTAAGGGTACGTTTACGTAAAGGACGAAATGACATTCTCATATTTTGTAATTTGTTATTTTATTGTAGGGTAACTACGTTTGTACTATGTTTAGTCTCGTTGTTCCAACCATCCGGCTTTCCCCATTGTTCGTTGCCAAGTACCGTAGTTTATATCCGATGCCTTAGGTTAGCTAGGAGCTACGTGGAAAGGTATACCTAGGTGAACGTTCAGTGGTTGGAGGGAAGCGCAACTACGTTTTTATTGTTTTTGTTTCTACTATCTGCGGTAGCAAGATATGTAAAAAGACATGTGGTAGAGTTTAGTGCAAAACTCGAGCTGGGTTGTAGACCACCGTCATTCCTGTTGCAGTCGTTATGCGGTCTGTAGGAATTGATGATCCAGATTAACTACGCACTTAGGGTAAGCCCGTAAGCACCGATCATCTGGTGGCATATATTGGTTTATGTAGTTTATATATTAAATAATCTTGTTAATTTAGTTGAATTCAGTTCATAATTAATCATTTCGACACCGTTTTAGTGGTCTCGTACTTAGCATTGTCAACCTAGGCTTGAGGTAACCGCTGGGTTAAAAATAAGCCTTCACTGTGTATAAAAGCTTCCTTAGTGTGAAGTCTTTTTTTATCTGAGGGAGACTTATGTTCTCCCTGGGTTCTATAGCACGTCAGAGCGGTTAGTGACTCTGTTGCCGGTAGGTTAGCTTCAAGTGGTTTGCAATGTACCGTCGAGGAAAGCTGGCGCCAAACTTAACACCTCAATCGCAAGTGGTACGTCCCATCAGGTTGGATAGGGCCGGACAAGGTATGTGTGGTTCGTCTTCCTACCTCCGCGGGAGGAAGACTTGGTGTGATAGGTGTATGTTAGGTGGTGTGTCTGTGTTTCTGTATGGTTGTATGAAAGGGTTTTGCTTGCATTGAAGCCAATGACCTCGTTCCAGAGGGTTTGTTTCAGGCGGATTTTCACTGTTCCCCCAGTAAAAATCCTTCTCCCAGTTCGTCGGGTATTGTTACGTGAACACTGGTTCCGGTAATAAAAAATGAAAACATTTGAACATAGCAGTAATAAACGGTAAATACCGGTAGCTCGCGATTGCGGCGCGTACCCCCATCACTGGGTGGTGAACGCGGTCATTACCTTTTAAGGTAATGCATCGTGTTAACGCGCATATAAAATGAGTCACACGCATTGATAACCAATCAGCGCATTCCGTCAAACGGAGAATCGGCTGATGGGCCCAACACTAACCGACAACAAAGAAAAAAACACGCCCCGCGCTCGCGCCGAGGTAGACGGCAGACCTCATTCGATCGCGAGACTTCGCGGCGGTACGTGATAATCTGAACGTGAACGTCATAATCTTAAAACCTAGATAACATATAGTCTAGATTCAGCTAGTTCTTAAGTGTTATACTAGTTACTATTTTTGTTAAATATAATAGCTGTTCCCAACATAAGGGGTAAGTCTAGTGTCCTTAATTAACAGTGCGCGAGTATTAAACGATAGTCACGTAAATAATAACGTAAAATAACATCTTCATTCGCGTGTAACATTCCTGCTTAGCCCCTAGGAGCTAAGCGTGATGATAGCTCATTTTTAGTACCTGCCTACCTGCGGTCGGGAGTTCGGTAGTTACCTAGCTGTAGTTTATCCTTTGTGTAAATGTAATTAGATTAAATTTAAAGAAAACTGTGATTAACATCGTAATCGTTAAAATGTTGTAAGAAAGTTATTGTATGAAGTGTGTCCATAATATATGTCGCGAGTATACATGTCGACAGACAGCCGAATATAGTAATTGCTTAAGAACTATTCAATTAGTTGTAATGTTTGATTGTTCGTATTCTAAGAGAAAAATCAACACGGTGATATCTCGCCATAATTTTCTATGGATACCCACATTTTGAAAATATGTAAATTGTCGAATTTTAATCTCGTTTTAAATCCACGGTTCAGCATATATATGTATTATAGTTTAATTATTACTGAACCATTTGTTTATGGTTGATTGAACCGTGGTTAACGGGGTTACAGACGTACTTACGATTATTAATTCCGGAACAATACAGTTTTATTTCTTTGTTTATTGTGTAATTTGTGTTATGTGTACCTACCATTGTACAGCGCCGCCGACCTTAGGGCCCATGTAGAAAACTATACGTTGGGGCCCGGCGCTGTGCATTGGATTCACGCACCAGTGCCTAATCGTGTGGTTGTCTCCCCAGAACTTGGTACCGGCTGGAATACCGGTGTCCAACTGCATACCAGTAGTAATATCAGCACCGCACCGTACCGGCCCGCCTCCGAACCCGCTGAGGTTGCCTGCCCGCTCCGTACCGTCTGGAAGACGGCCTTGGCGACGACCCCGCGGACCGAACTAGCAGCTGCGAAGCCTGGTGACCTTGTGGGGAAGACAACGTCACACTCGCACGGGACCAGCCCGGAACCCCAAGTTGAGTACATTACTCAGCCTGCCGTTTATAGTGACGTGACCTTGTACCCGAACCGACACTCGACCTTGTCTTAGAGTAGTTTTATTATTGTAAAGCAGGACCTACGGATTAAAGTTGTAGATCTCGTACCAATCGTTTTCTTCATCCTTGACCCCGTAGGGCCCCGTAACATCACGTAATATGGGTTCTCTAAGACTATCAGGGATTACCACTTTATGACCCCTCATTAGACACCCATTTTCGTAAGCCAACTGTGTACGACATAAAAAATAAGGTTTCATGCATATATTGCTGACCTTACGTGGCCAGCCCTTTTGTACATATTTAATAATTTTTATTAAAGCTATATCTTTAGCAGTTTCTTGAACTAACCGCTCGGCAGTGATTGGCAATGTTCCTTCTGTTACAAAATGTACGTACGTAGCGGAATCGATCGCGTTACCTGGGTACGCGCAAGCGGTCGCCTCGACGACGTTTGCGCGTGTTAGATTTGGGGGGGTAAAATTTGATGTGACCATATATATAAGCCTATAACTTACTATATATACCCATAAACAGGATGCCATTTGTAATTATGTATTTGAACCAAGGAAATTAAACAATAAATACAATTCTGTTTTATCACTCTTTTATTCTGTTATACTACGTCAGTTCCAAAAGCTGTTGTAGACAGGAAAGAACTGACAAGAAAACCTGTCTGCCTTCTAACCACAACATAATTAATATTTTACTTCATGTTACACCAGGCTCGTAGCCAAATATTACAATATAAGACAACCCTGGTTGCAGACCAGTTACAACAGTATAATAGCTAAAACTATAACACAGATACTTATCACATAGGAACCACATTGGAGTCGAACCACTTCTCATAATTATAGCCAAATATTACAATATAAGACAACCCAGACCAGTTACAACACCCTCGAGCCTTTGCAGATGCGTAGAGATGTTGCGTCTTTGGCAGTTTTCTACCGTCTCTACCATGGTGAATGTTCTGACGAGCTCTTCCAATTAGTCCCACCCTCCCCTTTCCTTCACAGGACGACACGTGCAGGGCTAAGATGTCATCCATTTACGGTGCAGAGTATACCTGCTAGAACCAAGCGTTTCAGTGATTCATTCCTATGCCGCACCACTAAGGCCTGGAATTCCCTGCCAGTTCACGTGTTTCCCTCTTCCTACAGTCTTGGGTCCTTTAAGCGGGGCGTGAAAAGGCATCTAATGAGGCCGTCAAGCTGAGTGCCACCACTGTTAACATGGTAAATGTTTACGATGGTGACCCTCTTTCCGAGACTTTGCCTTTAGCTTAACATCAGGCGAGGTGAAGTCAAATTGACGTGACCGGTATAAAAAAAAAAAAAAAAAAAAAAAAAACACTATAATAGCTAAAACTATAACACAGATACTTATCACATAGGAACCACATTGGAGTCGAACCACTTCTCATAATTATCAGTATGATAATACTTGCACAGTCACTAATATGGTATAATGATATTTAATCATCTGGTATATCAGTTAAACAGACTAATAGCCGACACTACGATACATAGGTAGTACATAAAACTTAGATACCACACTGGTATCGAACCAGCCCTTATAATCATTGGTATAGCCATACTTTTACAGACATTATGATAGTTTATTATCCCCAAGGATTATCGCAAATACATCAAGTAATACTTTGAGTCGGTTACTTTACAAGTATATTTTAGTTACACAATATTTAGAACACCCAAAGAGGGTATTTAATTATAATTGCTAATTCAATTACTTATTAAATACCAATCCACTACAACAGTAGTTATTACTACATTCACTACATTCACTTTTATAACCCTGTAAGTACATATTATTATAACATTATAACATTATAAATATAACAGAGGTATATCGTACCTCACACTTCGACGGCTCGGGATAGACTGTCCCCACGACAACTGACATCGTCTTTTTATAACATTTGAGACGTCGCATTGCATCGAATGATTTTCACCTACCCACTTATAAAAATATTGTATAAAGTAGTTTCTTATTTACAAATTCTTTAAAATATTCTTTATAGTAATATAAATACACTATAATACATCAAGCTACACCTCACCTGATCGCTGGCCACTCCATATTTTAACATGATTCTAACACGCGCGGCCGCGGGGAAGGTAGTGGGGCGCGAGACAAGTAATCGGCCCTATTGTTTTCACTGCGAATATATTCGATCTTATAATTGTATGCAGCTAAAAAAATAGCGTATCGTTGGAGTCTATTTGCCGTTATTTCTGGTATACCACTTTTTGACCCGAAAATGTAAATAAGCGGCTTATGATCGGTGCGCAGAATAAAAGGTTCTGACCTCGCGTATAGGTACTGATGGAATCTTCTTACCCCAAAAATAATAGCAGTCGCCTCTTTTTGAATCTGAGCGTATCGTTTTTCTGCTGAGTTTAAAGTGCGTGATGCAAAAGAAATAGGCCTTTCGATTCCATCTGTATCTATTTGCGATAAGATAGCACCTAAACCGGTTGGTGACGCATCGACCGTCAATATCAACTTCGCGTTAGGGTTAAAATGAGCCAATACTTGATCAGATGATATACTTTTTTTTATTTCCGTGTACGCTTCATGGTGACTAGATGACCACTTCCATTCATTATCCTTTTTTAATAGGTCATATAGAGGGGATAGAATACTAGAAGCACGGGGAATAAGATTTCTGTAATAATTTACCAACCCTAGGAACGACTTAAGTTGTGAAATATTTTTAGGTACTGGTGAACATAAAATTGCTTTTACTTTTTCTTTTGATTTCCTAATACCACTTTTATCTATTATGTGCCCTAGATAGCTTATTTCATTTTTTTAAAACTCACATTTCTCTTTACGCAGTGTTAGGCCGGCCTGTTTAAATCTATGTAAAACCTCATTTAACCTTTCCAGGTGTTCCTTCCTATTTGCGCCTGTAATTAAAATATCATCAAGGAAACAGGAAACCCCCTCCAGACCTGCTAGTATACCGTTAATCGCTCGTTGAAAAATGGCTGGGGAGCATGCTAACCCAAAAATTAGGCGTTTATACTTAAACAGACCTTTACTGGTATTAATACAGGTGATATTATTGTGATCATTAAGTACAAGCTGATTGTATGCCATGGACATGTCCAGTTTTGAAAATTGTTTTCCGCCGTGTAACGCAGAAAACAGTTCCTCAATTGTTGGCAGAGGATATTTTTCTACTAAGAGTTGTTTGTTTATAGTTTGCGAGTAATCAGCACACAACCTCACCGATCCATCTCGCTTAAGCACCGGTACAATCGGCGATGCGTAAGCGGAATGTTCCACCGGCTCTAAAATACCTAATTCAACTAAACGGTCTATTTCATTGTTTACTTTGTCTTTAAGGGCGAATGCCACGGGTCGCGCCTTAAAGAAAACCGGTTTTGCGTCTGACTTTAGAGTTAGATTCACTTTATACCTATTAAAACAGCCTAACCGGTCGGAGAAAAGAGTTGTATACTTCTGAAGTAATTGTTCAATATCTCCATCACTTTGACTACCACAGAAGTTAATCGGGGCCAACTGTAACCGGAATTTTGAAATAAAATCACGACCTAGAAGGGGCGGGCCGCCGTTTATTATTACAAATACATCTAAATCCTTGGTGCAGTTGTTGTAAGTAAAAGGGAAACTCGCCATACCTAGGGTGTGTATATGGCCACCATTATATCCTATTAATTTTTTTTGCTATGTGATAACGGTACATCCCTGAAAAAAGTTTTATAGGTTTCCTCCGAAATCGCCGTCACGGCAGATCCACTATCTACTTGAAATTTTAAATTCCTATTCCTTATTTTGACAGTTTCAACCATAGGTGCACTGTTACTACAACGGATAATAAAAAGCTCACCATCATCACCCTCACTCGCCGATCCCGACTCCACGTAATTCACTTTGTTTACGCACATATTACGCAAATGGCCTTTTTGGCCGCACTTTTTACATTTGTAGTTTTTAAACCGACACTTATTCGTACTGTGATTAGAACGGCCGCACACGGAACACTTTTCTTCTGATGCTTTGGATGCCGGCGGTGAGGCCTTATCCATTTTGTAAACTTCCCCAGCTCCGTCATCCAAAGAGGGAGTTGCTACCCCTTGTGTAGGGCCTGCCATTGCTCCTACACGAGCACTTCGGATGTTCTCTGCGAGTTCCACTGCCTTACCAAGTGTCAACTCTTCCACTTTCTTCGTGAACAGTTTATCTCGTTCGGGACCTGACAACATTCCTAATACGAATCTGTTCAGAAGATCATCCTCCATGTTCTTGAAATTACAGTGCATCGCGAGCCCCCGTAACCGAGCAGCCCACTGCGCGTGACCTTCATTTACCCTCTGCGTGGCCGAGAAAAAATGCGAACGTTCCGCAAAAGTACAACGCTTTTGCCTAAAGTGTATATTCAAAATCTGCACTATATCCTGGTAGTTCTTCTCTTCTAAGATATCCGGGAGTGCCAGATTTGTTGCCAACCTGTATGTTGGTTCTGCGAGTGCACTTAACAAAATGGCGCGCCGTTTTATACCCGCTTTGTCCGTTTCATCATCTAGATCGTTCGCGATGAACCACTGTCTGATCCGATTACTATAAGTTATCCAATCCTGTTGTTCGTGGTTATAAGCCGAGATGAGTCCAAATGTCGCCGACATTATACGTGATCCTCGTCGCCACTAATAAGTATGCAGCTCGAACGGGATATAATTAAAACACGGTGGTCCGTAATGCACTGACGTTTAATCTTTAACTAGTGAAGACGATCTCTCGGGGTGGGCGCAGCCACGCCCACAACGCTGTCTTAACATACCTACCACATAGCATTATGGTTTTATTATATTGTTGGTTTATTTTTTCTAGAATTTATTCATCGGATACATATATTTATAAAGGTACTGAATTTAATTCTCCATTTTCTAAACAATCTTTAAAGAAACTAGACGTACTGTTGACATTATAGTCCCCTGTATGACTTTTAAATTGACGGTACCACCATCAGTGTCCACATTATAACGACTGCCATACATGATCGTATGGCTTTGTTTTTTCGTGCGGAAATCCCCTCGGATACCCCCCTACCGGAGCCGGAAGGGGAGGTTATGTCGGCCTCGAACCGACTAAAACCGCACGTCGACTGTGGGTCGTGGTGCTAGGCCGGAGGTACGCTAGTACTATTATCTATTCTGTGCCGGAGGTGAGGTTGTCATCGACATATCCCTCGCACCCCGGCTGGGTTCGGCAGGGTACATGTTCGTATGGCAACCGGGACCGACAGCTTAACGTGTTCTCCGAGGCACAACCTGACCAATGCAAATACTTAGATATAAACATACAAATATGTGCTCTGAGCGGGGATCGAACCCGTGCCTACTGCTTAGCAGCCGCGTTCATTACCGCCACGCCACGGAGGCTGTCATCGAGTCGGATGAGATAGGATAATCAGTACCGTTTGCTGACGATTCGATTTCTGATTAGATGCATTAAAACATGTTTTAAATTTAGGAGAAGTAAAAATTATGGTTTAGGACTGTTGGTTCCATTGGAAAGTTCCATTGATGGGTCCAACAGGACTTTCGAGTTTTCATGGCTCCATTGGTGGGTCCAACAGGATTTACGAATTCTGATACTCCCATTTAGATCGTGGAGTCAATAATCGAAATTTTAACAGGGTTACATCGGGTCTCGTGGTTCCATTGTCAAAACTTACAACTTTTACTTAAAAGGTGTTAAATTAAACTTTATTCTAACAGGCGTTATGGAGCATATCACATTAACAATCATGAAATAAGTAAATATTACAAAACAAAACAGTAATTAACTACTACATATTAAATACTTATTTGTTATACAAGAGTGCAAAGTTGCTTTTTAACTGCGTGCTCATATTTGATGACCGAGCAAGCGAAGGATTCTAAAGTTGAATTCTTCGATTCAGATATTAGAATCCTGAGCGTAAGCGAGGGAATCAACAGAGCACAAGGTGAAAAATCTTTGCGCTCGAGTGCAACACGTAACTTTTCAGCCCCCCTAAGCGAGGAAATAACTAAATTAAAAAAAATACAATGTCACCACGTCCATGCATTCACAATATGACGTATCAATCAAAATGTCCATTATACACAAATATCGACTAAGAAGTACCTAAATGGGACCAAATAAATGTCGGATTGGGACCAAATTAAATTGAGACCACTTTAAAAGCGATAGTTATTTTGTTGCCTGCAGAAGTCAGTAGAAGATACAGATAACAATCATATAGAACGCTCACTTATCTATTGAAAATATTTAATGCCAAGTAGGTACGTACTTAGGTACCTGTAGTTGAATACCTTTTTACGAATTTGAAACTCTTTTCGAGGTAGTGGGATGAAAACAATGTTTATCGCACTTGTTCTAAAAAATGTCCAACCGTTATTTGTCTGTGGATCAACTTCATCTGAGCATTTAAAATAAATGCATCTCTGTCTTTTTGTAGAATGCTCCTGTTTCTTTGCGAATGGTCACTAGTAGCATTACAAGTTTTCATTTTATTAATAGACGCATCCTTTTCTGGAACAGAAAGCAACTTAGCGATCGTCACATAATTTTTATTTATCGTACGGTTTATTCGAGCATGCCACCCTTCCGCAAAATTATTTGTACGATGAAGTTGATTATATACACACCATTCTTTGACAAATTGTTCATTTTTAAACCAATATGTATTCATGTAATGCATAAATGGTTTAAACTTTAGCATCTCATTGCATTCTGACTGGATATAATTCCATCCCTCATACATACAATCCACAGGTAATAATGGAAGTGCTGTACACAAACCTACTATGCGACGATACATTTTGGCTTTCAAACCTAGACATTTTGCTTTTCGCCACAGGGAATTAATGTAATGATAATAGCACCGTACAATTTTATTAGTTGGAAACACCTTTCTTAACGCATTTGTTGCTGCTGTCTCAAAATGGCAATGGAAAACTTTTGGATTCCACTCTGGACATTGTGTTTTTAATAATTCAAAAAGTACAATATAAGACTGTTCAGTTTTATCACTCATAAGGCAATATATCAGCGGTACTATATTTGTTGTTTCTGACGTACTTTTAAAGTTACCGTGTAAGGTATATAATTGAGAGAATGGAACGGGTGTGCTTCGAAAAGTACCATCCCCATAATACTCGTCCATATTTTCCAATAGCTGCTTAAAATATTCTGTATAAAAAACCATAACTCTCCGTCCATCACTGTAATAATCTGCCTTTAAAAATGACATAAATTTTGCCGGGATTTCTACGTCCTGGATATTATTGTAGATCAATTTTTTAACTTTAAATTCTTGTTTTCTTTTAGCATATATGGATGTTTTTGAACTCTCATACGAAATTTTTGTAACTTTGTCAAGTCTTCCTTGAAGATAACAGGGATTGGTTCTGTTGTAATTGCTGCTCTTGCTTTTACATCATCAAGAGCTAATGCTACCATATTTCTTCTAGCCTCACCCGGCAAACATTCAGCAGCGTGCTCTATAATCTTTTCCGTATTTTCACCCTAAAATAATTAAAATACAGATTTTACATACATTTTATTAGTCAAAATTCTACAATAAGTAATAACCATGTTAGTCTTGAAATATTCTTCAGGAAAGGCTAAAAAGTTATAAAAAATGTGAAAAAAATCTAGAAGAAAGAATCCGAAGACAGCGCCATCTCTTATCACAATCCTGGTGTTCCTCTCGAGAGTCCACCGAAATATCCATAAAGGCTAAATCAAATTAGTTTTACACTCACATGAACTGTAATCGCACCAGGGCATTTATCCTTCTTTTTACGGCTGCAAATCCAACGAGTTCTGGTATTTTTATAAACCGTGTGTTTATAAAACTGGTAACCATTGTAGATCAAAACTTTACCACCCTTTACCACCCGCCTCATCGAGCGTGGTAAACATACACATAACACAAAAACAGAAAAATTAATTAAAATGCACCTGACAAACAAGAGAACCCCCGAAAGTTATTACTTATATATATTTAAATTTATGTGTGAATTTTATGATATGAAAAATATTTTTGCCGATTCTGATGCAACACATAGCACTAATCACAAGTTTCTTTTAATTAAATGTGTAATACAGACTTTTCTAGACATCAGGTTTAGTTAGACACCACGATCGTACACAATGCGATAAGCTGTCACATCGACAATATTTAAATAAAAATGCTTATAATATTTTTTTTGTTACTGAAATGTTATAGACGGGAATACTAGGAAATTTCGGGAGTCGCACAGAAACACTGCTTACTTGAGGAGATCTATATTTTCACAACTTAGGTTACCCACAACTATTGGTGGAGCGCTTAGGTACTTTCTTAATTGTTTCCCACATAATTTAATTGTGTTTCAATTTTTGTAATTTAATAAACCGCTTCTATGTATCGAATAATGTTTGAATATTGGCGCTCATTTGTTGACCACTTAGTGTTGAAGAAGGCCAATGAATGGCGCTGTGAATGGATCTGTTCGAACTATATTTTGAGAACGAAGTTTCTACGCGAGACTCTCAAGCACCACGGCGGATCATCTACCCGCTCGCATTTTTTAATCAGTCACTAATTCGCCGCTGGCACCGAATGGTGTCCTTTTTGACTCCGCTAACGCAAAAAACGGAAGTTTGATTAATTCAACTCCTCGTTTCTTTCTGTGTAATTCTATAAGTTCCTTGGCCACATTCTCAAGTCAGTATAAGGGAAGTGTATCGGAAGAAAACGAGAAATTCAAGAAAATAACCGACCGGTCGAAAATTACCTACCCACCAGCACGTGCCAGGAACCACGCCTGTCTGCAGCTGAATCCTCACGAGGTGGAACACAGGTCAGTGCCGATTCTCTTACGTTTTCATTCATAGAAGCGGTCACATGTGTATTTTCTTTTCATTACAACCTAACTGCAGTGTCATAGGAGCTTATACGCTCTGTGTGCAAACACACCAGTTGGTAGGACTATTTTACACGTCCTACCACAATTTATGGTCCTTACGAGTCGGATAGGCCAGTAAATAACATATTCACGTAATTATTGGTGAATAATATTTCTTTCCTATTCATTTAATTAAAAGATTCACGTAATTTTGGTGAATTCTTTCCGCCATCTTAGTTTCATTACTTTCTTTCGCTAACAGATTTACGTAAATTATTTGGTAAATTCTGCATTTAAAACGCTAAATCTACGTAATAATTGGTAGATATTTATAATAGTTGGTGATTTACGTATTAATTGGTAAATAATCATCATTCTATTCGCATACGCGTAACTTTGTAGGTAAGTACCTATCTAGTTACGTAGTTACTTACATTCCCGCTCCGCTGTGCTACTTGCGCTATTACATAATAAGCCGTAGTACAATTTTCAATAAAAAAGTAGGTATATCTAAACTGTTTGTGTTGAATTACTATTATATTATAGTAGGTACCTTACAGATAATCTTCTTGTTATATTTCAATAGGTAGGTCTTACCTATCGTTAATTTGCAAACATGTCGTCAGATCTCGAATCGAAGCTTATTCTGTTGAATCAAAAGAAGGAATTATTGTTTGCACGCATCAATCGTTGGTATAAATCGTCGAAATCAGTTGTGTGTTTTGACATAACGACGCGAGCCAATGAAGATTTTCTGGCTGAGACCGAGACCATCGATGACGTTCGCGATAAATTCGAGTCGATTGTGGATCAAATAAATAGCTTAAATTTATCATTAGAACCCCCTGTGGAGCCCGACTATTCTTGCCTTGACTCATTCGATGAATTGTATTCGAGAATAAAACGCATTAGAAATAAATTATCTACGCTCAAGGTCAAGGAGGTCGCATCACACGGGCCGAGTAATTCAAGCGCGTCTGTAGTGAAATTGGAAATGCTTGTTATTCCGAGTTTTGACGGACGCCCTGAAAACTGGAATACATTTTATCAGTCCTTTAAGGCCAATATTCATTCAAACAACCAATTGTCTGATTCGCAACGTGTGCAATACCTATTCTCAAAATTAACCAAAGACGCATTAAAGTTCACTGCCGGTATTGTTCCGTCAAGTGAGACCTACAGTATAGTGTGGGACGCCTTGGTCAAGAAATACCAAGATAAACGCTCATTAGGTTCATATTATCTTAATAATATATTAGACTTAAAGAATTGTTCACCTAGTGTGAACTCACTTGATTCATTTATAGGTATATATTCCTCATCTATCGCCGCGCTTAAAGAGTTAGGTATAAATGATTTAACGGACTTCGTGTTTCTACAATGTGCCTTGAGGAAAATGGACACGCTAACCATCCAAGCCTTCGAACTTTCTGTTCGAGGTGTCGATATACCTACGACGCAACAGCTGATCGACTTTGTACAAGATTATGCTAAGATGATTGAACGGTCAAACCCGCGGTCTTCGTCATATGCGAAGTCGTCCACTGCTGGGACGCCACAGTCCAATGATAGGCGTGTACAGCGTAATTCTAAGTCGTTTGTTGTCAGTGAGCCGATTAATAATAAGTCGAATGCGCCCGCCGCAGGTAACGCGCCCTGTTGTTTATGTGGCGGCAGTGACCACCGACACCTGTATAACTGCGCTCAGTTTAAAAATATGCAAAATGCAAAGGCTAGATATGAGTTTATTAAATCTAAGCGTGGTTGCGTGAATTGTCTAAGCACATTACATAATCTCCCGCGATGTAAAAGTACGTCAGTTTGTTTCTGTCAGAAAAAACATCATAAATTATTGCATTTTGAGAATGTTAATAATTCGCACTCGCATGCGACGACTGTTGCCGCATCCCCGCCGCCCCAGTGCGACCTTGACCGTCCCACTCCTGAGTCACCGCTCGCTTCAAGCACTGTGCATTCGTATGCCTCTAGCCATAAGGGTGATATTCTCTTGGCAACCGCTCAGGTGCATGCTCGCCCTAAAGGTAGCACTGGAAATAAATCTGTAGTCAGATGTCTAATTGATAATGGCTCACAGAATAACTTAATAACATTGTCCTGTTGTCGTTTATTAAATTTACCAATAATACCAATGAGTAATTCTGTTGTCAAAGGTGTTGGCTCCACTTCGCACACGAATAGGCTATGTGTATTTGGACATTGAATCTCGTATTTATGCAGATCATAAGTATACTATACATGCGTTAGTTATGAATAGCCTTACGGATCAATTGCCCTCGCAATTAATTAAGTGTGATCGCGAGTTAAATCTTCGCGATTTACCGCTTGCTGACTTAAGCTGGAACATTCCAGGAAACATTGATATAGTATTAGGTGCACAGCTCTTCCCGTATATCTACTTAGGAAATAGAGTCGAGTGTGGCCCCAGTGCCCCTTGTGTACTATCAACCGCGTTTGGGTATGTACTTATGGGTGATTACCCACGTAAAGTTGTTGTGCCTACAACCGCATCCTTTTCTGCGCTAGCACTAAATGATTTAGTGCAAAAACCATGGGAACTTGAGGAAGTTCCTGTGAAGCGCCTATTGTCTCCAGAAGAAACCGAGTGCGAGAATATTTTCACATCTACTGTGACTCGCGATGACGTAGGTCGTTATACCGTTGCGCTGCCGTCCTGCAAGGATCCCTCTGAACTAGGGAACTCGCGCGGCGTCGCTCACCCCCGGTTTTTGTCGCTCGAGCGTAAACTTCGTCAATCACCAACCGTACGCGAAAATTACAATAAGGTTATTCGGGATTGTTTGGATAACGGTTGTCTTGGTCTCGTTGATGACTCTAATTTGTCTATGGATGGTTATTATATACCACATCGCGCAGTGGTTCGACATGACGAACCGATGCCGCGTATTGTGTTAGACGCGAGCGCTAAAACCCACACTTGTCTTTCGCTCAATGATATTTTACATATTGGTCCCAATTTACAGGCAGACCTGTTTTTATTATTA
Organism: Eilema sororculum; assembly: GCA_914829495.1. Taxonomy (NCBI): domain Eukaryota; kingdom Metazoa; phylum Arthropoda; class Insecta; order Lepidoptera; family Erebidae; genus Eilema; species Eilema sororculum. The sequence goes on along the minus strand of OU618560.1, from coordinate 3,551,703 downwards.
TTAAATTTTAGGTTATTTCCTATCGCAATGAACGCTGACATAAATACTCACCGCAAATCGCTTGAGTTTGATGTTGGCAGTCATGTCGCAAAGGTTTTAGGTCTCTCGTGGGAGCCGTGTGGAGATAATTTTTATTTCACATCCACCTTGGTAGATGAGAAGTGCACTAAGAGAAATATACTCCCTATAGTTGCACGACTATTTGACGTGCTCGGGTTGGTGGCACCTGTGATACTCTACGCCAAGTTGTTAATTAAGGAACTTTGGCTTAGTAAGAGTGATTGGGATGACCCTGCTCCAGAGCATATACGCTCACGCTTTTCCGCTCTCGTTCAAGAATTAAAATTGCTTGACACATTAAAAATTCCGCTATATATAGGTGTCGAAGTTGATTGCGAATTACGTCTTGTCGCATTTTGTGATGCCAGCCTGAATGGCATGGGATGTGTTATTTATGCACATTGTACCTACCCATCTGGCATTCAAACTCGCATTTTGTGTGCGAAATCAAAGGTCACTCCGACAAAGATTACTACGCTTGCTCGATTAGAGTTATGTGCTATCTTGCTTATGTCAAAGTTAATAAGAACTGTACGTGATTCTTATGCATTACGCATTCCCATTACTGACATTTACGCCTTTTCTGATTCCACGATTGCCTTATCATGGGTTCACTCGTCACCACATCGGTGGTCGATTTTTGTTAGCAACCGGGTCGCTCAGTGTCAAGAAAACTTGAACACTAAACATTTTTATCACGTCGCCGGAGACATTAATCCGAGTGATTGTCTATCACGCGGTATGCTCCCCTCGCAACTTTTGGCTTATGATTTGTGGTGGAACGGTCCAGCATGGATCCGCGGCCCCCCTGATGAATGGCCTATTAAGTCATTCTCTCCCGCCAACTGTTCTGACTTACCTGAGCATAAGGCAAATGTGTTGAGTGTGACATCAGAACACACAGAGTCGCCATTGTTATGTACATTGGCACAACGTGTTTCTTCTTGGCGGAAACTACTACGTATCATTACATACGTTTTAAAATTCGCACGATTTAAATTTAAGATCGAACCTCATTCTGTATCAGGATTACATCCTGTCCTTCTCCCTAAACGCGATCACGTTGTTGATCTAATAATTCAGTATTTTCACGTTGTCAATTGTCATACTGGACCTGGACTCCTCATGTCTATCATAATATATAAAACGCGTACTGGTACTTACAAACGCGCTGTAACCAAATTGTATCCTATCCCAACGCAATAACTTATAACGCTAAATAGAATCTTAAACTTTAATTTTTAACTCAAACTTTAAACATACTTTAGATAGAATATTGTTAGTCTAAGTTGTTATTTTAGCTATGTGTATTGTTATGCTATACAAATTCACTATGGGCTCTAATCAGCCAGTGTTCGCTTGTTTGTTTCGTAACGTCTTGCGACGTTCCAAAGCCGGGTGCATGGTGGAGCGCTTAGGTACTTTCTTAATTATTTCCCACATAATTTAATTGTGTTTCAATTTTTGTAATTTAATAAACCGCTTCTATGTATCGAATAATGTTTGAATATTGGCGCTCATTTGTTGACCACTTAGTGTTGAAGAAGGCCAATGAATGGCGCTGTGAATGGATCTGTTCGAACTATATTTTGAGAACGAAGTTTCTACGCGAGACTCTCAAGCACCACGGCGGATCATCTACCCGCTCGCATTTTTTAATCAGTCACTAATTCGCCGCTGGCACCGAATGGTGTCCTTTTTGACTCCGCTAACGCAAAAAACGGAAGTTTGATTAATTCAACTCCTCGTTTCTTTCTGTGTAATTCTATAAGTTCCTTTGGCCACATTCTCAAGTCAGTATAAGTGAAGTGTATCGGAAGAAAACGACAAATTCAAGAAAGTCACCGGCCGGTCGAAATATACCTACCTACCAGCACGTGCCAGGAACCACGCCTGTCTGCAGCTGAATCCTCACGAGGTGGAACACAGGTCAGTGCCGATTTTCTTACGTTTTCATTCATAGAAGCGGTCACATGAGTATTTCCTTTCTTACAACCAAACGCCAGGTCAGAGGTTCTTAAACGCTTTGTGTGCAAACACACCAGTTTGGTAGGACTATTTTACACGTCCTACCAACTATCACATTATTATATTTATGCAAGTACCGTCATACACTACATTCCTCCCCACTTAAATTACAACTAAATTAACAACTAACAATAATTATAATAACTAACATTACTTAAACTAAACAATTAACATTATAATTAGCCTTATTATTTACTCTACATTGACGAATAGGTCTCTGAGCTTTATCGGGTTGTGGTGTCTGAGGAGGTTCACGGGGTTCTGGCGGTGGCGGCGGTTGGTTCAATTTAATTGGAAAATCCGACGCCTGGCTTTGAACGATTGCTGACGCCCCACCACCGTCCGACTGCTCCGACCGTAACCCCTGGCTCAACGATTTATCGGTATCAGCATTTTCTGGAACCTCGCATTCTACCCCCTCGCGAGCGATAGCCACCGGTGCTTGCTCGGCCCGAGGGAGCCCCGGGCCTGGTGCTGCCAAGGAACTCCGAGACCTCCGTTTCAACTGATCGATGTGTCTATGTACTCTATGGCCATCTTTATCGGTCACTTCAAAGTTGGATGGACCTAAGCTAGACTTGATTATTCCCGGTAACCATTTTTCACCTTTTAAATACTGTCTATACCAAACATCCTGACCTGGTTGTATAACCCTATTACACCCGCCTGCTTCGTTTATCTGACGTTTTTGAACCAATCGCATCCTCTCTTCCCTGTCCGGCCTTAGTGCATCCAACCGAGTGCGTAACTGTCTACCTAACATTAATAAGGCGGGACTTTCACCGGTCGACACGTGACAGGTATTCCTATAATACAGTAAAAATGTGTTTAACGCGTTGTCGACATTCCTTTTATCTAAATTTGCCTTTTTTATTACACTTTTTAATGTTTTCACAGCGTTTTCGGCTGCGCCGTTCGACGCCGGGTGATATGGAGCCGTAAAAATATGGTCGATTCCATTGCATTTCATTGCGTTTGCAAATTCACTACTAGTGAACGGCGGCCCATTATCAGTTACTATTTGTTTCGGAATACCCCACCTGCTCCATAACTCACTAAGTTTTTTAATAGTGCTACTTGCCGCCGTACTGGGGACGTTGAAAACTTCTATCCACTTGGACATAGCATCTATAGCCACTAAATACAAGTTACCGAATATAGGTCCCATAAAATCTAAGTGGACCCGGGTCCACGGTCTGGTCGGCCACGGCCAAGGACGCGGCACATGGCGCGGGGGTGCGTCGGCTAGGACGTTACATGTCTCGCAGGCGCGGCACGTTGCCTCCACCGCTTCGTCCAGGCCCGGCCACCATACGTAACTACGTGCGAGTGATTTTGACTTTACAATACCCATATGCGGTTCATGAATTATTTGTAAAACCTTAGCCCTACAACATTCCGGTATAATAACTCGATGTCCCCACATAATGCACCCTAATTCTTCATATAACTCATTTTTCCTATTAAAATAAGGTTTAAAATTATCAATTTCACAGTGTGACGGCCAACCGTTTCGAATAAAATATAACAATCTACCTAATATAGGATCCTTAATAGTACCCTTCTTGATTTCATTATAATCTAGAAGTAACGCATCTTGCGCGAAATGCAAATACGTTTGTTCAGGGACTGCCTGCGAAACCGGTTTGCTATTATTCGTAGGTAGACGAGACAAACCATCCGCGCTGTTATCGGCCGAGCGTACGTACTCGATATCGTAGGTATAGGCGGACATTATTATAGCCCACCTTTGCATTCGGCTCGCCGTCATAGTCGGAATACCTATATTGGGTCCAAACAATGACACCAACGGTTTATGGTCAGTTCTGAGTATAAAGCGCCGCCCGTAAACATATTGATGAAATTTTCTCATACAAAAAATGATAGCTAGCGCTTCCCTATGAATCTGAGAATAGTTCTTCTCAGCCGCGGTTAATGTGTGGGATACAAATGCTACCGGGCGCTCGACGCCCGCGCTGCCCGTCGGCTGCGATAGCACCCCCCCTATCCCCGCTGCACTCGCGTCACAAGTTACTATTAATGGTTTATTTGAATGGTAATGCGCTAAAACCTCGGAACTTAATAAAGTCATTTTTATACATACAAACGCGCGTTCACACTCGTCCGTCCATTTCCATTCAACACCTTTCCTAAGTAAATTATATAATGGAATTAACTTTTGACTAAAATTTTTCACAAATCGTGCGAAAAAGTTAGCTAAACCTAAAAATGAACGTAGCTCAGTAACATTTTGCGGTCGTGGAATTTTTTTTACGGCCTCAATTTTATTTGGGTCTGCTCTAATACCTTCTTTCGATAAAACGTAACCTAAATAAGTAACTTCATGGGTCAAAAATACACATTTTGATTTCTTTAACCTTAGACCCTGGGATAATAATTTTTGAAATACAGTTTCTAAGGCCTGTAAATGCTCTGATTTGGTTTTACCTCCAATAATAATATCGTCTATAAAAACTGCCACGTTAGGTATACCCTGTAGCAAATTGGACATTATACGTTGAAATATTCCCGGACTAGATGATAAGCCAAATACTAGACGGTTGTATAGGAAAAGACCCCGATGAGTGTTGATAACTGTATATTTTTTTTGACTCATCCAATTCTATCTGATTATACGACTGTGATAAATCTATTTTACTAAAATATTGAGCACCATTCAACGTGACCAGTACATCTTCAATCCTAGGCAAGGGATACCTATCGATCAGTAAAACCGGATTCAGAGTAGCCTTATAGTCAACACAAACCCTGAGCGATCCATCGGACTTGTTAACGGGAACCAGTGGCGAGGCCCAGTCGGAGCAGTCAACCGGCTCAATGATGCCGGCGCGCAGCATCGCGTCGAGCTCGGCGTCGACGCGCTCCCGCATCGCGTACGGCAGCGGCCGCGCGCGGTGGAACACGGGCGCCGCGCCCTCCCGCACTCGCAACATCGCCTTGCCGCCCGTGAACCTCCCCAGACTGCCGTCGAACAATTGTTTATATCTGTCCAACAATAAATTCACATTAGAATCTGCATTACAACCCGGTGTTATAACATGACACGCTTGGGGACAATTACCTATAGGTATATTTAATTCTGTTAACCACTGTCTCCCTAACAATGAAGTGGTTCCTTTTTGTATAACAAATAACTCTAATTGCTTATCCAACCCGTTATACATTACAGAGGGTTTTATAAAACCTAAAGGTTTCACGGTACTACCGTCGTAAAATCTTAATGTTAAGTCGCAATTTAGAATAGGTAGATCACTAAAATATCGGTTGTAAGTTACTGCACTAATACAAGATATTGGAGTACCGGTATCTATTTCCATAGGAATAATAGTTCCGTTAATGGGAATAGGTAAACTCACCGCCTTATAATCACTCAAGCAGAGTTGATGTAAATCGATAAGGTTCTCCTCTGTCTCCTGTTCGGATACGCAGTTCTCATCCACATAATGAAAACCTTGATTGTGGCGCGCCCGCCCGCCTTCGGATCCTGTTGCAGACAAACAGACCCGTCGTAGGTGTCCCCGTAGTCCACACCGGCTGCACACGTAATCCCGGAACCGACAATCTTCGTATCCATGACTCACGGCTCCGCAGCCCCTGCAGTTACCTCCCGACCTCCGGTCGTGCGCGGCAGTGAACCTCGCCGCTCCCCGCTGCGTTGCGTAGGCGCCGCCGGCGCCGCTGCGGCCGGGCCCGCCGCTTGAGCCCCCGCGGCCGCGCCCGCCGCGCTGCTGGCGCGCTCGGTCAGCGCGGGCTGGCCCCGCTTGCAGCGCGTGTACCTCGCCGACGCTCCCCGCTGCCGTGCCCGGTACGACCCGTGCCTCCACCGCAGCTGCGTCTCGCTCCGCCGCCTCCAAAGAACTCGCAACTGTAACGGCATGTGAAAATTCCAATGTCTCATTCTCCGCAAAAAGTCGTTGGCGAGTGACGTCACCACGTAAGCCGCATACGAACTGGTCCCGTAGGTTTTCGTTCAAATTTGTCCCGAATTTACAGTTTCTTGCTAACTTCTTTAACTCCGCCACGTAATTGCTGACATTCTCCTCAGGTAGCTGTCTCCTTTGTCTGAATCTGTACCTTTCTGCGAGCACGGACGGGCTCGGTTGTAAATGATGACGCAATAATTCCGTCGCCTTCTCGTACGTCAATTCCGATGGTTTAGTTGGACTTGCCAGATTTACCAGTAACTCGTACGCTTCATCCCCCATGACGGAGATCATGGTAGGTACCTTCAATTCCTCCTTCACATTATTAACCTTGAAGTACATTTCAAGGCGGTCCGCGTACGATGACCACACTCCATCTTTAACATTAAATTCGGAAATCTTGCCGATCGACATTATTTTTAATGTTTAAAATGTGCACTGAATGTTCGCAAAACAAACTCGTCGCCAGTGAAATGTTATAGACGGGAATACTAGGAAATTTCGGGAGTCGCACAGAAACACTGCTTACTTGAGGAGATCTATATTTTCACAACTTAGGTTACCCACAACTATCACATTATTATATTTATGCAAGTACCGTCATACACTACAGTTACTTTTTTCGCATAAACCGTCATATGATGATACCATGCGCCTAGCATTTTTCTATACTCCTAAATATAAGATATCGACAAATATTACGATACTAGAAGCTACAGCCCTAACGTAGTAACCGTCGGCCATACGTTCATTCACGAAAATGGAACGTAGGTATACACGCCTAATCTGTAGGTATGGCCTATCTACTAAGCGCGCGAGCGTTCTTCCTATATCTATAGTAATCTATTAGATCAAATGTCAATTAATGTCAATTATTACGCTTTGTACATGGCCAGTATCTTAACAGTGGAATAAGAATACCTACTTACTAAATAAATCCTAACAGCTCCACACTATTTCGAACAATGGAGACACGAGTCCGTCAAAATCCTGTTGGACCCACATGGAGACAAAAGTACCGTCAAAATCCTGTTGGACCCACATGGAGACATAAGTACCGTCAAAATCCTGTTGGACCCACTCACCCAAATAGTGAGGACAAAAGGACTAGAAAATCCTGTTGGGCCCATCAATGGAACTTTCCAATGGAACCATTAGTCCGCAAGGAAATTAGTAGGGTTAAATCAAAATGAAGCACGCAAGGTAATCTGCTACATATTTATTTACAAATATCAGTCAAATTAAACATAGTTCTAAGTTCATATCATCAGTACAACCCACAACCACAGGTACGGCCTCCTCTGCCACCAAAACCCACAGCACCTGAAGAAATGGCTCCTAAACCTGAACCACAGCCGAGAACGCCGGAGCCAATACCACTTAATCCAAAACCAGCTGATCCAAAAGCGGCTGATCCTATACCTGCTGATCCGATACCAGCTGATCCAATACCTGATAATCCAAAACCACCCGATCCAAAACCAGCTGATCCAATACCAAAAACACCATCAGCATTATTAATTTCACTTGTAATAGCAGTAATTCCATTACCATAACCATGGTTGACAATACCCGCACCGGCAGATGGCAATACATTTTCGAAAGCTACAGTACTTAAGAATGGCAATTCACCAACAACTCCCAAAGCACCTTCATAAACATTGTCAGATGTTACAGCAATGCCGTTGGGAGCTATAGGGGCAAGGCTTTCAATAGGGAAAGCACCTCCGCCGCTTGCGAAACCTGCAGAACCCAAGCCAGCACCAGCGAAGCTGCTGCCAATGCCTCCGCCAATACCCAGACCGGAACCAAAGCCAAATCCTTCACCAAAACCTAAGGTATTAATTCCTTGGGATCCACATGGAGTTATACCAACCGATGGGGCAATCAGTCTTCTGTTTTCTACTCCTGAGCGAATGCACTGGCTGAATGCTACCTGCAATTTACAAAAGGAAAGTCAAATATCTGTTTGAGTTTAGGTTATCATTATCTTTGCGTTAATCCCAGTTGCATTCGAAGCACTGGAACGACGATAAATTCCTTATCATCACAGTGCTAGTTCCAGTTACATCGGAAGCTTTTACTTTAAAGCATCATTCTATCATCGTGTCATCCCGTGCGATATAGGCAGAGAATTTATCTTAACTACAAAGGTACAAAGGTATGAGAGGATCTCCATCCCACGCACGCTAAAACTGTGAAACGAACTCCCTGCTTTCCGAAGCTACTACAATGTAGGCTTCTTCAAGAAAAGCATTAGAAGGTTTCTTTAGGGCAACACGAGCGTAACGCCTTTAGTGTTGCATAAGTTCATATGTCACGGTAACCACTTTCCATCAGGGATTTGTGCTAGTCTGAAAAAATCTTAGCTTACCTACGCTTTTTCAAGAGTGACTACCTGTTTACCATGGCACACACCTACGACTTTTCAATGCTTTTCGAAGTTTTGTGTGTATTTATCGCAGGTTTATAAGTGCCCGGTTAATGGCAATAGGCTCGCCACCTATTACATTGGGACCTAAACATAAACTGGTGAAATGTGGGTGCTAGCACCTCTGCCTACCCCTTCGGGGAATACAGGCGTGAGGTTATGTTATGTTAAGTTAATTCAATACGAAATACTATTCTTACCTGAGCAAGGAGTGCTTGGGCACAAAAGACGATGACTGCTTTGGAAGACATGTTTCTTTACTGCTGATACAGGAATGGTGTTCGATGCTTCTGCTTCCAGTTTTATACTTAGCTGCGATATCAATCTGAATGCGCGTTTTTATGCAATATTTGGTTTGTGTGAAATTAGCGATAGTAATTGTATATTGGAAGCAATTCCTCACGTATAATGATAAGACACAGAATATCAGTGACTGTGTCAAGTATAAAAGTGTGCAAATAGTTGTAACCAACACTGTTCAATTTGCAACTTCGTTGAATACAACAAACAAACATGAACTCCTTCACAGTTTTGTTTCTGTTCTTCCAAGCTTGTTTGGTACAGGTGAGTGCTCAATATAATCTTTGCATGGTTCTCCTTTGTGTCTAAGACTTTCACTTAAGTCCTGGATTTCTTTAATTCTTTCCCTACTTATGATTTTGTAGCGGTATCTATATAAGTGACTACAATCTGAACTTCGATCCTGCATCAGATTAACTTGGACAACGAAGACGTTGGTCCTGTACCCTCTCATCCATTTTCTAGTGAATAAATAAATGGATCCACACTCTCTTGTCACAAATCATTCATCCATCCAATCATCACAGCCTAAATAATATTTTGAATGAGAATGTTTTTGAATATGTACAGATATTTGGATGTTATTCAATCTGCTCTAACCGTGGCTGAAACTTAGAACAGGGATGGTTTACACTCTGGAATAACACATTAGCAGCTATCGTCGTGTCGTGGGAATAGGAATCAAAATTCCACACACTTTATAAAGTGATAAGATTTTAATATCTTGACTCAATCCTTTTTCAGAACGTCTTCAGCCAGTGCATCCCTAGTTGTCATGGAGGTGCAGGAATCGGTAACGGTGGATTAGGCTTCGGTTCAGGACTGGCGGGTTTCATTCCTGGTCTATCTTCAGGATATGGTCATGGAGGAGCTTCTTTCGGTGGTTCTGGACTTGGAGGTACAGGACTTGGTGGGGCAGGACTTTTAGGTGGCTCTGGAGGCCTTGGACTAGGAGCATCACCACTGGGTGCTTTCGGTGGTGTCGGTGAAGGTAACATAGCAGTCGCCGGTGAGCTGCCTGTGGCCGGTAACACCGCTGTCATTGGCCAGGTGCCTATCTTGGGCGCCGTGGGATTCTGTGGTCAAGTGCCGGCAGCTGGTTCTGTATCTATCAACGGTAGATGCAGCTGTGAATGTGTTTGCTAAAAGAAACTAGTATAGTTTCAGATTATGAGAAAAGCTATGAAATTATATATGTATGAGAAGCATTTATTGTTGTATTATAATTCCTATTATAATGTAATGGTCTTCATTGAAGTACAGTCAGCATTAGAAAGATGTTGATGAACAAATTACTCAAAAGAAAGAAAGAAGAAAGAAAAGAGAGAAAACTCATTTATTGGGAAACAGCGCAAAATGGCACACAAAATACACAAATAAAACTATTATCGACAGAGAAAAAAAAAACGACTAAAAAGACTAAGTGACGTACGCTGACGAGACGTCTGACAGTTCTCTGAATGTCAGTGTCACTCGGCTGTCAGCTATACGTCACGGGTCACGCCACTATATGTACCTATGCGACACGACGTGGCATATTTACGTGGCAGATAATTATTTGAACGTCGTTTTTCTTCTCCGCCCTACACAAACCATTAAACTAAGTCATGCACAAGTGCACCGTGTTCCCAAAGGATGAACACTCAGCATACACTTCTTTCTTTCTTTTTTACCCTCTTCCAGTTGACTGATTGTTCTGGTATTTGGTACACATGTTTAGTTCGGACAATAATACCATTTCAATTAACATAACAGTCTCATTTGCTCTTAATAGGAGAGTTGTTAAATCATTTTGATACTTCTTCATCAAGATATTTCTGACGCTGATTGTACTGTTTTGCACAATCCATACTAATCCATACTATTAATAGTATAAATGCGAAAGTAACTCTGTCTGTCTGTCTGTCTATCTGTCTGTCTGTATGTTACGCTTTCACGCCAAAACCACTGAACCGATTTTGATGAAATTTGGTATAGGGATAGATTAGACCTTGAGAAAGGACATAGGCTATGTTTTGTCGCGATAACCGACATCCACGTGGGTGGAGCCGCCGGCAATTGCTAGTACCTAATAAAATAAAGGGTTGTCCAATAAGAGGTGTTATTTTGAATGGCCCGCTATTTCGGTAGATGTCACTTTTGAAGCTGTCATTTTATGACATTTGACAAGTAGAAACTACGCCATTAATACAAATGCAACGATACACGCTTCAACAACGCATTAAAATTATTAAAATTCACTATAAAAATGGTGAAAATTTGGCAGACTACGCGCCACACAAGCAACGAAACCATTGATCTTTTACGGGAAAAGTTTCCGGATCGTGTTGTCTCTCGTACGGGTGATCACAATTGGCCACCGAGATCTTGTGATTTAACACCTTGCGACTTCTTCCTTTGGGGCCACGTGAAAGAGAAGGTCTACGCCAAGAGCCCAGCGTCGATTCAAGACCTCAAAGATGGAATTAGTGAGGCTATCGAGGACATAGGGCAGCCACTTTGCTATTTGGTTATGGAAAAATTCATGAAAAGGATATGGTTCTGTATGTGTGGTCGTGGTGGTCATTTGCCTGATGTTATTTACCACTATTAACGGCATACCTTTCTCTTTTCAATGAAATAAACATCCGATCATTTATATTAAAAAATGGCGTTTTTCTTTGAATATGAAAATAACACCTCTTATTGGAAAACCCTTTATTAGACTCTTTGAAATCAAGCAAGGAAGCAAACAAAAGACTTTGCCATGCCTTCGGCTGAAAATAATCTGATTTCCAAATCAATGACATTAAAAGCTACAGCTTTTATATAGCAATTGTGAACCAAATGCACTGGAGTCCAAACGTACTTCCCGTTTATCTAAAATTATCAAATTCAAAGGCAGGAAAGGACCGAATACTGTAAATATGTACCCACATCACCAAAAAAAGTCTGCATGTCTCATGTGTGTCGGTCAAGATAATTTTCCTAGAAACGCATGCAGGTATCATGTTGAAATTAATATCAAATACCAAGTACATATCTTACCGTTCAGATCCGCAGTTAGTCTGGAAAAATTTGACCCCAGAGACTCGGAGGTGAAAGCTTACTAGCGTTAATCCCAGTGGGAGGAAGGGCGCGTTGTTCCCGGCAGAGTAGAATTTTGGCCATCTCTTCCCATGTGGTGTCGTACAAGGTGACTGAGGGATAGAGGGCTGTTTAACACCAGATAAATATATACAGCCCAGACTCAGCCTCAGATTAGGCCCGTATTTTAGAATGACACTCAGCCTGAATCGCTATTTTCCTGATAAATTCTGGAGTGTCAGTGAAAAGTGATTTATCTCGAAAATCATAGTTTTGAGAAAATCGAGTTTGAAGTTTTAAAAAATTGTCACTCATTTTACAGTGAATTAAAATAAAAACATGCTACTGCTATTAATAGACACAATAATAGCGAAGGTTTTTATGGCCGAATTTGAGGATTTATATGTATAGTTTTTTTATAATTTATGAAAATATACAGTTATATCAATAAACACATCAAACATTTATTAAACAATTTCGTGACTATTAATACAAATTAACTTGATTTACTTTACACATTGTCTATAGGTTTCGTGACAAATGGTACAATTTTTTTTCATTCTATTGTTGTGCTCTATACAAATGAAAAAATAGAAAGTGTTGAAATAAATATTATTCATTTAAGTAATAGTGAGTTGTATTGGGCGTTCAATTATAAATTTGTTAGAAAAAACACATTCATATCATTAGACACCTCTAGAGTTTATAAAAATATGATGTGTACTTTGATACAAAGTACGGTTAAGATGATACAACTGAACATATCAACGTGTATATTGATATTACTTAAGTATATAGGTAGTACTACTAGTGAAATAATAGGCACAAGGTTCCGGGAACGAGGAACTTATGTTCTATGTCACCCAGTTGCGTAGAATCGTTGACAGCTACTAGTAATGATGTACAATCAATCAATCAATCAATTAGCCCACCGCAGTCCACTGCTGGACATATCTGTCCCAATGTGCGCCATTTCATCCGATCCTCCGCCTTCCGCATCCAGTCTATCCCAGCCACCTTTTTCAGGTTGTCAGTCCATCTGGCTAGGTGGTATCCTACCTTGCGTTTGCTTTCTCTCGGTCTCCACTTTGGGACTCGTCTGCTCCAACGGCCATCGGTCCTTCGACAGATGTGGCCAACCCATTGCCAATTGAGCTTGCTTATTCTGCGAGCTATGTCGGTAACTTTGGTTCTGTGTCGGATGACCTCATTTCGAATTCTATCCTTCAAAGAAACTCCAAGCATAGCTCGCTCCATAGCCCGCTGCGCGACTTTTAGGTTATAGACTAGCCCTACCGTCAGTGTCCACGTTTCGGCACCGTAAGTCATAACAGGTAGGACGCACTGGTCAAAGACTTTTGTTTTCAGGCATTGCGATAGGGAAGAATAGAAGACTCGACGTAGTTTGCGAAATGCTGCCCAACGAAGTTCGATCATTCTGGCTAGTTCTTTCTTGAAGTTGTTTTTACCGAGCTGGATTACCTGGCCCAGGTATACATATTTTTGCACAACTTCGTGCGTCACCCCTTCGATGGCAATCGGTTTCGGTGCAACATGTTCGTTGAAAATTATCTTGGTTCTATCCAAGTGTACACCGAAGGCCGGCGCGTCGAGAAAATCATACAAACATGGCACAAATCGCTTCTTTCCAAGCTACCAGCCTTGCAAATGGGTTGTAAGCTTACTGCAAGGGCACCTTATTCGCGTCTTTATGACGGACGAGCTTCGGAGTTCTTGCAGGTAAATGCTGGCTTGCCGCAGGGTTCTATCTTATCTCCCACTCTCTTTCTTCTGCATATCAATGACATGCTTTCTAACGGTAGCATTCATTGCTATGCAGACGACAGCACCTTTACACGGGAGTTATCACGCACATACTGCGGCCAAGCCGTCTGATATCGCGGAAAAAAGGCAGCTGCTTGTCACTGAGCTGGACCGGATCCTAAACCACATTTCTCAATGGGGCGTTGAGAACCTGGTCAACTTCAATGGCAAGCAGACGCGGGCATGTGTGTTTACAGCAAAGGTATCTTCTTTCCTTCCCCTTCCCACTCTTCAGAGCACGCCACTGCCACTGCAGGATAACCTCAATTTCCTTAGTGTGGATGTTCGTTGCAAACTGAATAACAAAAGCTATATCGAGAGCATCATCAAAACAGCCTCACGTAAATTCGGAGTCCTGAACAGATTGAGACATTTTTTCACGCAGGAGCAGCGGTGTCTTCTGTACAAGACTCAAATTCGTTCCTGCGTGAAATACTGCTCGCATCTTTGGGATGGCTCAACAAAGTACTTACTAGATGCTCTCGACGGGTTGCAGCGACGTGCGGTCTGCATTATTGTGAATCCTGAGGTCACGAACACCCTCGAGCCTTTGCAGATGAGTAGAGTTTGGCAGTATTCTACCGTATATACCATGGTGAATGTTCTGATGAGCTCTTACAATTTAGTCCCAACCTCTCCTTTCCTTTACAGGACAACACATACAGGACTAAGATGCCATCCGTATATGGTGCAGAATATAACTTCTAGAACCAAGCGTTTCAGTAACTCATTCCTATGCCGAACCATTAAGACCTGGAACTCCCTGCCAGCTCACGTGTTTCCTTCCTTTTTTCCTTCTTCCTTCTTCCTATAATCCCGGGTCCTTTAAGCGGGGCGTGAAATGGCATCTGATGAGGCCGTCAAGCTGAGTGCCACCACTGTCAACATGGTACATGGTTACTTCCTCCTTCCTCATGGTCCGAGACTTTGCCTTTAGCTTACCATCAGGCGAGGTGAAGTCAAATTTACGTATCCCTTATATAAATAAGCTTATCTCTATCTTAACATAAACACATCTCCTCCTTCCTCTTTCACTTGGGTATTCCTTCTTGTATCATAATATTACCATCCCGTTCACACAGTTCAAGGCGGGAAGGCGATCGCGGGAGGTGTTTGCTGAGAATTTGTATTACTTTTTACTTAAATTTAGATGATGACAATATTTGAATAAGCTTGTGATTTTGGTACAACTATAATTGTATTATTTGACACGTATACCGACATTGTATTTATATTGATACTAATTTAGTTATATCACTCGACACATTTAACGATTGTAATATATCATCGTGTTAATTGATTCTCTAAGAATTGTATAATTTTACACATAACTTTATTAAAATTTGTTTGTTTTTTTACGTCATAAATATAATTGTATCACTTTTCACGAACCAATGTATGAGTAAATTTAAAATATATATTAATGGAAGTGTACTTATATTACAATGCACTAATTCTAATCTATACATCTACACTGTGTTAAACTCGTTAATTCCATTTGTATCATTATACAATACAGAAATAACAAACATTGTTTAGTTCAATTTGATATGATTTTAAAAGTATTATTTTACACAATGGAATTGGTGAAAAAACGTTCAGTTATATCATTATGCACCAAATCAACTCGCTCATTTTAAACCCTAGAGATACGGGGATAAGAGCCAAAAATAGATATTTTTTATAGATCTTCTATATGAAAAAAAATAATAAGTAATATAACTCGAGATGTATCACTTTTCACTGACGCTCCAGAATTGTTGTACAGGCAAAATGTCAAACTCTGAATCTGTCTATACAATCTGTCCTCAGATAAATTGCGATTCAGGCTGAGTGTCATTCCATACAAAAGTTTATCTTATATTTTACCCTCTTTGTAGTAACATATTTATGAAATTTAGTACATCTAGTTCAAAAAATGCAGGACTTTTGTCCCTTATTTTACCCCTTTAGTAGCAGAATTTCCCAAAAACCTAACTTAGCGGATGCCTACGTCATAACATCTACCAGAATGCTAAATTTCAGCTCGATACGGCCAGTGGTTTGGACTGTGCATTGATAGATCTCTATGTCAGACACCTTTGAGTTATATATTTAGATAGGATCATTTATGTTTGAAAGAAAATTATACCAGTTTATAAATATTTATCCATTTTTTTATTTTGAGATCATTTCGAGTTCACAGTTAGCGTCGCATTATTACCATCCACAACCACATCCACGTCCAGCGTGCCCTTGCCAACCTTGCCCGTTAGCACAAGAACCGATTCTGCTGCCGATAATTCCATTGCCAATACCACCTGCACCAATCATTCCAGAGCCCATACCGCCTGCGCCAATATTTCCAGATCCAAATCCGGCTCCAATACCACCTGCACCAATAATACCAGCGCCAATACCGTTTCCACCAATAAATCCAATAGAATGGTCTATTTCACTGGTAATAGCAGTGATTCCATTACCATAACCATGGTTGACTATGCCCGCACCAGCAGATGGCAATACTCCTTCCAAAGCTACAGTACTTAAGAAAGGCAGCTCACCGACAACGCCCAATGCACCTTCGTAAATATTTTCAGATGTTACAGCAATACCGTTGGGAGCTATAGGGGCAAGGCTTTCAATAGGGAAAGCACCTCCGCCGCTTGCGAAACCTGCAGAACCCAAGCCAGCACCAGCAAAGCCACTGCCAATGCCTCCGCCAATACCCAGACCGGAACCAAAACTAAGTCCTTCCCCAATACCCAAGGTATTAACTCCCAGGGATCCACATGGATTAATACCAACCGATGGGGCAATCAGTCTCCTGTGCTCTACTCCCGAGTGAATGCACTGGCTGAATATTCCCTGCAATTTATAAAACAAAATTAACATGATGAGTTTAGATCATCATTATCTTTGCGGTAATCCCGGGCGCATGGGAAGCACTTGAATGTCGACAAATTCATCTTCATCATCACAGTACAAGTTCCAGTTACATCCGAAGCTTCAATTAGAGCACTGTCTCGATTTAGATTATCTGCGTATTTCTGAAAGCGACTACCAATTAATCTCCTACTTCGAGAGCATAGCAAGCACCAAAACTTAGATGAGGAAGGCTTTTGCGCCGAAGACCTTAGCGGGACCTATATAATACACCGTAGATAACCATGAATTTAATAAGTTTTATTAAATAACTTACCTGAGCAAGGAGTGCTTGGGCACAAAAGACGACGACTGCTTTAGAAGACATGTTTCTTTACTGCTGATACAGGAATGGTGTACAATGCTTCTGCTTCCATTTATATACTTAGCTGCGTTATCAATCTGAGTGCGTGTTTATGCAATATTTGGTTCTGTGTGAAATTAGCGATAGTAATTGCATATTGGAAGCAGTCCTCACGTAGAGTGATAAGACACAGAATATCAGTGACTGTGTCAAGTATAAAAGTGTGCAAATAGTTGTAACCAACACTATTCAGTTTGCAACTTCGTTGAATACAACAAACAAACATGAACTTCTTCACAGTTTTGCTTCTGTTCTTCCAAGCTTGTTTGGTACAGGTGAGTGTTCAACATAATCTTAGCATGGTTCTCCTTTGTGTCTAAGACTTTCACTTAAGCCCTGGATTTTTTAAATTCTTCCCTTCCTTATGATTTTGTAGCGGTATCTATGTAAGCGACTACAATCTGAACTACGATAGGAAATCCTGCACCAGATTAACTACGAAGTCGTTGGTTCTGTACCCCTTCATCCATTTTCTACTGAATAAATGAATGGGTCCACACTGTCTTGTCACAAACCATTCATCCATCCAATCATCACAGCCTACTAATATATTGAATGTGAAAGTTTTTGAAAATGTACCGATATTTGGATATTATTCAATCTGCTCTAACGGTGGCTGCTACTGAGAATAGGGATGACTTACAGTCTGGAATAACACATAAGTTCGTTTTGTCCTGGAAATAGGAATTAAAATTCCACGCACTTTTTATAGTGATAAGATTTCACTCACTGACTCAATCCTTTTTCACAGAACGTCTTCAGCCAGTGCATCCCTAGTTGTCATGGAGGTGCAGGAATCAGTAAAGGTGGATTAGGCTTCGGCTCAGGACTGGCGGGTTTCATTCCTGGTGGTCTATCTTCAGGATATGGTCATGGAGGAGCTTCTTTCGGTGGTGCTGGACTTGAAGGTATAGGACTTGGTGGTGCAGGACTTCTTGGTGGCTCTGGAGGCCTTGGACTAGGAGCATCACCACTGGGTGCTTTCGGTGGTGTCGGTGAAGGTAACGTAGCAGTCGCCGGTGAGCTGCCTGTGGCTGGTAACACCGCTGTCATTGGCCAGGTGCCTATCTTGGGCGCTGTGGGATTCTGTGGTCTAGTGCCGGCAGCTGGTTCTGTATCTATCAACGGTAGATGCAGCTGTGAATGTGTTTACTAAAAGAAACTAGTATAGTTTCAGATTATGAGAAAAGCTATGAAATTAAATATGTATTAAAAGCATTTATTGTTTTTAATTTTAATTCCTATTATAATGATTGTAATGGTCTTCATTGAAGTACAGTCAGCATTAGAAATATTTTGATCTTTACTTCTTTTTTACCCCCTGTTGACTGATTGTTCTGGTATTTGGTAAACACGTTTATTTCTGACAATAATACCATTTAAATGAATATAATAGTCTGATTTGTTCTTAATAAGAGAGTTATGATCATTTTGAGACTTCGTCTTCAAAATATTTCAGAAGCTGACTAATATATATATAATAGACTAATGTATATATTAGACTCATTGAAATCAAGCAAGGAAGCAAACAAAAAAGACTCCCATGCCTTCAGGCTGAAAATGATAAGACTTCTAAGTCAATGCCATCAAAAAGTACAGCTTTTATATAGCAAATGTGAACCAAATGCACTGGAGTCAAAACGTACTTCTCGTTTATCTAGAATTATCAAATTCAGAGATCCGGTTCTTAGCATTCCATGGATTCACCGTGCGGTCGCCGGGTCCATGGCGTGGTACAGAGAGGAACACTGTGACGGCGCCTGGGACTTGCGACCCAGGTGTAGGTTTAGGGTGGCCACCTTGTGATGCATCAGCGCTCACCTCCACCGTCAGTCGTGTTCCCCCCTCTACCTATCCAAATTTGGTAAGATCCTATCAACGCCGTTTTAGATATTCGTTTGAGTACTGAAGCTCTTGGCAATCCGAGGTCTTTAAAAAAGTTATACAGGGATTTAGCTGGAATTCCCCTTGCTCCTACTTCCACGGCGTAGAGTTTAACCACATAGCCATTTTTGGTTAACTCGTTGGTCAGGTCAGGTCAAAGTATTTGTTTATTTTTATAGCGTGGTCTTTAGGTATGTTAGTTTCTCACGGTACTGTGAGTTCTACTAGTACTGCACGCTTTTGCTGTTTTGAAAATAGGAATATATCGGGTCTGGATGAAAGGTCCAAATACTGTAAACCCCTACCCACAAAAAAAACTATTTGTCTCATATCTGTCTGTCAAGGTAATTTTCCTAGAAAGGGATGCAGGTATCATGTTGACATTAATATGAAATACCAAGTATCTTACCGTTCAGATCCGCAGTTAGACTGAAAAATTTGACCCCAAAGACTCGGAGGTGAAAGCTTACTAGCGTTAATCCCAGTGGGAGGAAGGCCGCGTTGTTCCTGGCAGAGTAGAATTTGGGCCATCTCTTCCCATGCGGTGTCGTACAAGGTGACTAAGGGATAGGGCTGTTTAACATCAGACAGATATATACAGCCCAGACTCAGCCTCAGATATAGGCTCTAGAATTTTTCTGATGAATTATTGTTTAGGCAATATGTCAAACTATCAATCAAATACGGCTTAAGTCTCGAATCAACAATAATGCCAGAAATATGGCAATAGGCTTACTCCCTATGTTTTTACTGGAGATTGATGATACTTGGTGGAATCTGCTACACATATTTAACACACTTGTACTTTTTCACTGAGTTTATTTTAATTCTGAACCTGACCGGTTTCGCCTTACGGCATTCTCAAATACTTCCTAAGTATTACGTGGTACCGAATACAATTATTGGTGAAATGTGGGTGTTAGTTCACCTCTGCCTTACCCTCCGGATATAAAGGCGTGATTATATGGTTCACAACTTTCTACACAACGACTAGCTTGTGTTATGGAATCTAGAATGCGGATAAACATACTAAGATCCTTTTTTTTGTCAACACATTTATGTATGTATGTAATCCCAGTGGCGGACGCTAGTATGAAGAAGCAGAATTGAACTACCCTCCTGATGGTAAGCCCCTATCGTGGCCTGGAGTACTAACACAAACGGGTGTTCACAGATTTGTAGAAAGTCGATACCCATCAGTTTCATCGACTTTCATCTCGGAGAACGAGGAACATTCATTTCTTGTTTTCCTTTTAGTATGGCTCATGAGAGCCAGCTTTTTATTGAATAACAAGGTTTTGCTCGCGGCTTCGCCCACGTGGATGTCAGTTATCGTGACAAAACTTTTCTTAAAAGACGTAGGTGTACGAAGTTTCGTGCTTCTAAGTTTGAAGATGACGAACTTACCATAAAAAAGTTCATCACCTATTTTACCCTCTTGGTAGTAAAATTTTGAAAAACGCTGATACACGTGTTCATTTATTTCTTAAAAGACACATATTTATGAAATTTAGTACATCTAGATCTGAAAATGACGGACTTTTATACAAACTTTCATCCCTTATTTTACCCCTTTGGTAGCAGAATTTCCAAAAATACTTTCTTAGTGGATGCCTATTCATTACATCTACCTGCATGCCAAATTTCAGCCCGATTCATCCAGTGGTTTGGGCTGCGCGTTGATAGATCACTATGTCAGATACCTTTGAGTTATATATATTTAGATAGGATCATTTATGTTTGAAAGAAAATTATTCCAATTTAAAACTATTTATTCATTTTTTATACTGAGATCATTTCGAGTTCACAGTTAGCGTCGCTTTATTACCATCCACAACCACATCCACGTCCAGCGTGCCCTTGCCAACCTTGCCCGATAGCACAAGAACCGATTCTGCTGCCGATAATTCCATTGCCAATACCACCTGCACCAATCATTCCAGAGCCCATACCGCCTGCGCCAATAATTCCAGAACCTAATCCGGCTCCAATACCCCCTGCATCAATAATACCAGCGCCAATACCGTTTCCACCAATAAATCCAGCAGAATGGTCTATTTCACTTGTAATAGCAGTGATTCCATTACCACAACCATGGTTGACTATACCCACACCAGCAGATGGCAATACTCCTTCCAAAGCTACAGTACTTAAGAAAGGCAGCTCTCCAACAACGCCCAATGCACCTTCGTAAACATTGTCAGATGTTACAGCAATACCGTTGGGAGCTATAGGGGCAAGGCTTTCAATAGGGAAAGCACCTCCACCGCTTGCGAAACCTGCAGAACCCAAGCCAGCACCAGCAAAGCCGCTGCCAATGCCTCCGCCAATACCCAGACCAGAACCAAAACCAAGTCCTTCCCCAATACCCAAGGTATGAACTCCCAGAGATCCACATGGAGTAATACCATCCGATGGGGCCATCAGTCTCCTGTGCTCTACTCCCGAGTGAATGCACTGGCTGAATATTCCCTGCAATTTATAAAAGAAAATTAACACGATATCTGTGGAGTTTAGATCATTATTATCTTTGCGGTAATCCTAGGCGCATGGGAACCACTTAAATGACGACAAATTCATCTTCATCATCACAGTGCTATTCCCAGTAACATCAGAAACTTCTACTTATAGCACGGTCTCGATTTAGCTTATCTGCGTTTTCCTGAAAGTGACTACAAATTTCATCTCCCGCTTCGAGAGCAAAGCAAGCACCAAAGCCTAAATGAAGAAGACTTATGCGTCGAAGACCTTAGTGGGATCTATAATATAATACACCTTAGGTGAATATGAATTGAATAAGTGTTATTAAATGACTTACCTGAGCAAGGAGTGCTTGGGCATAAAAGACGATGACTGCTTTGGAAGACATGTTTCTTTACTGCTGATACAGGAATGGTGTTCAATGCTTCTGCTTCCAGTTTTATACTTAGCTGTGTTATCAATCCGAGTGCGCGTTTTTATGCAATATTTGGTTTGCGTGAAATTAGCGATAGTAATTGTATATTGGAAGCAGTCCTCACGTAGAGTGATAAGACAGAATATCAGTGACTGTGTCAAGTATAAAAGTGTGCAAATAGTTGTAACTAACACAATTCAGTTTGCAACTTCGTTGAATACAAAAAACAAACATGAACTTCTTCTCAGTTTTATTTCTGTTCTTCCAAGCTTGTTTGGTTCAGGTGAGTGTTCAATATAATCTTTGCATGATTCTCCTTTGTGTCTAAGACTTTCACTTAAGTCCTGGATTTCTTTAATTCTTTTCCTCCTTATGATTTTGTAGCGGTATCTATGTAAGCGACTACAATCTGAACTTCGATCCTGCATCAGATTAACTTTGACCAGGAAGACGTTGGTCCTGTACCCTTTCATCCATTTTCTAGTGAATAAATGAATGGATCCACACTCTCTTGTCACAAATCATTCATCCATCCAATCATCACAGCCTAGATAATATTTTGAATGAGAATGTTTTTGAATATGTGCAGATGTTTGGATGTTATTCAATCTGCTCTAACGGTGGCTGAAACTTAGAACAGGGATGGTTTACACTCTGGAATAACACAAGCTGGTTTCGTCATCATCATCCACATAAAGACGTTAGTCCTGATTGCATCCGAGGCCACGGTGCCCTCGGAGCTCAGGGTCCGCCTTGCGGCTCTTCCTCCTCCACTTCGCTCGATCTTGGGCGTCCAAGGTAGTGAGACCGTTTTCACGCATGTCACCCTCCACGACGCCAAGCCAGCACTTCTTGGGCCTACCCCTTCTACCTGGACCGGGTGGGGGCGCCATTGCCAGGCATTTGTTACCTACGTAGCTGGGCGGTTTCCGCAAGACGTGGCTGCATCAGCGGAGGCGGCTCTCTTGCATTTTATCTGCGATGTCACGGACATGCAGGCTGCCGCAGATGCGAGAGTTCCTCACGCGATCTTTACGTGTGACTCCACACATCCACCGCAGCATTTTCATCTCCGTGACACGCAGCATCTGCTTGTGTCGCTCCAACAGCGGCCACGCCTCACAGCCGTGTAAGAGGACAGGTCTAATGATCGTTTTATAGACCTGCCTCTTCATAAGCTGGTTTCGTCGTGTCATGGAAATAGGAATCAAAATTCCACGCACTTTATACAGTGATAAGATTTTAATATTTTGAATCAATCCTTTTTCAGAACGTCTTCAGCCAGTGCATCCCTAGTTGTCATGGAGGTGCAGGAATCAGTAACGGTGGATTAGGCTTCGGCTCAGGACTGGCGGGTTTCATTCCTGGTGGTCTATCTTCAGGATATGGTCATGGAGGAGCTTCTTTCGGTGGTGCTGGACTTGGAGGTATAGGACTTGGTGGTGCAGGACTTCTTGGTGGCTCTGGAGGCCTTGGGCTAGGAGCATCACCACTGGGTGCTTTCGGTGGTGTTGGTGAAGGTAACGTAGCAGTCGCCGGTGAGCTGCCTGTGGCCGGTAACACCGCTGTCGTTGGCCAGGTGCCTATCTTGGGCTCCGTGGGATTCTGTGGTCTAGTGCCGGCAGCTGGTTCTGTATCTATCAACGGTAGATGCAGCTGTGAATGTGTTTACTAAAAGAAACTAGTATAGTTTCAGATTATGAGAAAAGCTATGAAATTAAATATGTATTAGAAGCATTTATTGTTGTATTATAATTCCTATTATAATGTAATGGTCTTCATTGAAGTACAGTCGGCATTAGAAATATTTTGATGCACAGAGTACTCAAAATGATCTTTAAGATAAGATAAGATAAGATAAGAAAATTCTTTATTGTACACTTATAAATTTTAGTACATGTACGGACAACATAATAAGAAATGTACAAATGGCGGCCTTATCGCTACAAGCGATCTCTTACAGGCAACCTTTTGATGGACATTTTTTAATCTCAAAACAATAATAACGTTTGGGTAGTTATTACTGTAGTCATAAACTTAAACTATATACACACATATATACATACACACATATCCCTACATACATACATAAAAATAAATATACTATTTACATACATAAACATATTATTAATTACATACCTAAGTATAGTATTTAACATAAACCTCAGCACATACTTACATTAAATTTCTATAATATATACATAAATAGGTACATATGCAGATAAGATTAGATATACTTACACATATTATATATAGAAGATATACACACAGCGAGTACCAAAGCAAGACCTTATGATAAAGTTACAATGAACTCAAATAATGTTGTTTTATCATTTTTTTGAAAATAGCCAAGGATTGTGCACGTCTAATATTCACAGGCAGTGCATTCCACAACCGTACAGCCTGAACAGTGAAGGACTTGTCATAGAATTTTGTAGAATGAGAGGGCGTGGATAATTGCAATGTTACTGACGACCGCAAGGATTTTGAATGTGTGTCATTTAGGAACACGAAGCGTTCTTTTAAGTAAGTCGGAGTACAAGGATGGAAAAGAATACTGTAAAGCATGGAAAGAATATGAGCATTCCGTCGAAGTCGAATTGGGAGCCACTTGAGCAAGTTGCGAAACTGTGTTACGTGATCATATTTACGAAGACCAAATATGAATCTAATACAGAAATTTTGTAGGCGCTCAAGCTTATCAAGTTGCTCCTCAGTGAGATCGAGATAGCTGACATCAGCATAGTCAAGTAGAGGGAGAAGAAGCGATTCTGCAAGTGCGAGTTTAGTGGCTGTTGGTAGAAAGTTTCGAAGTCTACGCATGGAACCCGCCGATGCAAACATCTTGCGACTGAGCTCTCGTATTTGGGGGCCCCAGGATAGTGTCCTATCTATCCGTATGCCAAGATTTTTTACCTCGCTACTTATTTTAAGGGGTACACCATTAAAAACTACATCTGGCAATTGTGACCAGTCTATTTGGTTTATCATACCGGAGCTGCCCACAATAATAACCTGGGTTTTAGAAGGGTTCACTTCAAGTCCATATTGCTTACTCCACTTACATACTTGCATCAGATCTGCATTTATAGTAGAGATGGCTGCCGGCAGTTCCTGTAAGGAGGCTTGTGCGTAGATTTGAAGATCATCTGCGTAAAGGTGGTAGGAAGAACGTAGTAAATTAGAGATTGAATTTATAAAGATTGAGAAAAGTAAGGGAGATAGCACGCCACCCTGTTGTACTACACCAAGAAGAGAAGGACTCTTCGACACGTACACGCTGTCGGCGCCCAAACAGGTAACTGTGAAACCAATCAATCACTGTTGGAGATATGTTAACAGAGCGTAAAATGCCGAGCAGGATATGGAAATCTACAGTATTAAAAGCGTTGCTGAAATCGAGGAGAGAGATTACTGTAAGATTTCCGTTCTTCATACCAAACCTGATGTCATCGGTGACTTTTATCAGTGCGCTTACCGTGCTGTGCCCTGGTCCTGACTGGAGGGGATTTAAAAGGTTGTTTTGTGTGAGGTATTTGCTGAGTTGACCATGTACGAGCTTTTCTAAGATCTTGGATAAAAAAGGTAGTATGGAAATAGGACGATAATCGGAGGGGGATAACGGATTGGATTTTTTAGGCAATGGAATAATTTATGCCTGCTTCCAAGCATCAGGAAATACACTTTTGTTGAGGGAGTGGTTTAGGACGTGGCAAAGTATAGGGAGAATTTGATCCAGAATTGGTAGAACCATGTTTCGACTTATGCAGTCATTCCCAACAGCACTGGAGTTTATCGACATTATACACTCTTTAACACCACAATCAGATGCTTGACCAAAAACGAACGGGGAGTAGTCAGGAGTTGGAAGTGATGAAAGATATTGCAAAGTATTATCTTTGTTAGTCCGATCATATTTAGTTGAAGCTGAGAAATGATGGTTTAGTAATTCAATGTCAATTTTATTAGAAGTGGCATTTTGCCGTGATTTTCCAACTCCCAATGTTCTTAAGAATTTCCAGATTTTAGTGGGGTCTCCGTTCTCGACCGACTTATGGATGTGTTGGTGTTGTGCTTTCCTACACATCTTTCCGCAGAGATTTCGTACTGCTATATATTTTTCACGGTTATTAAGAGTAGGCTTTGTTTTATATCTAGTTTTGGCTGCCGCTTTTCTTGATAACATTGCCTTAATATCAGTGGTAAGCCACGGTGCAGGCAAGTGCTTAACTTTTATAGCACGGACTGGCGCATGTTTATCATAAAGCTCTATCAAATTGTTACTGAGTATGCCTATTTTGTCGTCAATCGATTCCGTAGCTAGAAGAGAACTCCAATCGAGATTATCAGCATCCTCTCGAAGCTGGTTGATATTCATGCCACTAAAATTGCGCAGCATAAGTATTCTCGGTTTTAGTTTAGGAGGACGAAGTTTATAGGAGAGGAAGATTAGGTCGTGGTAAGAAAATTGATCGGCTGAGCACTGGCCGTGCTTAGCTACTAAATTAGTTGAGGATACGAGGATGAGATCGAGAAGAGACGGATTACGATCGGGAACGTGGTGTGTAGAATTTGAAGGTAGAACAGATAGATTACAGGACTTAATAGTGTTGAGGAAAGTTGAAGAGCGGGAGTCATTTTTCAGTAAACACGTATTGAAGTCTCCCATTATGATGGTCTGATTATAAAGAGGACAAAGGCGTTCTAGCAGTTTTTCAAAAGAAAGGAAAAAGTTTTACTTCTTTTTTACCCCCTTCCAGTTGACTGATTGTTCTGGTATTTGGTAAACACGTTTATTTCTGACAATAATACTATTTAAATTAATATAAAAGTATGATTTGTGAGATCATTATGAGACTTCGTCGTCAAAATATTTCTGACGCTGACTGTACCAATTTCCACAATAATACTTACATAAAAATATTAGACTCTTTGAAATCAAGCAAGGTAGCAAACAAAAAAGTTTCTAAGTCAATGTCATCAAAAACTACAGCTTCATTAAAGCAAATGCAAACCAAATTCACTGGAGTCAAAACGTGCTTCCTGTTTATTTAGACTTATCAAATTCAAAGGAAGGAAAGCTCCAAATACTGTAAACACCCACCCACAAAAAAACCATATGTCTCATGTCTGTCTGTCAAGATAATTTTCCTAGAAACGCATGCAGGTATCATGTTGAAATTAATATCAAATACCAAATAACTTACCGTTCAGATCCGCAGTTAGTCTGGAAAAATTTGACCCCAGAGACCCGGAGGTGAAAGCTTACTAGCGTTAATCCCAGTGGGAGGAAGGCCGCGTTGTTCCCGGCGAAGTAGAATTTGGGCCATCTCTTCCCATGTGGTGTCGTACAAGTTGACTGAGGGATAGAGGGCTGTTTAACACCAGATAGATATATACAGCCCAGACTCAGCCTCAGATTAGGCCCGTATTTTAGAATGACACTCAGCCTGAATCGCTATTTTCTTGATAAATTGTTGTATAGGCAAAATGTCAAACTCTGAATCTGTCTATACAATCTGTCCTCAGATAAATTGCGATTCAGGCTGAGTGTCATTCCATACAAAAGTTTATCTTATATTTTACCCTCTTAGTAGTAACATATTTATGAAATTTAGTACAACTAGTTCAAAAAATGCAGGATTTTTGTCCCTTATTTTACCCCTTTAGTAGCAGAATTTCCCAAAAACCTAACTTAGCGGATGCCTACGTCATAACATCTACCAGCATGCTAAATTTCAGCTCGATACGGCCAGTGGTTTGGACTGTGCGTTGATAGATCTCTATGTCAGACACCTTTGAGTTATATATTTAGATAGGATCATTTATGTTTGAAAGAAAATTATACCAGTTTATAAATATTTATTCATGTTTTTATTTTGAGATCATTTCGAGTTCACAGTTAGCGTCGCTTTATTACCATCCACAACCACATCCACGTCCAGCGTGCCCTTGCCAACCTTGCCCGTTAGCACAAGAACCGATTCTGGTGCCGATAATTCCATTGCCAATACCACCTGCACCAATCATTCCAGAGCCCATACCGCCTGCGCCAATATTTCCAGATCCAAATCCGGCTCCAATACCACCTGCACCAATAATACCAGCGCCAATACCGTTTCCACCAATGAATCCAGCAGAATGGTCTATTTCACTTGTAATAGCAGTGATTCCATTACCACAACCATGGTTGACTATACCCACACCAGCAGATGGCAATACTCCTTCCAAAGCTACAGTACTTAAGAAAGGTAGTTCACCGACAACGCCCAATGCACCTTCGTAAACATTGTCAGATGTTACAGCAATACCGTTGGGAGCTATAGGGGCGAGGCTTTCAATAGGGAAAGCACCTCCACCACTTGCGAAACCTGCAGACCCCAAGCCAGCACCAGCAAAGCCGCTGCCAATGCCTCCACCAATACCCCGACCGGAACCAAAACCATATCCTTCCCCAATACCCAAGGCACTAACTCCCAGGGATCCACATGGATTAATACCAACCGATGGGGCAATCAGTCTCCTGTGCTCTACTCCCGAGTGAATGCACTGGCTGAATATTCCCTGCAATTTATAAAAGAAAATTAACATGATATCTGTGGAGTTTAGATCATCATATTATCTTTGCGGTAATCCCTGGGAAGCCAGTGGGAAGCACTTGAATGACGACAAATTCATATGCATCATCACAGTGCTAGTCCCAGTTACATCCGAAGCTTTTACTCAGAGCACTGTCTCGATTTAGATTATCTGCGTTTTTCTGAAAGCGACTACCAATTAATCTCCTACTTCGAGAGCATAGCAAGCACCAAAACTTAGATAAGGAAGGCTTTTGCGCCGAAGACTTTAGTGGGACCTACATAATACACCTTAGATAAACATGAATGTAATAAGTATTATTAAATAACTTACCTGAGCAAGGAGTGCTTGGGCACAAAAGACGACGACTGCTTTAGAAGACATGTTTCTTCACTGCTGATACAGGAATGTTGTACAATGCTTCTGCTTCCATTTATATACTTAGCTGCGTTATCAATCTGAGTGCGTGTTTATGCAATATTTGGTTCTGTGTGAAATTAGCGATAGTAATTGTATATTGGAAGCAGTCCTCACGTAGAGTGATAAGACACAGAATATCAGTGACTGTGTCAAGTATAAAAGTGTGCAAATAGTTGTAACCAACACTATTCAGTTTGCAACTTCGTTGAATACAACAAACAAACATGAACTTCTTCACAGTTTTGTTTCTGTTCTTTCAAGCTTGTTTGGTACAGGTGAGTGTTCAACATAATCTTAGCATGGTTCTCCTTTGTGTTTAAGACTTTCACTTAAGCCCTGGATTTTTTAATTCTTCCCCTCCTTATGATTTTGTAGCGGTATCTATGTAAGCAACTACAATCTGAACTTCGATCCTGCATCAGATTAACTTGGACCACGAAGACGTTGGTCTTGTACCCTTTCATCCATTTTCTAGTGAATAAATAAATGGATCCACACTCTCTTGTCACAAATATTCATTCATCCAATCATCACAGCCTAAATAATATTTTGAATGAGAATGTTTTTGAGTATGTACAAATGTTTGGATGTTATTCAATCTGCTCTAACGGTGGCTGAAACTTAGAACAGGGATGGTTTACACTCTGGAATAACACATAAGCTGGTTTCGTCGTGTCATGGAAATAGGAATCAAAATTCCACGCACTTTATAAAGTGATAAGATTTCAATATCTTGATTCAATCCTTTTTCAGAACGTCTTCAGCCAGTGCATCCCTAGTTGTCATGGAGGTGCAGGAATCAGTAACGGTGGATTAGGCTTCGGCTCAGGACTGGCGGGTTTCATTCCTGGTGGTCTATCTTCAGGATATGGTCATGGAGGAGCTTCTTTCGGTGGTTTTGGACTTGGAAGTACAGGACTTGGTGGGGCAGGACTTCTTGGTGGCCCTGGAGACCTTGGATTTGGAGCATCACCACTGGGTGCTTTCGGTGGTGTCGGTGAAGGTAACGTAGCAGTCGCCGGTGAGCTGCCTGTGGCCGGTAACACCGCTGTTATTGGTCAGGTGCCTATCTTGGGCGCTGTGGGATTCTGTGGTCCAGTGCCGGCAGCTGGTTCTGTATCTATTAACGGTAGATGCGGGTGTCAATGTGTTTTCTAAAAGAATTATAGTTTCGAATTGTATGAGAAAAGCGATGTAAATAAATTATGTATGAGAAGCATTTATTATTGTATTATAATTCCTATTCGAATGTTTATGATCTTCATTGAATTTATGATCTTCTTGATTGAAGTCAAGCAAAAGTCAGAAAGCCTACCATGAACACTTAAAACTGTCAATAATTGAACGGCTGTTAAGTGTAACAGCAACAGGGTATTTATGTAGTTCGTTTGGTAGTGACCAAACGAACTATATAAATACTCTCGCATATACTGGGTGATTTAATAGTCGTTTCCGATAAAAAGAATTTGGGCACAATTGCGATAGCAAAATCATCTGAAAGTATTAATATGGCAAAAGATAATTTTTTTTTAGATAATGTATGGGAATAATGTTCAGGTGAAAGGAAAAATGTATGGGGGTTTAAAAAAAACTGGCACCTGTAAATCCCCGAAGAGGTAGAGAAAGGTGTATTGACACCCACATTTGCCTACTATATATAATTTTAGGTCCCACGTAACAAGGAGCGAGCTTATTGCTGTGAAGCGGGCACTTTGTTTTGGGCCATATTATACTGTCGGATTGAGAACAGTCATATCCCTTAGTCGCACGCACAACGGCCCAGGAGAGAGGCTAAGATTGGATAAAAGAGTCCCCTATCCTATCCTATCATCCCTTAGTCGCCTTCTACGACACCCACAAGAAAAGATGGGGTGGCCCTATCCTCCTCTACCGGGAACCATAAATTGGTAAATATAAAGGATTTTACATAGGTACGCAGAAATTGAACGGCTTTCATACTACCAAAGTATGAAAGCCGTTCAATTTTTGACCTGCCCCTCTTGACTAGACTAGAAAAATAAGATATTTTTTTTTGGAAAAACAGCCATTAACCGTCTAAGCAAGCTCGACATGTCGTAGAACATAGTTTCAAAATTACATTCTTCATTCAAAATAATCCATACCAATATTATAAATGCAAATGTAACTCGGTCTGTCTGTCACGCTTTCACGCCTATAAAACTGAACCGATTTTGATGAATTTTGGTAGATTAGACCTTGAGAAACGACATAGGATATGTTTGTTACGAAGCTGGAGCCGCGGGCAACAGCTAAATATGATTGTAAGGTTTGCAATTAATTTCTGGAGCGACCTTTAGGGAACTATAATAATCCTTTTAGGGCCCCTGCCACTGAACAGAGGGCCAAAATTCTCGTAATTTATATCCTGTCCAATTTTCAGTCTCGATTAAATGTCGAACTCTCAAATAGCAAAAACGATTACGAATTCCATGAAAAATACACCAATTACCATCATCATCATCATCCACATAGAGACGTTAGTCCTTGGGCGGTTCCCGCAAGACGTGGCCGCACTAGCGGAGGCGGCTCTCTTGCATTTTATCTGCGATGTCACGGACATGAAGGCTGCCGCGGATGCGAGAGTTCCTCACGCGATCTTTACGCGTGACTCCACACATCCACCGCAGCATTTTCATCTCCGTGGCACGCAGCATCTGCTTGTGTCGCTCCAATAGCGGCCACGCCTCACAGCCGTGTAAGAGGACAGGTCTAATGATCGTTTATAGACCTGCCCCTTCAGCCTAACTGGCATTTTAGCATCGCAAGTGACGCCAGTCATTTCCCGCCACTTAGCCCACGCGGTGGCAATACGTGCCTTGACGTCGTAGTCGATGTCACCGGAAACGTGAAGTACAGATCCCAGGTACTTAACCTGATCCGTGCGCTCGCCCAAGTCATCGCCTATGCAAACGGGTGTGGGATCTGTTGAGTTGAACGCCAAGTGTTCTGTCTTCGCCTCATTTAGCTTCAGACCGCCGTTCTCAAGCGCCTCCTTCCACACTTTCACACGCCGCACCAATCTGTTCCTGTCTGCGTTCATCAGCGCAATGTCGTCAGCATACATAAGCAACCAAGGAGCTGCGTGGGTAATAAATAAACAAAAAAAAAGTATGTAAATTAAGTCTTGGCCTACTGGTAAAATCGATCACGATAAAAATGTTTTGTTTTCATTTGATTTGGCTTATATTCGTGAATGATATCACATCAAGGGGTTGCCATTGGATTCACTTAATGAAAGGAAACTGTATCAGTTTTAAAAATATTTATTTGTTATAATATTTTGAAATAATTTCGAGTTCAGGGCCAGGGTCGTATTATTACCATCCACAACCACATCCACCTCCAGCGTTGAAACCAATTCCAAGTTTGTCTAAAACTTGCCTGATACCGCCTGCACCAGTCATTCCAGTACTAATACCACCTGCACCATTAATACCAGAGCCAAAACCGGTTCCAAAACCGCCTGCACCAATCATACCAGCACCAATACCGTTTCCACCAATAAATCCAGCAGAATGGTCTATTTCACTTGTAATAGCAGTGATTCCATTACCACAACCATGTTTGACTGTACCCACACCAGCAGACGGCAATACTCCTTCCAAAGCTACAGTACTTAAGAAAGGTAGTTCACCGACAACGCCCAATGCACCTTCGTAAACATTGTCAGATGTTACAGCAATACCGTTGGGAGCTATAGGGGCGAGGCTTTCAATAGGGAAAGCACCTCCACCGCTTGCGAAACCTGCAGAACTCGAGCCAGCACCAGCGAAGCCGCTGCTAATGCCTCCGCCAATACCCAGACCGGAACCAAAACCAAATCCTTCACCAAAACCCAAGGTATTAACTCCCACTGATCCACATGGGGTAATACCAACCGATGGGGCTATAGGTCTCCAGTTTTGTACTCCAGAGTGAATGCACTGGCCGAATAATACCTGCAATTTATAAAAGAAAATGAACACATAACTGTGGAGTTTAGATCATCATTATATTTCAGTTAGGCGCATCCAGTCGCATCTGTGATTCTCAGTTGTCGCTTTGAAGTCCAGGTCTTTAGTTCTAGGTCTTTCATGGGCGTCCATAATAAATAGTATGTCTAAATATAAAATAAATATAGTATTTGTCGATTATACATAAGTAATCTTAATAATATTATTTGTAATGTGTACACTGTGAGAATTTTTCTTTCTTTCTTTCTCATATATTCACTAAAGAATATTGCAAAATAATAACACATTATAATACTGCCGAATTTTAAAATTATTCACTATATTATAAGAACTATTACAGAACTGAATTAAATTATTTGCATGATTTGTTAAAATAATTATTTAATTGCAACGCCAGAACCTGTATTATATGAATTCACATTACAAATATAATGTAAACATAAACTTTTGTGCCATACTAAGAACTTGAACTTGATACTTTTATCAAATATAATATTAATAGGAACTCACGTGTGCAAAAAGTGCTTGAGCACAGAAAACCAAAATCACTTTAGCAGACATGTTTGATGCGCACAACTAGTGAGGCTGGACTGATTTTTGTTGTACATACTGCAGTTTTTATACCCAACTTTGCTATGTAATACCATTCATATTTGTCTATAACATTGCTTGCATAATTCGCGACACATAGTCGCAATAATAGCGATAAATATTGCAAGCTTTAGCAAAATAATTTCTTCACTGAAAGCGATAAGACTGCAGTATAAAATATGAGGATTTCCAGTAGATTACTCATACTTCAGCTGTTCGTTGGAAAAGGAAATACAATCAATCATGAATACCTTCGCTGTCTTGTTACTGAGCATCCAGGCTTGCTTCATACAGGTAAGTAGTTTTTTTTAAAGGACATGTCAATTTGACTTCACCTCGCCTGAAGATAAGCTACAGGCAAAGTCTCGGAAAGAGGGTCACCATCGTAAACATGTACCATGTTAACAGTGGTGGCACTCAGCTTGACGGCCTCATCAGATGCGTTTTCACGCCCCGCTTAAAGGACCTGGGACTGTAGGAAGAACGAAACATCTGGCAAGCAGTTCCAGGTCTTAATGGTGTGGCATAGGAATGAGTCACTGAAACGTTTCCCTATCTAGATAGTTTTAGCTACTAGCAAAACTAGTATTCATCATCACCATCCTTATTTCGGTTTTCATTCTTCTTCTTCCCTGAAGGTTTTGAAAAATAATAGATTGAATACGGTTGCTAACTACTTCCAATCTATTATTTTTCAAATTTCAACAAATTTTCAGTTTAGCTGCGTCCAAAATTTCCATTTTGAAACCGGGGGTTTGCTTATTATTTTCACTTTTCCAGAAGAGAATGCTGTGTGGACGAGGCTCTGGCACAGTAATTTTTGCTAACCTTACAATAACATTCATTCAAACATTTATATTACTTCTAATTGCTTCGCTGATGTTTAATCTGTTTCTAAGTAAAGACAATAATTTATTTGACACATGGAAAACTATATTTTTAGTCTACAGATATGCTTAAAATAATAAGATGACTGCTTTTTTCAGAATGCCTTCAGCCAGTGCGTCCCCGGGTATGGGGCTGGAGCCATCAATAACGCAGGTTTCGGCTTCGGTTCAGGACTGTCAGCTATCACCCCTGGTGCTATCTCCTCAGGATTTGGTTACGGAGGTGCCGGCTTAGGCCTTGGAGGTGGTTCTCTTGCTGGTTTAGGCTCTGGCTTCGGAGGCTTTGGAGGCCTTGGTAACATTGGCGAGCTTGGGTCAGGTGCACCAGCTTTTGGTGGTGTCGGTGAAGGTAACGTTGCCGTCGCTGGTGAACTGCCAGTTGCCGGTAACACGGCTGTGGTTGGTCAAGTTCCTATCTTGGGAGCTGTAGTCTTCGATGGTGCTGTACCTGCTGCTGGTGCTGTCTCCATCAACGGAAGATGTGGATGTGAATGTATTTACTGAAAGTAACTCATTTTAAACTAAGTGAAATATTTGACATATTTATAAATAATTGTTTTCATTAAAATAATATCATTACTGGTTGTAAATTATGTATTTCTCGTTATGAGAAGCTCGATTTGTCTAGAAAAGTACCCCATAAAGCATAGTTGCCTTTCTTTTTAGTCTGTTTATGAGAATTTTTTTACCCACCTCTTCTTCCCAATAAACAGCAACTCGTTAGTGAATTATTCGTAGGCAGCGGCCCACGAATAATTTGCTAGCGAGTTGCTTGTTATATCGGCCTACTAGATAACCTACAAAATAATATGAGAGAATAAAGGGTGCATAGAGATATAAAATGGTCATTAGAGTTTTTTAAATAAATATGAATTATAATTATAAGAATATACCAAATTTCATCAAAATCAGTTCAGTGGTTAAGGCCTGAAAGCGTAACATACAGACAGACAGACAGAGTTACTTTCGCATTTGTAATATTAGTATGGATTAGTATGGATATAGATGTATTTCAAACTTAAAAAGTAGTCCCACTTGAGTGCTTCTTTTTCCCGATTTATTTCGAACTTAAAAGTTTGCGTAATAAATGCTTTAAAAATTTCATTCTAATATTAATTTTATAAAATTTAAGAATCATTAAAATATCTGGAAATTTACCTTTAATGTAAATGTATATTGCCAGATATATTCTGTTTCTCTTATTAAATTGAACTAATGCTTTATTTTTCGTGCGGAAATCTCCAACTCGCCCCGGGTATGAGGAGGTGCGCCTATACGCGTCCTGCTTCTGCTAGGGTGATTACCCACGACGCAACGAAGACGGTACCTATAAGCGTTTGGGGTGAGAAGATGTTTCTGTGTTTGTTTGTGCAAACCCGTGTTGCCATTTGCTCCGTAACTACCAATCAAATTTTGATGCAGTTTTCAGATAACTAAACGAAAAAAAAAAGAAAAAAGATAGGTGTTACAATGATAACTCAACAGGGGGCGCTACAGCAAGCATATTTATTGCAAATCAATGTTGCCAATTTTCTCCAAAACTACTAGTCCGATTTTGATGCAGTTTTCATTTATTGGTTTGGGTTTGATTAGTGCATGTTCTTAGATAGGTGTTACGGTGGTTACACCAGGGGGCGCTACAACAAACATCGTTAGTGCAACTTTTGACAGCCTCTGTGGCGTGGTGGTAGTGCACGCGACTGCCACGCAGGCGCCTACTGCGTGGCAGTCGCGTGCACTACCTTCGGGTTCGATTCCCGCTCAGTGCAAATATTTGTATGCATGAATATGGCTATTTGCATTGGTCTGGGTGTTTCTATGTATAATATGTATCTATTTACAAAAAAAGTATCTAAGTATGTTTATCCGCATTCTGGATTCCATAATACAAGCTGTAAAAGCTTACCATGGGTCTAGATAGCGTTGTGTAGAATGTTGTGAAATATTAAAAAAAAACTCCATGCTGCCATTTTTCTACAAAACTACTATTTCAATTTTGATGCACTTTTTATTATCTTAGTTGGGCGTTACGGTGAACATTCACCAGATGGGAATAATAGATTGTACAATAAGCATCCATACTAATATCACAGTATAACGAGAGATCTTACAGTAGTTCATCGCGTTTGATGTTTGCGGAAATGCCGCCTTTTGCAGTTTTGTCAGGGTTGTCACTTCAGTTTTTATATATAATTTTTTCTGTAATATTCTATATATAACTCCTATTCGTTCTCTTTGTTCTGTCAAGGCACATCAACTCACGCTAATTTATATTACTAGGTGATGCCCGCGGCTCCGCTCGCATGGATGTCGGCTATTGCGACTTTTGGTTATATCTCCGGTTCTACTCAACCAATTATGATCAAGCAAACGTAATATTTTAAGTCTGAGTTTTTGGATTTTGGTTTCGATTTCGATTTCGATTTCGGTTTCGTTTTCAATTTCGAATTTCTATTTCGATTCCGACTTGAATTTGGATATTGTTCGGGTTCGGGTTCGGGGTTGGATTCGGATTCGAATTCGGATTTCGCTAATCGCTGAGATCGCTAACTTGATGATATATTCTTAAGGAGCCTATCCACGATCAGTTCGCCTGCAGTTTCAAATCGTATTGGGCGGCCTGCAGTCCTCTAAGTCGACAGCGCACACACACGAAAGCGATTTTGGCCTGGTGGCCATGCCCTGCTGTCAGTTTTGCGGCTACACACGATCAGTTGGGAGTCGACAGTTTCCCATCGTATGATTGCCTGCCGGCAATTGTCTGCTATCGGGCTTGACGACCATGTTACCGACGATCAAAGATGGCGGACTTGAAATTTAAAAAAAAAACAAATCGAGGTTTTCCTGGTGACTAATTACGTTTAATAAAATCCATTTAGCGATCCAAGATGGCGGACTTGAAATTTCCCACAAAGTCAACATGAGCATCGTTTTGGAGGTTTTCAGAGTTGCTAATTACGAATATCAGTCATCTGGGATTGCTACATGAATATATGAACATATTCGTAATCAGCAACCCCGAAAACCTTGAAAACGATACCCGTATCGATTTTAGTGAAAAATTCGAGTCCGCCATCTTGGATCACCAAATGGATGTTATATTCGCAATCAGCGACCCCAAAAACCCGGAAAACGAAACCCATATCGATTTTAGTGAAAATTTCGAGTCCGCCATCTTGGATCACCAAATGGGTGTTATATTCGCAATCAGCGACCCCAAAAACCCTGAAAACGATACCCATATCGATTTTGGTAAAAATTTCGAGTCCGCCATCTTGGATCGCAAAATGGATGTTATATTCGCAATCAGCGACCCCAAAAACCCTGAAAACGATACCCATATCGATTTTAGTGAAAATTTCGAGTCCGCCATCTTGGATTACCTAATGGATGTTATATTCGCAATCAGCGACCCCAAAAACCCTGAAAACGATACCCATATCGATTTTGGTAAAAATTTCGAGTCCGCCATCCTGGATCGCGAAATGGGTGTTATATTCGCAATCAGCGACCCCAAAAACCCTGAAAACGATACCCATATCGATCTTGGATAGCTAAATATAGAAAACGAAAAAAAAAAACAATTTTAACAAACAAAACGAGCCTTGAAAAAAAAAATCACGTGATTAGTGTGATTACAAAAATGAGACAGCCCTGAATCCTTAGTACCGAGTAAAATGTATGGGCGTACCGAGTAATACCCCGTCCCCCACCACCCCTCTCCCCCCGCACGATTGCTCTGTCTAGACGGCTTCGTTGACCGACTGTATGTAGTATGAATCGTTAGACTGTGCTAATATTATAAATACGAAAGTAACTCTGTCTGTCGGTCTGTATGTTACGCTTTCACGCCTAAACCCCTGAACTGATTTTGATGAAATTTGGTGTAAGGGTAGATTAGACCTTGAGAAAGGACATAGTCACGATAACCGACATCCACACGGGTGGAGCCGCGAGTAGAAGCTAGTCAGCAATATTGTGATGAACAAAGTACTCAAAATGATCTTTATTTATATTTTTACCCCTTTCCAGTCAACTGATTGTTCTGATAGTTTAGTACATACCTTTGGTTTGGACAATAATACCATAAAAATCAATAAAACAGTTTGATTTGCTCTTAATACGAGAGTTTTAAGTTCATTTTGAAACTTCGTTGTCAAGATATTTCTGACGCTGACTGTACTCTACCGGACACACGTAAGCATCGTCACTATCTTAGTGAGGTTCCCCTTTGCATCCGAGGCATTCCTCCATCTTTAGATTTAGCCTATGCAGCTTTTGAAGGTGTAACTGCTATCTAACTTTTTTAACTTGAAGAGAAAAGCCTTTGGGTACCGAAGACACAGAAGAAATAGTAGTATGCCGAACATGCTGTTTAAGCCACGTCCTTGCTATCACAGCGATAGTACGATGCGCGAACGCTTGGGGTGCGGCTGTCTCCTTCTGCGAGCAAGTAATGCTCGAGAAGGAGGCGACCGGTCGGGTCCGGACCAGACTCCGGGCCCGGGAAGCCCGCGCAGAGCGAAGACGAACCGGACGTCGGAGGTCGCAGAACGACCTCCGTCCTCCATGAGCGCTGGCCTGGGGGTGACCGGTGGAGCCGCCTGTCACCCTAGCAGAAGCAGGCCGCGGCGGCGGCGCAAAATGCGCCTCCCCGTAACCGGGGCTAGATGGGGACACTGTGGTCCCCACAACCCGAAGGGGGCCATCTCGATAGAGATGGTCCTGGGTCTGCCGGGGTGCGAGAGATATGCTTTTGGCAATCTCACCTCCGGCAACCAAGGACCCAAGACGGCGTGCGTTTTAGTCGGTTCGAGTCCGATATAACCGCCTCCACCGGCTCCGTGGGGGTGGTATCCGTGGGGATTTTTAGCACGATAAAAAAAAAAAAGCCTCGTCCTTGCTATCAGTACATAGTTTATAGTATAGTCGCTTTCCGCGTCTGTCCGTCCCTATGTATGCTTAGGCAGGCTTAGCTTAGGCATTTGGTGTGGGATGCAACATGTGCTGACACCCTTGCGCCTTCTCATCTTTCAGGTACTGCGGACTGTGCCAGCGCTGCTGCTGCTTCGGCAGAGACCCTCAAACGGTGCAAATATAGTAGTTTAAGTCATAATTACATTGAAATAAAACCACTTTTTACGGATTCTATC
The DNA here is from genome assembly GCA_914829495.1 of Eilema sororculum. Lineage (NCBI taxonomy): Eukaryota > Metazoa > Arthropoda > Insecta > Lepidoptera > Erebidae > Eilema > Eilema sororculum. Next base: position 3,512,398 of record OU618560.1, on the reverse strand, counting down.
GCGATATATTTGTTATTGTTACTTTTTAACCCGACGTTTCGGCTGCTTTGCAGCAGCCATTTTCGCGGTGTGACTCACGATGGTAGTTGTCACATAGTTTGAAGTATAAGTTATCTCAAAATACCCGAATCATGGTGAATTATTGGTGTTCGTATTTACGCAGAATGATGCTGCTTGAGCGTTGGTGTTTTATGTCAGCTAGGCACTCGGGTCAAAGAACACATAGCTGACATAAAACACCAACGCTCAACAAAGTCAGCTGTATGTGAACACGCGCAAAAAGGCACCAACCATTACCTAAGGTTTGATAAACCACAGATACTCGCCAAAGAACACCGATATATTCCTAGAATGATCCGCGAGGCTATTGAAATTAAAAAACACCCAAATTTTAATAGAGAGGATGGATGGACCCTACCACCAGCTTGGGACCCAGTCATCCAACCGTCATCCATCCATCCATCAAACCCAGTAAGCAGCAAAATCCAGCAAGACTTAACAACACAGTGAGCTCATTCTGCGTAAATACGAACACCAATAATTCACCATGATTCGGGTATTTTGAGATAACTTATACTTCAAACTATGTGACAACTACCATCGTGAGTCACACCCCGAAAATGGCTGCTGCAAAGCAGCCGAAACGTCGGGTTAAAAAGTAACAATAACAAATATATCGCGATAGAATCCGTAAAAAGTGGTTTTATTTCAATGAGTGACATTCGCGTAAACTTCAGAAAATATCATAATTACATATTTGAGCCGTTTTGAGTTGAGACGCTGGGATCATGGGGTCCAAGTGCACGTCTATTATACAAAGACATATCAAAACGTTTAATAGACACTACCCGTGACCAGAGGGCTGATTTATTCCTTGCGCAAAGCATTGGCATTGCCATTCAGCGTGGCAACGCCGCCAGCCTTCTGGCCACCCTCCCGGTTGACGTCGATGGGGAGGAATTCTTTGACGCCTGAACCTGCAGTTTTGAACATATCTTGTTTTAGATTTTTATTTATAATAATTATTAAGTATTATTATTATGTACATAATTGAAGTTTTCAAAAATAAATGATTTTATTTCAGAAGAAGGTTTATATGTATAATTTATTTTTATTTATTTATTTAAACTTCATGCACAAATGTACACAGGCGGACTTAATGCCGTAAGCATACTCTACCAGTCAACCTAATCGGCGGCGGTACGAAGTTCACCGGGTCATCTAGTAATGTTATATTGTATAGCGAGGGTTAAAAAAAACATATGAGACAATGAGCTTCCATTTTAAAATCCAAATTTTATTATAGAATGCCAGGTTACTTATTTCATTTTTTGTTAAGTTCCATGATATTTTAATACCAGGTACCATAGTTCATAAGGTTTTTAATTCACCAGTTGAGGGGAGTTTATTTTTTTTACATTATCGTTATTCGAGCTCCAAGCCTTTTTCCAACTCAGTTAAAACTTTCTCTCTCAAATAAGACACTAACTCCGTGAAGGTACTATCATCAGACCTCCGCAACGTACAGGCATTATCGAGGTTTTGTTATTAGATCACTTTATCAGAATTTTTTGGCCTCCTAACTTCTCACAACGAATGCCACATAATATTCATATGGCTTTTTTTTCGTGCGGAAATCCTCACGGATACCTCTCCCACCGGAGCCGGAAGGGAGGTTATATCGGACTCGAACCGACTAAAATTCCACGCTGGCTGAGGTCGTGGTGAGGTTGTCTTCGACATATCCCTCGCACGTCGTCGGCTGACCCGGGGCCATCCCTTACGGTCTGGCCCTCCTCGGGAGGTGAACCGTGTCCCCGACTCGCCCCGGAATGCCGCCGTGGATATTCATATGGCAACCAGGATCTTCTCTTATACATGATTGAAAAACAATTATCAGTTTCAGAAGCATTTATTTAGTTACATATTACTCTTTAATGACATCCACACCCGCGACCTATTGTTTGTCCAAAGTTGAAACCATTAATTCCTCCTAAACCCAAACCATTTCCTAAACCTCCACATCCAATACTATTACCACCGACAATACCGGAGCCAATACCGCCCGCACCAATCATTCCAGAGCCAATACCACCTGCACCAATCATTCCTGCGCCAATACCGCCTGCACTAATCATTCCAGAGCCAATACCGCCTGCACCAAAAATACCAGAACCAATACCGCCTCCACCAATTAGACCAGCGGAACCGTCTATCTCACTTGTGATAGCAGTAATCCCATTACCATAACCATGGTTAACTATACCCGCACCAGCAGACGGCAATACTGATTCGAAACCTACAGTACTTAAGAATGGCAATTCACCAACAACACCCAAAGCACCTTCGTAAACATTGTCAGATGTTACAGCAATCCCATTGGGAGGTATGGAGGTGAGACTTTCAACAGGAAAGACACCTCCACCGCTTGCGAATCCGGCGGAACCCGAGCCGGCACCAGCGAAACCACCACCAGTACCTGCGCCTATACCCAGACCGGATCCGTAGCCGAATCTTTCACTAAAACCCAAGGTATTGGCTCTCGAGGATCCGCACGGTGAAATAGTAGGTGATGGAGTAATGAAAGCCAATACGTCCTGTCCGCCGGAGTGAATACACTGACCGAATGCAACCTGAAATAAAGATAGAGCATTAATATAACCATTGATGATTTTAAGCCTTTTATCAACATCTGCGTAACCTATACCCTTAAGTTTGTAGTCGCATAACTCGAAAATACTTTTAATTTTGGCAGGTCGTTATAAAATAAACATTATTTTATAATACTGTAATTTTAAAAATAGCCTGTTCCCTTGGAGTCTTTGAATTGACACAGGCATTTTTAACTAAAAGTTTTCTGACTGAAGTATTTCTCCTGGAGTAGTTTGAAAAATAAATTAAAAATATATAAAAAACTTACATGCGCAAAAAGTGCCTGAGTACAGAAGAGGATAATTACTTTAGAAGACATGTTTTTGATATAAAACTGTTGACAGGAATGATTTTAATGCGTATAGCACCGCTTTTATACCTAACTTTGCTATCAATGCATTTGCCTGTGAAACGTTTGCATAATTTGCGATAAATATTTGCAAGGCTTTAGCGAAATTTCGTACCTCACGTAAAATGATAAGACTGTTAATATAAAAGTCATTGTCAGCTCCAAATAAAGCATTCATAGTTCAGCTCCTCGTTGAATAGGAAACTAAAATCAATCATGAATACCTTCACTGTTGTATTGTTGTGCATCCAAGCTTGTTTAATACAGGTGAGTATTCCCATCTTGGATGAGTAATGAACCATGAGTGTAAAATGAAGCCAACGAAGCGAGAGAAAAAGGGTAAACAAAGTTTCAGCGGTTCCAAACATTTTTATTTGAAAATTATTACCTATCAAGTGCATTTCAGACAGGCATGAAATTGCTCATAAGATGGCGGATCTGACAATTTAGAACCGCTGTGCTGACAGCTTTCCTGTACTACGAAACACGCAACGACAGCTGTCCCTCGGCAATTGTCGCGTACGTGTGACATGTGCGACAAGGACAGAGACAATAATCGCTAGTTATCGCAACGTAACTCAGTAATGGTCGCTTTGTTTACCTTTTTTTCTCTCGTCTCGTTGGCTTTACTTTAGTGCATTTTTTTAAATAGTCAATCATTTTAGAAAATAAGGCCCCTAACATTTTGTATCAATCAATCAATCACTTAGCTTATCGCAGTCTACGGCTAGATATAGGCCTCTAACTATATTGAGAGGTTTTGAGCTACTGTTTCCACGCTGGCCAGACGGGTTGGTACAGGGTTTTATTTTCAAAATTTCCTTCTCGCGCAATGATATCGTCTGCGTATTTTTTTATATAAAAGGACACGTCAGCTTGACAGCTCTTACGACACCTTTCAGATGAGATGGTGTGGTGCTATATGTCACCATACGGATGATATTTTAAGTACCTACGTGACTTTGATACTAAGTTAAAAGTTTGTGTCATCAAAACTTTATGAAACTTTTTGCTTCACCAGTAATTGTACGAAAAGGTTAATAGTCGCATATTCTGCACTACGTAGGTAGGAGTTTATCTTACCCGGAAATGCAGCGCACATATCATTTTTTCAACCATTCACCCATTGAAATATAAACAGACAATTTCTCTCAAATTGGTCCAGCTGTTTAGAAGGAGCTGGGTTACAAAAACAAGTACAGAAAAATTAAGTATATTAATATCAATTTACTCCTTTTTCAGAATGTATTCAGTCAATGCAACCATGGTTTTTATGGATCTGGACTTACCAATGACGCTGGTTTTGGCTTCGGTTCAGGAATATCCTCAGGTTTTGGCCATGGAGGTGCTTCTCTTGGCGGCTTAGGACTTGGTCTTGGAGGTGGTTCTCATGCTGGTTTAGGCTCAGGCTTCGGAGGCTTTGGAGGCCTTGGTAACACTGGTGAGCTTGGGCTAGGTACACCAGCTTTCGGTGGTGTCGGTGAAGGTAACGTTGCAGTCGCTGGTGAGCTACCAGTTGCTGGTAACACGGCTGTCGTCGGTCAAGTCCCTATCTTGGGAGCTGTCAGGTTTGAAGGTACTGTGCCAGCTGCTGGCTCTGTCATTATCAATGGCAGATGCGCCTGTGAATGTGGCTTCTGAAAAAACACTATATTTAGAAATCAGAAATAATATTGACTAACAAGTATTAAAATTTATTGTTTGTATTATTATATCTCAAACGATGCGACACGTAATTGCTGTTTATCTGAGTATTTACTTATGTACCTCACTGGCAAAATGAAGTATCACAAAAACTATACCTCGTGCCAAATGGATTGAGAATAAAGTTTATTGACCTTCCGACTAGTTTGAACCGGTTACTTAGGGGTTGTAAAATTTTTCACACTAGCGAAACCAACTATAGCGCGACGTGGCGCACGCGTCACCCTTTATTTTTGATACGATTTGATACGATATTTACTGCATACTTTAATCTCAATTGATCTGGCACGGACTATAACGGAATTATTTTCGTGAAGCAAAATATTATACACACTATAAATTCTTGCTGCACTCGTCCCCTCTAGAGTTGGTAACTTTGCGTTATGTTTAGCAAACGTTATCCAATGCAAGTAGATAAATCCATACTTAATATTATAAATGCGAAAGTAACTCTGTCTGTCTGTCTATATGTTACGCTTTCACGTCTATACCACTGAACCGATTTTGATGAAATTTGGTATAGGGGTAGATTAGACCTTGAGAAAGGACATAGGCTATGTTTTGTCGCGATAACCGACATCCACGCGGGCGGAGTCGCGGGCAAAAGCTAGTATAATAATATTATAAATGCGAAAGTAACTCTGTCTGTCTGTCTGTCTGTATGTTACGCTTTCACGTCTATACCACTGAACCGATTTTGATGAAATTTGGTATAGGGGTAGATTAGACCTTGAGAAAGGACATAGGCTATGTTTTGTCGCGATAACCGACATCCACGCGGGTCGAGCCGCGGGAAAAAGCTAGTAAATAAATATTCCACAATATTCTACACAACGCTATCTAGACCCATGGTAAGCATAGCTTAACTAGCTAGTGTTATGGAATCTAGAATGTGTATAAACATACTTAGATTTTTTTTTGTAAATATGTACATTATACATAGAAACACCCAGACCAATGCAAATAGCCATATTCATGCATACAAATATTTGCACTGAGCGCGGATCGAACCCTCGCCTCCTGCGTGGCAGTCGCGTTCACTACGACCACGCCACAGAGACACACACCAGATAAATCACATTTGTTGGATACAGTAGAACTACACAATAGTGGGGACGCTAGTGGAGAAAAATGGAAGCATCTATGCGTCATGATGTGTCTTTATTTTGCGATTAACAACACAGTACGTAAACCGCGTTAGCCTAGTGGTATGGGTAATGGACTGCTGAGACGAGGTCTCGGGTTCGATCCCAGGTTTACCATGGCACAAACCAATGACTTTTCGATGCTTTTCGAAGTTATGTGTGTATTTATCGCAGGTTTATAAGTGCCTGGTTAATGGCAATAGGCTCGCCACCTATTGGGACCTAAACATAAACTGGCGAAATGTGGGTGCTAGCACCTCTGCCTACCACTTCGGGGAATACAGGCGTGAGATTATGTTATGTACGGAAATATTCCATAGCATTTTAAACTCTGCATCAGCATTTGCCAGTACAAATTATTCTGCTGAGCTCAGCATTGTCACTTTTAGCCGTGATGCAAGTGTTAATTTATTATCTACTTAGATAAAGGGTCATTGTAACGGATTGCGATCATATGTACGTGACTTTAGAAATATTTCATTGTATGGCAACGATCTTGTTACGTCAGCTTAATATTTCATTTGTCTTTTTATTTTTCTTTATATTTCATTTTGTGTGTCAATTAGTTAGCTCATTGCAGTTCACTGCTGGACATATGCCTCTCCCAATGTGCGATCACCCGATCCTCCGCCTGGTGCATCTAAAACATCTCTGTTATATTTTGTATGTAAATTTGTTTAGTCTTTTTTATAAAGGACACGTCAATTTGACTTCACCTCGTCTGATGGTAAGCTAAAGGTAAAGTCTCGGAAAGAGGGTCACCGTCGTAAACATGTACCATGTTAACAGTGGTGGCACTCAGCTTGATGGCCTTTTCACGCCTTAATTATATAGTAAGTCAAACTGAAAATAAGCACAAGTTTTAGACATTATAATTATCTAAAGGTCATGGTATGCTAACATAGCCTACCCTGACCTTAGTTTAGACCAGATATGGCCAAACTATGACCCGCGGTTCAACTCCGGCCCGTGAACGCATCTAATCCGGCCCGCCGACGATCCCTCGACATGAATGATAATAATTTGGATAGGCCAGACGTATAAAGGAAATTCCAGTATCAAGTCCATCTTCTTGAGAGCCGCCTCTGCCTCGCACTACTCAATAAGACGCCAAGGCGGGAGCTAGTGGTGGCCCTAGTAGTGAAAGGTCTCAGGGCAAATGGTGGTCTTAAATTGATTATTCTGGCCCTACTCTGAAAATTCTACAACTTTCTTGCCCCCCATTAAAGTTTTCCCACTACTGGTTTAGTCGGTTGCAATTCCAGCAGTGTTTTACTATATATAGAGGGGAATACAGTGGGTACTAATAAGAAGGACGGATTTTCAGCCAGAGGGCTGATAAATCTATTTTGTGAACCGTGACCACCACGGGTGCTGTAACGCACCTGAAACGTCGGCAAAAGTAAGTTTTTCCAAAATATATCGTGACGAGTCCCGAACTATTATTACATACATACATACATACATAAAATCACGCCTGTTTCCCATAGGGGTAGGAACTATTATTACCTACTTATATTGTAATTTGGATGACTTCCCATTACCTTGGGAAAGGTCATTACATCGTAGGGTGTCAAAAATGTTAGCAAGTAAGAAAAATATAGATCACAATTAAATTATTTATTCAACTAGATAACAAAACACTTAGTAAACTAAACCACGATTTCCATATCCACGGAAACCAAAATTGTTTGTAAGACCCAGGCCTGAACTTGGTGCGATGCGGCCAGCAGCAGAAAGGGGTGAAGTGATAGGAAAAGTAGCAGCGACAGGGGGTATAGCTGCAGTAATTGGAGCAATAGCAACTTCAGATGGGAAAGCATTAGCCCCACTTTCCATAGCATTAACTCCATTACCACAAGCATGGTTAATAGCACCCTCACCAGCAGAAGGCACCATACCGTCCACAGCAGATGTACCCACGAACGGTAACTCTCCAGTTATAGCCAAAGCTCCTTCAAAAGCATTCTCAGATACTACAGAGATTCCAGTAGGGGGAACGGCAGAACTGCTGACGACAGGTAGGGCTCCACCGCTAGTTGGAGTGAATTCAACATTGGAAGCCATGGCTGGGTATAATCCATCACGAGCTAAGCCTCTTCCTGCTACGCCTAGACCTTCATATGCTAATGCTGGAGCAGCCAATCCAGGACCAGACCATGAATAAGGAGCAGCATATCCAGTTGCACCGATGGCAGCTCGGTTGATGCACTGGCAGATTGCGGTCTGAAAGTGAACAATTTGATTTAATTTCAATGACGTGATATCAAACAAAAATTCAACAAATCCATACTATCCATACTATCCATTCTTAATATTATAAATGCGAAAGTAACTCTGTCTGTCTTTCTGTCTGTCTGTATGTTACGCTTTCACGCCTAAACCAACGAACCGATTTTGATGAAATTTGGTACAGGGATAGTTTAGACCTTGAGAAAGGACACAAACATAGGCTATGTTTGGTCGCGATAACCGACATCCACGCGGGCAGAGCCGCGGGCAAAAGCTAGTGCTAAATAAGAATGGAAACGTATGATTTGAGATTGACATGGTCATTTACATTCATAGTAAAACACATTCACCAGTGATCCGTATGTTCACAAAACCTGAACAAACTACATGTCCGAAACCCATGCGAGTCCATTCTGAGTGTGTGTCGCGAACGTATTCGAGTACAGTGCGAGAACGCGGACAATGGTAGGGACGGCGTGCGTCATATAAACGAATGCGGAAGAGGGGAGACCAATACGGTCTACCTAATAACAACTAACTCGGCGGTCACCCTCACCAGTGCATCCGTGATAATGGCGCTTGAAACAGCGCCGGAATATCGGATCCTCGGAAAAATATAAGATACATGGTAAATATCCCGGCAAGTGTTTTACTATGAAAGAATGGAAACGATTTGAGAGAGGAGTGATTGATAGGTCAGGTGTCAGGTCAGAAGACAAAGAGTGGAAGATGGAAACGAAGTAAGTTGATCCCTCGCACAAAAATGAAAACAACGCTATTAAAATGATGATGATCATATGAATGAAGCTTCTTACCTGAGCTATAGCGCAGAGGACGAAAATGACCTTAGCAGACATATTGTTTTAAGTATGAGCCTCCAGTGCAAGTGCTGACAAGAGAATGTTTTTGACTTTTAATTTGAACGTTTTTATACTAAAGAATACGATAAAAGTTGCATATAATTTTGTGTAAGAAAATTTTCAAATTCGATAGATAAGTCATGAAATCGTTAAGTATTATGTAAAATTACCGATTCAAAATTGTTACAGTTTACATTTTATTTCTTGGTAACTTGATTTCGTAATGATTATCATAATACACACATATAATCACGCCTTTATCCCTGGAGGGTTAGGCAGCGGTGAATTAACACCCACATCTCACCAAACATTGGATTCGGTCCCACATTTCAAGTCGACATTTCAAGTCACGTCCAGTACCGCAGTCATTTGGAGGCATCAAAGAAGCTTGGAGTTCTTAACAGGGCGAAGCAGTACTTCACTGCGGTGCAGCGACTCCTTCTTTAAAAGGCACAGGTTCGGCCCCACGTGGAGTACTGCTGTCATCTTTTTGCCGGAGCACCCGCACGCCATCTTGACCCTTTCGACTCGGTGCAAAGACGTGCGTTGAGGCTCGTCGACAGTCCCATACTCGCAGGCGATGTGGAACCTCTCAGCCTCAGGAAGGATTTTGCCTCACTGTGTGTTTTCTACCGCCTATATAATGGTTTGTGCTCAGATGAATTATTTGACATGATGCCTACAGCTACATTCTATCATCGCACCGCTCGCTATAGACAGGGAATTCATCCCCACACATTGCATCCGAATACGGTGCGCACCGTGCGGTATGAAAGGAACTTCATACCACGTACGCTCAAGCTGTGGAATGAACTCCCTGCCACGGTTTTCCCAAGCGACTACAATATGGGGTTCTTCAACAGAGGCATTAGAAGGTTTCTTCAGGGTAGGCAGCACGAGTGTAACGCCCCTGGTGTTGCATACGTCCATAGGCCGCGGTAACCACTTTCCATTAGGTGGGCCGTGTGCTTGTCTGCCACCTAAGTGGTATAAAAAAAAACATAATACTTAGGGTGAAACTATTGCCGCATTCTGGACACTATTATTGACTCAAGACTAGCCTTGCATCTGAGGCTGAGTCTAGGCTGGGTATATTGCTATACCTTGTTCGATGTTGTTGTAAATTCTACTCTATTGGAAACTACGCCAATACTATTGTGATAGTACGCGTAAGGTCTTTTTTTGTTGATTTTGAGTATTGTGTCTACCTATAAGTGGTTGTTACATATGGAATGTTACCTTTATAATATTTCTTTATAACATGTACAATGTAAACAACTGTTGGTGGTCCAATCCATACTCCATACTTAATATTATAAATGCGAAAGTAACTTTGTCTGTCTGTCTATCTATCTGTCTGTCTGTCTGTATGTTACGCTTACACGTCTAAACCACTGAACCGATTTTGATGAAATTTGGTATAGGGGTAGATTAGACCTTGAGAAAGGACATAGGCTATGTTTGGTCGCGATAACCGACATCCACGTGGGCGGAGCCGCGGGCAAAAGCTAGTAAATAAATAAATTAATAAAAAAATACTGAGTGTATAATATTCCAAAATTCATTACTATTATTTATGGATATTGACCATGTATTGTTTTGAGTTGACGATATTAGTTATACATGGTAAATATCCCGATAACTCTATTAGTAATTGACCATGATAGTCAATATTGGTAGGTTTACCTACCTATATTCCTAAGTTCAGTTTTTATTATTTATTATAAACGCGTAAGTTTGCGAGTATGGATGGATCTTTGTTACTCTTTCACGTAAAAAACTACAGAATGAATTTTCATGAAACTTTACAATAACATAGCTTATAGGTACATCAAAATAGCACATAGGCTATATATCATCACGCCCAAGGGAACGGAGCAGTTTTTTTCAAACTTTAAAGATAACATAATAAATTCTATAAAAAAATCATTCAAAGTATATCATTATTTAAGAGGGTAGAGCGGGAACGGGATCGGACGCCACGCGGGTGGAAAATAATTGGTGGTATGAAGTTCGCCAGGTCAACCAGTTTTCATAACATAACAGAAAATAACATACCTAACTGGTGAGGGCCAAGGTTGAGATCGTAAATACGGGTATTTATTAAAAAGAAACAAAGCTGATCAACACCGTCTGATTGTCATGTAGGTACTTCAATGTGAAGTCCAAAAAGAAAACGTGTTTACAGCATTGCCAGCACTTAAATCAATTGGTGCCACCGCTTCATATAGATACGTCCTTAGAGCAAAAGAACACATTCGCAACCCTTGGGACAAGATTCAGGCAGCTTGTCTTGAAGAGGTAAGGCTTGGCATTTTTAAGGATGAACGCAAGTGTGGAAGGTATGCTTAAAGTTGGAATGAATAGTTCAGGAAGAGACACCTTCAGAGATGCCACGAGAGCACGCCTTCGCTCTTGGTTGCTATACGAACAATACTACAACAGCTATATACAATGGCAATCGTTACGGAATCGTTAAGAGTAAACTGTGCCAGAAAGGGTAATATAAAATCCAAGATGATAAACAATTTTGGATATGAGCGGTTCGCTCAGCTATCCTACTCAAGCAAAGCACTGTATTTAGACCATAAGTACTACTCTGTCAAGAAAGTACCGGGAAAAAATCAATAATACACAAAAAAAATTGTTATTCATCCAAATTTATTTTATCACCTTCAAAGTATGCTCCTTCAGAAACGATACACTTACGCCAACGAATAATCCAATCATCAAATCATTTTTTAAACGCTGTTTCCGGAATTGAGTTCAGTTCTCGCCGCGAATTCTCCTGTATGTCTTCTACTGATTGAAAACGGGTGCCACGAAGTGGTAATTTGAGTGTAGGAAAAAGAAAGAAGTCGGCTGGTGCCATATCTGGTGAATATGGTGGTTGCTCGATGGTATTTGTTGAGTGTTTGGGCAAAAATTCGTTCACAATGATAGCCTTGTGCGAAGGCGCATTATCGTGGTGCAAAATCCAAGAATTCTCTTTCCACAAATCTGGCCTTTTTCGTCGAATTTGTTCTCTTAAACGTCGCATAACACTCAAATAATATTCTTTATTTACCGTTTGACCTTCCGGCAAAAATTTTGAGTGCACAACACCGCGATAGTCAAAGAAAACAGTCAACATGACTTTGACTTTTGATCGACTTTGACGTGGTTTTTTCGGTTTTGGTTCAGTTGGAAGGCGCCATTCCGAAGCTTGTTGACTAGTATGCATGTCAAACTCGTAAACCCACGTCTCGTCACCAGTAACAACACGTTTCATGAATGTTGGGTCGGTATTGACCCGTTCTAGCATGTCCTCAGCGACTCCCATGCGATTTAGTTTTTGAAGAAAATTCAGGTCTTTTGGGACTAGCCGGGCAGCAACACGTTTCATAGCCAAATTATTAGTTAAAATGGTACGGATCGACTCGTGAGATACAGAAAGTTCGGCGGCCATCTCTCTCAAACTTGAATGAGGATTTTCAGTCACTATTTCCTTCACTTTTGCGATGTTAACTTCAGTTGCAGACGTTGATGGCCTACCAGAACGAGGCAAATCTTCCATCGCATCTCGACCGCTTTTGAACGCTTTGTACCACTCATAAGCACGTGTTCTTGATAAAGTCGATTCACCGTAAGCCTTCTGTAACATTTTCAGTGTCTCCGAACATGAAATTCCATTGGCGATGCAAAATTTAAGACAAACTCTTTGTTCGATGTTTTTGTCCATTATGAAATTCGCAATACACACTAAATATTATATAAATGATTTTAAAAAAATTGAACCGACTTCAAAACCAAATAGGAAAAAAATTTTTAAAATAACAGAATTTAGAGAGAGAATTTAGAGATTTTCGATCTGTTAGAAGTCGGTGCCAACTTTGTTTGCTGTGCCTGACCTGCTATAATGCCATTAATGTAGGTATAATGACTTGTTGAGGTAGGGGTGGCCAATCATACTTAGCTATATTATTTTACCTGTTTGACTTGATACCGACTTTTGTATTGAAATGATCGATATTTTATTTAAATGCATCATGGCAGGTAATTCAGGTACAGCAAAGCACCAGCAAACAAAGTTGGCACCGACTCCTAACAGATCGGAAATCTCTAAATTCTCTCTCTAAATTCTGTTATTTTAAACATTTTTTTCCTATTTGGTTTTGAAGTCGGTTAAATTTTTTTAAAATCATTTATTTTTCCCTTTTTAGTGGGCCAAGGTTTGCGTTCGTAATCCAAGTTTAATCCAGTCCAGCATGCTATTAACCACAGTTTTCGTCTTTTGGGAGCATTATACTCCCAATAAGTTAAGGGAACTGGAACTTTTATATGAAAGACGGCGAGTTGAACAGGTTGGTGATTTCGCAGTTAGAATTTCACCAACGATGAAATTGGTGAATGACAACAACTCTAAGATGATAGCTCAACTATTTTACTGAGGGTCTTGTCAACGGTGCAATGCGGATTGTGTGTACGTTTAGGTGGTCTGCTCTGCGTCGCGATCGCTCAGAATCGGACGAGTTACCTGATGCAGTTTTTATTAAATTCGACGATGATACTATTGGCACTAGATTGAAAGGTAGTGACAGCTTAGTTGCAATTGCAACAAAAGGCTATGGGGATGTGGAAAGAAGAATCCGTTAATCTTGAGCTGGGCTGTAACGGTTCATAAGCTTCAGGGCACTTAGAAAATTTTTTTTTTACTAATGGTCAAGTGTATGTTGCTTTAAGTGGACAAGACAAGTGGAGCCACCTGTCACCACAGCAGAAGCAGGCTACGGCAGCAGCGCGCGTAAGCACGCCTCTCCATTCCGGGGGCGAGCACCCTGCCGAGGAGTGCCAGACCGTAAGGGATGGCCCTGGGCCGCTGGGATGCAAGAGATATGTCGAAGACAACCTCCAACTACGACCCTCAGTCGGTGTACGGTTTTAGTCGGTTCGAGTCCAACATAAACCGTTCCCTTCCGGCTCCGGCGCAGCGGGGGAATCCGAGGGTATTTCCGCACGATTAAAAAGACCACCTCAGGAGTAGATACACCCTTTTATAAACATACTTATTATTATTATTATTAATTGAGGAATTGTCTCGGTTTCACTCTGAAATTTCGTGATTAACTCAGGAGTAGCACCAACTCTTACGAGTATCACGTTAGCCCTACATACTACTACCTAGTTTCCATCGATCAATTGCAGTACTGTCCCCTAACTCCTAACAGTTAAGGAGTTCTATAGCTTCACTATCAACACAGCAGCATCAGAAGTTGATTCAAGCATATCTCACAAGCAACATGTTAGCTATATTTAGTAGTATACTAAATATTTATCATCCACCAATGTCAGTACTGTCTCCCAACTCCTAACCGTTAAGGAGTTCAGTAGCTTCATCATCAGTACAGCAGCATCAGATGTTGACACCCTGAAGCATATACCTGAGTAAGATATTATTACGTTACAAAAGCACCATACGCAAACGTTAAGGAGTTCCGTAGCTTCACTATCAACCCATCAGCATCAGAAGTTGATTCAAGCATAACTCACAAGCAACACGTTAGCCCTACATACTACTAAATATTTATCATCCACCAATGGCAGTACTGTCTCCCAACTCCTAAGCGTTAAGGAGTTCAGTAGCTTCATCATCAGCACAGCAGCATCAGATGTTGACATCCTGAAGCATATACCTGAGTAAGATGAGATTACGTAACAAAAGTACGATACGACCATACAATTTTCGATGGTTGCCCTCGATTTCTCCTGGATCCCATCATCAGATCCTGACCTGGCGAAAATGGGACCACCTCAGAAGTGAACCCTATCCAACAAAAAAATAAAACTTGAAATCTGTTTATAATTGGCGGAGATATCGGTGAACATACATAAAAAAAAAAATATTATGTATACAGACGAATTGAGAACCTTTTTCGAAGTCGGTTAAAAACTAAAAACAGCACTGTTTTTAACATAAATGACAGATTCAACTCAAACTCTGCGCCAAAATGGAAAGCAGTTGTGCCAATCAAACAACAACAACAAAAAAAACAAAAATTTGAATTTGGAACCATAAACAAAACATTCATTCTCGATACTTTGTTGACTGAATGTATTAGACTAAGTAAATGTTTGTAAATAGAAAAAAAAATACTTTCTCTTGTCTGGGCCTCGTTTCGAATAGGTGGTCCATTTGCTAAACTAGTATTTAATATTTATTTAATATTGAGGTTTTGTACGTCCCGATTTAATGGTCTGTGCCGAAATATTATTTTTGACTTTGAGGGTAGTTGGAGACCTAAAAAAGTCTGACAACTGGTCAAGCTGCTGAACTTCGATATCCCCAATGGTTGGTGGAGATCAGATGTCATTCACTTCACGGAAAATATCTGAAGTGCATTTCGCAGTCCTTTAAACTGCAATAGCGACGATGCGACTTCAAGCAAGGATGATGAGTACAGAATGACACAAAGATGAAGAAAGCCATATTAAACATCTTTCAATGTTTCAATTGGTTTAAAAAAAAAAACAATAGTTGACTACTATAGGAAAAACGATTGCCACGCTTGATAATCGTACCGGCTAACATCCTTGTACCACAGTTAATAATACTAGCGTACCTGTAATTTACAGCTTCAATCAATAGGGTCATGGGTCAATCATGGAGCATGAAGGTTGCCTGTAAGACATCGCTTGTAGCGATAAGATGCCATTTATATATATTTCATGATGTTGTCTGTACATGTACTGCAATTCATTGCAATTTGCGGAGCAATTCCACGACGCATTATTTATGTAAATATATTATTTACTAGCTTTTGCCCGCGACTCCGCCCGCGTGGATGTCGGTTCCCGGCAATTATTCGAATTTTTCTCACCCTTTAAACCTTCCCTAGACCTCCACGAACATTTCAAGACCAAGATAAAATAAATCCGTTCAGCCGTTTTCGAGTTTTAGCGAGACTAACGAACAGCAATTGATTTATATATATATATAGATTTCTTCATTTTATTTAGTAGGTACTTAGCTATAGTTTCTAATTTATTGGTGAACAATAAAGATTTATCTTTTTTTATACTACAAAGTTGGCAGACAAGCACACAGCCCGCCTAATAGAAAGTGACGTATGCAACACCAAGTTTGTTACACTCGCACTGCCGATTCTATAGAAACCTTCTAATAGCCTTCTTGAAGAACCCCGTATCGTAGTTGCATGGGAAAACCACAGCAGGGAGTTGATTCTCAGCAGCTCCACATCGCCTGTGAGTATAGGACTGTCAATAAGCAACAACGCCCGTTTTTACACTGAGTGGATGAGGTCACGCCAAAATACTGGCACTTTGGCAACATCTAATCCAATATGAAAGCAGAAAACCATCCAAACTTAATCTACAAAATCTTTATGTCTACTACTACAAATTGACATGATGTGTCATGATGGTGGATGATGGTGTCATGGGAATGATACCATGAGGGTTAACCCTACCAGGGACACTGCCAGTGGTGCCATTTAGTAAGGACACGGAACCAAAGGGTCTTTGAGCATAATACTGTCGCCTTAGCAAATTTTAGCAAAATATTTTATGGTAGGTACATAAAAACATCAAATAATTAGAAAAAGTTTATTAAAGTAAATAACAAAAGCTTAGTACAATAAACCACAGTTTCCATATCCACGGAGACCTAAATTGTTACCAAAACCAAGGCCTGAACTTGGAGCGATGCGGCCAGCAGGAGATAATGGAGAAGCAAAAGTAGCAGCTACGGGAGGTATAACAGCTGAAGTTGGAGCAATAGTAATCTCACTCTCCATAGCATTAACTCCATTACCACAAGCATGGTTAATAGCGCCCTCACCAGCAGAAGGCACCATACCATCCAAAGCTGATGTACCCACGAACGGTAACTCTCCAGCAACATCCAAAGCTCCTTCAAAAGCGTTCTCAGATACTACAGAGATTCCAGTAGGGGGAACGGCAGAACCACTGGTGACTGCTAGAACTCCTCCACTAGTTGGTGTGAATTCTAGATTAGAAGCCATAGCTGGGTATAAACCGTCGCGGGCTAAGCCTGTTCCTGCTATGCCTAGGCCATTGTATGCTAATGCTAGAGCAGCCAGTCCATTATTTGCTAATCCAGGACCTGACCAACCGTAAGGAGCAGCATATCCAGTTGCACCTACAGCAGCTCGACTTGTACACTGGCAGATTGCAGACTGAAAATTAAAAATAATGTTAATGTGGATGTTTTTGTGATTACATTGATAAAATTTTATTATTTCGCGTCTAAGTCAATTTGTCAACCATTTGATGTCTATGGTGACATCAAAGTGCTTGTACGGGTAATTTGCTAGTCATACACTTAATAGGATGATGGGAAATGATAATAATCTTCAAATAAATCGAACTGATATATTATATAACAAATGTTCTAAAATTGATACTGATAAGAACGTTCTGCAAACTGAAATTCATTGCAAAATAATCATAACTTTGAAGTTAATAAAACGATGATGCGTACATTTACATGGTTTTGCAATTATGTCGAGCGTAGCTCGCACAGTACTATATTTTGAACAATATATTGATTTTTAATGTAGGATCAGTGGTACAGCTGTTCGTGGCAATTAGGACCAACACAGCTTATCATACTTTCCGAGATAAAGAATAATATCAATGTATTTTATATGGTAATCCAACCTAAGACTGACGGTATTTTCTTGACTGATCTTCTCAAAATTTTATAGTGAATTTACATTATTAGAAACAATTTCCTACCTGGACTACAGCGCAGACAAGAAAGATCACCTTAGCAAACATGTTGAATTAGTGTATTATATTGTCACAAGAATGATGTTCAAAACAAAATCAACTTATTTTATACTCACTTACACTATCAAAATTACTCACAATTTCTGAAAAAGATGGCCAAACGCGATAAATATTGAAACCGTTTAGCGTTAAATTTTATCGATTTCTTCATTGCTATAATGTTTTACTTTCAATAATGAGAATTACAATTCGTAATCAAATAATAATTACGATGTAATTGATATTATAAAAGGTACAGATATCTGCATTCAATTCACCAATTGGAGTTCGATTAATCGTTCAGTATCACTTTTCAGTTTAATACACAAATCATCATGAATACTTTCGCTGTATTGTTGCTTTGCTTCCAAGCTTGCTTAGTCCAGGTAAGAATCACTCCTAATATTTCCTAAGAAACGGATACATACATTTTTTTTATAAAGGACACGGCAATTTGATTTCACCTTGCCTAATGGTAAGCTAAAGGCAAAGTCTCGGAAAGAGGGTCACCATCGTAAACATGTACCATGTTAACAGTGGTGGTACTCAGCTTGACGGCCTCAACAGATGCTTTTTTATGCCCCGTTTAAAAGACCCCGGACTGCAGGAAGAAAGAAACACGTGAGCTGGCAGGGAGTTCCAGGTCTTAATGGTGCGGCATAGGAATGTATAATACATATAGTCACGCCTTTTCCCAGTGTGATAGGCAGATACTACAGTTTTCCACCCTGACATGGATCTTTCGCTTCTTTTACTTTCATAATCGTTAACGGATTAAAAAAAAGCATATATGAAAAACAATATATTGTAAACGGACACATACTTAGCATTTATACTATGACTAGTATTTGCATTGGAAACTAGTTAAATATAAATTTTTCAAAAAATATCAGCTATTCTGTCTATAGGACCCACCAAGTCTTTTGGAGCCAAGTCAACCTCAACTGACCTGCGGATTGATGGCCTAAGCTCGATTTTAGAAGGGTCACGTCATTTTGACTTCACCTCACCTGATGTTAAGCTAAAGGCAAAGTCTCGGAAAGAGGGTCACCACCATCGTAAACATGTACCATGTTAACAGCGCCCCGCATAAAGGACCCGAGACTGTAGGAAGAATCTTGTGCAGAATTATTCCTCTCGGGATTAGGAGTTCAGACAATAATAGCTCTCATAAAAGCCATACATGCATAATCTAAAATAGGAGTAAACAGATCCAAAGCGATCGATATTCGTCGATATATTTACTCCTATAAAACTTTTTCGCTGTTTACCGCTAATACTCCAGTTCCTCCGTGATCATGGCGCTTGCAACAGCGCTGAAATATCAGAAACTCGAAACAAAACAACATAGCAAATATCCCGATATATCTAATAATGATGATAGTGATCATGATAGTTTAAATACCTCCATGATGAAAGCCTCACATGTACCTGGGAACCACGCTAAGATGATGACTTCCATATGGCCTCCCAAACCCAAAAGGAAATCTAACACCATAATCTCGCTCGTCAATCAGTTAAAAAGCTAAAAAATGAGATAGTTTCAACATCTTAATGAAATCCATACACTCATTTAATCAATTAGTACTTCATATCACATTTTATGGCAAACTAAAAAGAGATCTAATTTTTTTTTATTTCCACAGAACGTATTTGGTCAATGCCTTGGTGCTTTGAACCCTGCTACCATCTCATCTGCCGGTTTTGGCGCAGCAGCTCCTTTCGGTTACCGAGGAGTAGCAGGAGAACTTGCTTACCCTGCTACTGCTTGGGCTAATGCCTACCCTGTAGGACTTGCTCCTTATGGTGGAGCTGGTGAAGGTAATGTAGGAGTAGCTGGTGAACTGCCTGTAGTTGGAACTACTGGTGTCGTGGGACAGGTTCCTATAATGGGAGCTGTTAACTTCGGTGGTCCTATTCCAGCTATCGGCACAGTGTCGATAACTGGGAACTGTGCTTGTGGTGGTGGAGTATCTTATTTGTATTGATAGTGTTTGTGTATTAAATAAAATATGTTTTTAAGTTGTTGTATCATTATTACGAACGAGAGTGCCAGAGGTATATAAAAAATAAAGTTTACAGTAAGTTTCTTGTTTGTCACTTTTAAGTGCGTGATTTTTCGGTAGTCGGGTTTTAGTTGTAAACTTTATTTTTGATTTAAATTATTTTGGGGCAAGGTAAAGCTAATCATTTATACATATTTGAAATGTGCTCATTAAGCACTTTCATTTGATACCAAACACGGCATATTTATCTTAAATTTATTTTTTAACACAGTACCTTATGAGCGCTAGAGGGCGCCACATAAGATTGAGTGACACGTCATATAGCCTATAACCATCGGACGATAAAGCCGCTTGTAACGATACCTCATTTGTCCCGTTCTAATAAGTAGTTGAGGAGTTATGAGGGAACAAATTAACATATATACATACATAGCCTGTCAGAATCATAACCCTCCTTTTGGCTTCGCCGTGGTCGGGTAAAAATAAACATCAAAGCAGAAAAATATCTCTATAACCTTTTGAAAAGCCTTGCTTAGCCTGCCTAAAATTTGGTATCTACCATACAGATGGTGTTGTTAAAAGTGTACACCGATGGACACAGACGTCATCGTCAAAGTAGT
Source organism: Eilema sororculum (assembly GCA_914829495.1). Classification (NCBI taxonomy): domain Eukaryota; kingdom Metazoa; phylum Arthropoda; class Insecta; order Lepidoptera; family Erebidae; genus Eilema; species Eilema sororculum. Next base: position 3,492,040 of record OU618560.1, on the reverse strand, counting down.
TTATAACAGATTCTAAGTCCCCAGTAGGAGGGGTAAACCCAAGAAATGTTGGCATATAACATGCATGCTAGTGGTCTCACTACCCTGTATTTTTTTTTTATACAGGGCACGTCAATTTGACTTCACCTCGCCTGATGTTAAGCTAAAGGCAAAGTCTCGGAAAGAGAGTCACCATCGTAAACATTTACCATATTAACAGAGGTGGCACTCAGCTTGACGGCCTCATTAGATGCCTTTTCACGCCCCGCTTAAAGGACCCGGGACTGTAGGAAGAAGGAAACACGTGAGCTGGCAGAGAGTTCCAGGTCTTAGTGGTGCGGCATAGGAATGAGTCACTGAAACGCTTGGTTCTAGCTGGTATACTAATGCTAAAGATCGTGGTAAGTGGAGGAGTGAAATCCGTAAAACGTACGCCGTACTCCATGTTAAAAGTCTCAAAACTGACCAAAACTCGTTACTAGTTTTGTTTGTTACTTTTACCTTTGTGTCCTAAAACTAGTAGATGCGGTTGTTTTACCAAGCCAACCGCACCTGCTAGTTTGTGTACATACATATAATAACGCCTTTATCCCCAGAGGGATAGGCGGAGGTTAATTAACACCCACTTTGCACCAATCATTATATTCGGTCCCACGTAATGGGGGTGCCCGAGTAAGGCCAGACCGTCAGGGCTGACCCTGTGTCAGCCGGGATGCGAGGGATAATGTCGAAAACAACCTTCGGCCTATCACGGCGACCCACCGACAACGTGCGGTTTTAGTCGGTTCGAGTTCGACATAACCTCCCGTTGATTCGAGCTATGCTTCTGAGGCCGAGTCTAGGCTGTATATATCTATCTGATGTTAGTCTGCGCTATCGCATTCAGAAGTGTAGGTAATAAAAGAGAGTTTGTTAAGACAAAAATGAACTCCTATCGACGGATAAACGAACTCGATAGCTTTATCTTGTTTAGGTTAGGAGTTCTTATGGTCATCTCACTCCATCTACAGGCCTTAAAAACCATATAAAACTAGAGAATTCATTATAAAAAAAACAAATGAGGTCAAACTCGATAGGTTTTTCTTGGTTAGCGTAAGATTTCCTTTGAATAAATCGATTCCATCTTCAGACCCTTAATACTTTGTAATACCACCATGCTTTACAAAATTTCATTAAAATTGATTGAGGATATCTGCTTCAAAATCAAGATGCAAGATTTGACCTTAACAAATAAAGTTACATACCTATTTAGGCCACTTAGTTGAGAGCGACTTATGTTCAATTTCTCAAACCCGAATGTAATGCAAGGCGGATAATAATTCAACCTGACGCCTTGCTTCCAAAAACAGTGCGCACAGTGCGGTATGAAAGGAACTTCATTCCGTGCACGCCAAACTATGGAATTATCTCCCTGGTATAGCTACTATAATATGGGGGTCTTCAAGAAGGACATCAGAAGGTTCTTAGAGGGTCGGCAGCGCGAGTGTGACGCCCCTTGTGTTGCACACGTCCATTAGATCACAGTAACCACTTCCTATCAGGTGTCTGTGTGCTTGTCTGCCACCTAAGTGGTATACAATTTGCGATATATTATTCTATAACTATGCAAAACTAAAGATTTGCATGCTAAGCAAATTCCTCGACAGGTGTAACTACGAACTACATCAGCAGATTGTTACAAATCTCGTGCTTGTTTCTGCTGACGGTGGGACCGTTGTTGCGGGTTATGATTACGTGAGCGAAGTATTTATTATTGTTGTATGCATATTGTCTTCTTTGCTGTTACATGTTTTTATAACACTTAGGTGGCAGACAAGCACACGGCCTGATGGAAAGTGGTTACCGTGGCCTATGGACGTGTGCAATACCAGGGCATCGATTCTACTAAAGCCAAACCACAATGGTGCCACCGCCACTGCAAAAAACGGCATTAAATAATAGATTTTAATAAGATGCAATTAAAGTAAAAATTAAATGACTTTTTGCAGAGTAATTGAAAAAGTGTAATGAAACTGTTTTCATTTCATTTTGGTCTTTATGCGTGTAGAACTAAAGTCTAAAATTTAATGTCATGTTTTGCCGTGACCGCGGCGGCACCACAGTGGTTTAGCTTCAGTAGAATCGAGAGCCTGGGGCGGCACACTCGATCCTGTAGAATCTTCTAATGCCCTTCTTGAAGAACCCCAAATTTTTGTTTTTCATCGCAACTTTGAAAAGCTCGTAAAGAACTGACTACGGTCTAAGGTGATATTAATATATAGTGCGTCAAGAAAGTCGTGAAATTAATGTTGGAGGCACTAAAATTTTTCCTTGTACTTGCAACACTCGATAACTGCCAAACTGACTAATCAGATGTCAATACCAAGGCTCGTTGGAGATGTTCCGTATATTATTTACGTGTATTTAATTACTGTTCATAGGATAACAGTTTTGAGTGTAAAAATGAATTGATATGTGAATAATAGTTGTGCGAAACGTGTCGTATTCAAAGTATTTCAGGGATATAGTATGAAACACGGCAGAAGTTCAAGCCGGCAAGCTGCTTTCCGACTTTGACGATTTTGATGGCCAAAATGCTAAACTAACCAGTACGAACATATACTTTAATGTTAAACGAGGTATGGAAAGTGTACTTAATCTATTAAAAATTATATAATTTAAGTGAATATTTTGTGTTTCAAAGCATTGTTTTCATTTATTGTGGTTATGTCAATATCCTACGATTACAACAAATTATAGTGCATCACTTTGACGTTTTTGAACATTCTTGATCTCGGTAATTATATTTATTACCACTTAGGCCCAAACTAATTAAAAAATACTCGAGGTATGAATACAGCTGTATTTATCCAGGACGTTTGTATTTGTTTCAGATTTTCAAAAGTACATTTCAAGACATATCATTTCAGTATGATGATATCGCTCTGCTGTGCTACTCAAGCAAAACATTGTATCTAGACCATAAGTTTTAGGCTAAGTAAACGTTTTGTAAATAGACCAAAAAAAAAAAAGCCCGCTGAGTTTCTTGCCGGAGTCTTCTCAGGTCTGGGCCGCGTTTCGAACCGGTGGTCCATTTACTAGTATTAGTTAGTATTTAATATTTACTTTATGTTGACGTTTTGTAAGTGCCGATTTAATGGTCTATGCAAAATAAATTATTTTTGAATTTTGAATTTTTTTGAATTTTTTTTTTTTTGAAAGTCGGAAACTATCGAAGATAAAATAATCACTTATGGAGTTTCAAGCAGCATTTCAGGTGTTCAATACTCATACCAATAAACTATTCTTATAAAAGATTATTGTTTTAATTTTTTAATACTATATATATCCTGAAAATTTCTACTGTCAAGCCATCACGGTTCATGACAGACCTTAGTGATAGGGTCCCGTTTTTTTTCTTTGGGTGTGCTTTGAGTAAGGTATTGCTCAGGATATGTATCTTGGACCTAAAATGTGGCCAGCAGCGGTGGACGAGCTCAAAGTCACCAAGCATAGATTATTACAAAACAATTGTCGTTTGTCACGCCATTTATTAGGTGCAAGACACGTGTCCCGATGTATAACCTAAAAAAATCCGACACGTCGTACTTGGGGTCCTCAACTAATTACCGAGGGAGGTGTTAGGTTAAAGAAATAAGGCGTTTCCCTCGCACCCCAGTAACCTTTGGCGATATACGGTTTTAAGTTGGCCCTCTTGGGTGTGGGAAGCATGGGTTCCTCATCTAACCTCTATGTCCTCTGCTAGTCACAGGGACTCCCACTGCGGCCCTTAATTACAGTAAGTGTTAGCGTTTCCTTTGTGCTGAGGAAGAGAGAGCAGAGAAGCATTGCCATCTCTGTTGTATAGATTGCACCAAATGGAGGTTTCGGATCACACGCCCTAAATTATACATAATATCTATGCTTGGAAATCGTTAAGCTGTAAGTTTTATTACGATTAAATAATAATCCATCAGGTGCGCCGCGTGCTTGTCTGCCACCTAAGTGGTATAAAAAAAGCATGAATACAATGTTATCAATACAACAAGGAAAAGTATTAATTGAGGAATTAATACTTTTCCTTGTATTGACAACCTCCACGACTCCCAAATTTGATTTAGATTGAAAAAAGAAAAATCAGATTTTCGCACATGTCATACTCTTGAACATACTTTTCTAATATTTGCATAAAAGATGAATAAAAATGTATTTAAAAGTGGTACGAGGAAGGTCATATTCAACATTTTTCAGCAGTGTATGACTGAATTTCAAGCCGGAAAATTACTATCCGGGTTGGACGATGTATACGGGCGTACAGCCAAATTAACCGGTATGTACGTTTTCTTTATTTTTCAACACAGTAAGTATAGGTAATGTAATCTGCTAATAATTGATTTGCTTACAGTGAACATTTTATATTTCAAAACATTTGAATGAAATTTTTATAGCATTTATTATGCTAACTTTTAAATTCGAAATACATCGGGAAAAAGAAGAACTCAAGTGGGACTTGAACCCACGACCTTTCCCTTACACGGGGGAATGCTCTTCCAACTGAGCTATTGAGTCACACCTGAATTGACCTGAATCACCCTCCTTTTTATATCCGTCTTTAAGGGTGACGGTGGAGCCATCTACCAATTTTCTTACGAACTGTTGGAACCAATGAATGATTTTTCAACCATTTTTAAACATTGATTTTTGATGACTCCGTTATATCTCTTCTGTTATCAGCAATATGGAGTCCAGTGATATGAAATATGCAACTTTATTTTTCGGCGTGATCAAAGAATATGGTGAATTAAGTATTTAATGGAGAATGTGTGGGTTGTGGGGGAATGTAGAACTATCTACCGCACGGATTAGACGATGACGTGACGACGGACGTGCAGTGTGTGATCTAGTCAGTCTGTGATCACGGCTGGTTAATCTGATCGAAACTTCAAGCAATTCAACAACATAATCGTGATAATTTCTGTTAACATTATTTTCGGTTCCATATATTAATAATACCTAAATAAAAGTCTGCGATAGCCTAGTGGTATGGGTAATGGACTGCTGAGTTGAAGTTTCGGGTTCGATCCCAGGTTTACCATGGCACACACCAATGAGTTTTCGATGCTTTTCGAAGTAATGTGTGTATTTATCGCAGGTTTATAAGTGCCCGGTTAATGGCAATAGGCTCGCCACCAATTACATTGGGACCTAAACATAAACTGGCGAAATGTGGGTGCTAGCACCTCTGCCTACCCCTTCGGGGAATACAGGCGTGAGTTTATGTTATATGCATATATGATGTAAATAAAAATAAAAAAAATTACTGCCGTGATTCATTTTTCACTTACATTTATTTATTATCTTTAGAGGTATGTACTATATTTAACTTTATACCATAAAAAAACAACAGATCAAGACTGTTCAGTTGTAATATGACAGGGATTCCAGATTAAGCGCAGTAGCGCCATCCTCAATTTTCACGACTTTCTTGACGGGCTATACTTGTAAATATGATTTAAAATACCTACTAGAACCTATGCTTTAAATGCACATCTTCGTAAATTATAAACCAAGTGAACATATTTATAATCTACTTCATTGGTGAGGTGCCTCCGATGGCTCTTTCGATTTAAGGAATTTGGTTTTTGAAAGGAAAAAAGGATTAGCCAATGTATCATCTTGAATTTCAGGAAAAACATTGCCACGCTATCAATCACGCTTGATAGCAAAGAGTAGGTGACGATGATGTTGATGATGATAAAAGTAGTAATAGGAATTAATAAAAAACATCAATACAATTAAATTTCATATACTATCATAACAACAAACAAAAACTCAACATTTATATTAACTTAATATACTCCATAACCAGCCATACCATAACCGTATCCTGGTCCTCCCATACCAGGGGCTCCATAACCGAATCTGTTAGGAGCTACAGCAGCTGCGGCAGGTCCATAAACTGGAGCAATACCTTCACTCACAATACCAACAACTCCATTACCAGCACCATAATCAATAGCACCGATTCCACCAGTTACTAAAGATCCTTCTAAAGCCACAGCACTCAAGAATGGTAGCTCTCCAATAATAGATAGAGGACCTTCGATAGCATTCTCTGAAACTACTCTGATACCATTAGGAGCAATAGCTGAGGAGCTGGTAACTGGGAAACCACAGCCGCTGGTTGCGGCAATGTTGTTTAATGCGTAGCCAGGGGCTTGGGCTCCGTAGATGCCGTAAGGTGCAGCACCATAGGGTAAACCGTTAGCCATTGCAGGGCCATAGCCTAATGCCATTTCTTCAGCTATACGGCTACCGATGCATTGGGCTGAGATAGTCTGAAAATTAAACCATAAAATATAAGTATTTAGTTTATGTCCTAATTTAGAGTTTCGTATTCATTTTGAAATATATGTTTGCGAAGCTCATTTCTACAATATAGCCCTTCGCAGCGCATAGGGCCGCTAAAGACATAAAATATGTTATGAAATTCATATTTAAAGCTATATTTCTATAGAAACTTACCTGAACCAAAATAACGGAAGCACAGAAGACAACGAATACTTTGGCGGCCATCTTGTTTTAATGAATACTACTTGTATAATAGGACTCAAAAAACGAATTGAATGATTAGACTTTCGAGCCTACGGTTTTTATATAAAACTATTACAAATATTCTGTAATCATTATAAAGAATTACGTGATAATGCGTGGAATATGATACAATTACCTGTTTAAGATAAGAAGTTACGCATTTCACCTATATGAAATATTCTGTCACGTGCCTATACAGCGGTTATTAGAATCTTAGTTATCTGGTCGCAAACGTTACTACTTGATATTTTATTTAGGGGTCTTTGCTTCCAAAAGGCATCCCAACCAACTTACTAGGAATCTCCTGAAATACACTGGTCAATCACATGCTCTAAAAAGGACAGCTTCCTAGGATCTCCTCCGATCTTAGAATTGGATTTCAAAAGACCTAATACCCATATGGCAAATACGCTAGTTGTATTCCAGGATAGGTAAGGATATGGGAGTCTTTTACCCGCACTTAGCCTGTACGTGAAGAGTGCTGGCTAGAGCAGCCAGCCTAGCTCCGCCCAGAAGCACAGAAGCTTACTAGAGGCTTCACAGGCTTCGCGGAGCGACCTGACTGTACCGAGGATTTGAGATCGTTGCTTAAACACTGCTTCGCAGTCCAGTATTACGTGGGCGACCATTTCACAGATCTCTCGCGTATCCAAGTACGGATCTGTGAGAAAGGTATCGGATATAGTGGGGCCAGCAATGGTCTTTTTTTTTTCTTGTGGAAATCCCCTCGGATACCCCCGTGCCGGAGCCGGAAGGGGCACCGCCCGCACGCGCAGGCAACTTGGGCGTCGGAGGGCACTGACTGACCTCCGTCCCCCATTTTTTTTTTTAATCATGCGATAAATCCCCACGGATACCACCCCCAAGGAGCCGGTGGAGGTGGTTATGTCGGACTCGAACCGACTAAAACGTACGCCGTCTTGGGCCCTTGGTTGCCGAAGGTGAGATTGCCAAAAGCATATCTTTCGCACCCCGGCAGACCCAGGACCATCTCTTTCGAGATGGCCCCCTTCGGGCTGTGGGGACCGCAGGGTCCCCATCTAACCCCGGTTACGGGGAGGCGCATTTTGCGCCGCCGCCGCGGCCTGCTTCTGCTAGGGTGACAGGCAGCTCCACCGGTCACCCCCAGGCCAGCGCTCATGGAGGACGGAGGTCGTTCTGCGACCTCCGACGTCCGGTTCGCCTTCGCTCTGCGTGGGCTTCCCGAGCCCGGAATCTAGTCCGGACCCGACCGGCCGCCTCCTTCTCGAGCATTACTTGCTCGCAGAAGGAGGCGGCCGCACCCCAAGCGTTCGCGCATCGTACCATCGCTGTGAGCAATGTGGCGAGTGTGAGGACTCCCACCCCCAGAGCCGCCACTAGGACCCGCCTCGGCGTGTCCCACGCCGGACCTCCGTCCCCCATGAGCGCGGGCCTGGGGGTGACGCAATGATCATATCGGAACCCCTCTTCGCGAGTTGGTTCGCAGCATCATTGCCGTAAGACCCTAGCAGTGTTTTAGTCATACCACAAATAAATCTTTTGACTTCCAACCAAATATCTACCCAAGGCAGGAGTTCAAAATTTAAATTGATTTGAATCAATCAATTTCAACCTATTGCTGTCTACTGTTGGACATGGATCTATGACGCCATGCAATACGCCTTCTTCGCATCCAGTCTAACACAGTTACCTTTTTGAATACCCTTAATTGATTTTAGGGTAAAATGGAATTAATTCGGTTTACTTCTGCTTAAAAACCTGGATTTCTCATCCATTTATCGAAGCCTTTAAACTCAAGAATCATCCTCAACACATAGCAATATTGCAGGTTGCGCCCAAAATTCGATTTTGAACAGAATTGCTTTGGACGCTAGATATCCTAACCATGAGAGCCTTCACCGAGGCTCGTTCATTGTTTAGCAAGTGCACCGACTTATACCACACAGGTGAGGTTGGATTGAACCCCAAAGGTGTTGATAGGGTTCTGCATGCCCAATTAAATTCAGAACTGTCATTCTAGAACTGCTAGCATCTGTATTGGTGGTCTTTTGGAAGCTTTATCCATTGATATTGTTATATAACAGTTGTGACGTCAGCCACGCATAGCCGCCGCGCGCCGCCAGAAGCAGCCAAATTGCCAGCCACCATTTAACAACCCACCAGCCAGCCAGCCCCGCCAATAGCAAGCCTGTTGTCAAAATGTCCGCAAGCCGCTCTTTTGTTTTCTTTTTTGCCCAATGGTTGAATATGTTTTTGATGGTAATACAGATTGGAGGCTAATAAGCAAAGTTTATAGTAACTAAAGGCTTTATCTATTTACATACATACATATTATTATGCTCATGCCTACTTACCTTTGAGCTGGGCCTCGATTCTACTAAAGCCAAACCATATTCGTGCCGCAGCGATTGCAATAAACAGTAGTAAATAATAGACTTTAATACAATGTCGGTAAAGTTCAAAATTAAATGACTTTTTGCAAAGTGAATGAAAAAGTGGAATGAAACTTGTTTCATTTCATTTTGGACTTTATATGAAAAGAAATAAAGTCTAAAATTTAATGTTTTTTGCGCTGGCTATGGCACTATAATGGTTATTCTTTAGTAGAATCGAGGGCCTGGGCATAGACAACAGCCCACCATTAGACTGTATCCTTACATACTTCACGAGCTTCCTCTACTGTTATTAATCCTCTCATGCAAGCCCACCACCGGTTTTATGTACTACAGACGTGCCCGTTTCTCAAAATTTTGTAATTTTGTCAGTGTGTGTACTGCAAGGCTGACCATGGCTGGTCTGCCCATTCAACGTGCCCAAACCACCTAAACATACCCTTTCATATGCATACATATGTCGGTTATCGAATAAAGCCTATGTCCTTTCTCATGGTTTAATTTACCCTTATACCAAATTTCATCAAAATCGATTCAGTGGTTTAGGCGTGAAAGCGTAACAAACAGACAGACAGAGTTACTTTATGTGTATGTATGTTATTATAGTCAGTATGGATAACCAGCTGTAAATCACTACTACGTCTATGACGTAACAATACTATAAAACATAGTCTTTGTCGCTGTCTGTCCGTCCCTGTGTGCCTAAATCTTTAAAACTACGCAACCGATTTTATAGCGGTATTCTTTAGAAAATAAAATGATTCAAGAGGAAGGTTTTTATGTATAATACATGCTTAATAGTAGAGGGTGCAACGGGAAAGGGATCTGACGCAATAGGCGGTACGAAGTTCGCCTGGTCAGTTAAACAATAAAATTTACAAAACTTAGATAAGTCAGCACAATAGTTAAACATGGTCAGTAAAAACGTGCACGAGACATGTAACTCAAACCGCCTGGTGGCATGCAACCTACCGTGGAATGTGCTTTACAAGCAAAATATTTTGCTGTGGATTCAATTTTGTTTTGCTGAATGTTTCTTTTATAAAATTGAGGCAGCAAACTAGCATATATTCATCTGATGGTGGGAGTTTATTTCACACTAGCTTTTGCCCGCGGCTTCGCCCGCATGGAACCATGGATGGTTATCGCGACCAAACATAGCCTGTATTTGGTTAATAGTCTAATCTACCCGTATACCAAATTCCATCAAAATTGGTTCAGTGGTTTAGGCGTGAAAGCGTAACATACTGACAGACAGAGTTAATTTTTCATTTATATTATTAGTATGGATAGTATGGATTTGGATAGCCTTTTTTTAAAGAATATGAGAACCGAAATTACTAATATTTCCTCTAACCCCTCCAACTAAGCTAAATTGCCTGTGTTAGGAGTGGGTTCACATCGGTAGTGTAATGGCCAGGATTCGAACCCAGGACCTCTCAATTGTAAGGCCGACTCCTTAACCACTGAGCTACCGACGCTTCTGATAAACTGATAAGGTCAGGCCCTCTCGAGAAAGTAAAAAAAAGCTATATAAAGAGAATGAGTACGAGAGCAGACTTCAGGTTTGGTTCATAGGCCGTGCAAGCTTTCGATTCAGCTGGGACTATCACTGTGATGATAACGATGACTAACTTATTTTAAAAGAAATATTCCGTTTTAATTTAATTTGACAGCCTCTGTGGCGTGGCGGTAGTGAATGCGGCCGCTACGCAGGAGGCGCGGTTTCGATACCCGCTTAGTGCAAATATTTGTATAGATGAATATGTATATTTGCATTGGTCTGGGTGTTTCTATCTAAATATATATAACTCAAAGGTGACTGACTGATAGAGTGATCTATCAACGCACAGCCCAAACCACTGGACGGATCGGGCTGAAATTTGGCACGCAGGTAGATGTTATGACGTAGGCATCCGCTAAGAACCGCTACGGACCTTTTAAAATATTATGCTTGAAGGTATCATCAGGAGCTTTTTCAGGCCTGCTGGATGTGAAAAAGTTTTTTTTTTTTTTTTTTTTACACAGGACACGTCAATTTGACTTCACCTCGCCTGATGTTAAGCTAAAGGCAAAGTCTCGGAAAGAGGGTCACCATCGTAAACATTTACCATGTTAACAGTGGTGGCACTCAGCTTGACGGCCTCATTAGATGCCTTTTCACGCCCCGCTTAAAGGACCCGGGACTGTAGGAAGAAGGAAACACGTGAGCTGGCAGGGAATTCCAGGTCTTAGTGGTGCGGCATAGGAATGAATCACTGAAACGCTTGGTTCTGATAGTACCATCAAGCCGAGGCCACCATTATAGTATTATTGGTAACTTTAATTCAGATTTTCATTTTTTTAGTTTAGTCTCACCATAAGACGAAGTCATTATTGACATGACAGATATAAAAAGTAACATTCGCCTTAGAGAAACACTAGACAAAATAACAGAAAAAACTAAATCCAAATCGGTTAATCCGTATCGGAGCTACAATGCCAAAGACAGACACACACACACACAGACACGTGAAACTTATAACACCCCATCTTTTTTGCGTCGGGAGTTAAAAATAGGAACAAATAAAAAGTATTGGTACACTTAAATTTCTTTTACTAGAGACAACAAGTAATAAAAACATAGTTAACATTTATATAACAAAAATATTAGCTTAATATACACCGTAACCAGATAAACCATTGTAACCAAAACCTGGTCCAGCCAAACCAGGACCAGCAAATCCAGGTCCATAACCGAATCTGCTAGGAGCCATAGCAGCTGCTGCAGGACCGTAGGTTGGTGCAATACCCTCACTCACGATACCAACAACTCCATGCCCACAGCCGTAATCGATGACACCAGCTCCAAGACTTGGTAAAGAACCTTCTACAGCTATAGCACTCAGGAAAGGCAGCTCTCCAGCTACATTAAGGGCGCCTTCAATAGCGTTTTCTGATAAAACTCTGATGCCAGTAGGAGCGATAGCTGAGGAGCTGGTGACTGGGAAGCCACATCCATAGCCTGAAACCGAAGGGTTGTTCCAAGCAGCTGCTCCGTAAGGTACACCGTTAGCCAACCCACGGCCTAAAGCGATTTCTTCAGCTATGCGATTGCCAATACACTGGGCTGAGATGGTCTGAAAAATATTTTTTAAGATAAGTATAACTATAAGTATTCTATGAATCTGATTAGATGTTTTTGTAGTTTTGCGTGTTTGGAGCAATATAATTTAGCAGTTTTAATTTAAAAAAAGCTTTATTAGTAAAATAAAATATTTACAAGAATTTATAAGAAGTCGATAAAAGGGGGGGGAGGAGTTCAGGCATCGAACGATTCCTCCCCATCGATGTCGACTGGTAATGTGCCCAAAAGGCTGGCGGCATTGCCCCACGGGATGGCAATGCCAATAAGTTGTGCAAAAAAGAGGCCAGCCTTTGGTCACGCGAAGCATCAATCAGTCGCTTTGCTATTTCTTTATAGAGCGATCATGCGCTCGGACCCCTCAGCCCCAGCATTTCAAATTTCAACTTCTTTTATATTCATAAATATTTTAGTTTACTAATTTAGTTTTAATTTAATATTTTTAAAGAAGGTTTTACTTTTCAATAGGTATACTCAAACACTCAATAAAACAAACAATGTTTACGATGATGTTGGTCTTACGTTAGTATTTTTCTAAATTTTGGCAACGATTGGTTCTCTAAAACAGATTGGTTCGTAGTTTTGTTAGCATAGATGGGCTGATCTTGATGGCTGATTCGAAGCAAATAAACGATTGAATTGAATTGAATTAAGCTTGAAGTGTTCTAAGCGTTACTTGATGAATAAATGTTAAATTGTTTTCTTTTATTTGTCAATAAAGTTATCTTATCTTAATTATGATATTTTCGGATAAGTATGATTGTCTCACCAAAATATGACAAAAAATATATTTCTTACCTCAATCAAAACAATAGAAGCGCACAAGGCAACAAAAACTTTGGCGGCCATTTTGTTTTTTGTAATTATTTGTTCAAAGGATGAAACGAATTCAATGATTTGTCTTTCGAGCCCTAGGCTTTTATACTAAACTATTACAATATAAAAAATGTTCAGTAATAAATACTTAGAATTAATTGTTATAATTGATAAAAATGCGTGTAATATTTAATAAGCTGTGTCTGATAAGATGTTACGCATTGCCTCTGACAGTAAATGTATTTATCTGTTTTGTCACGCACTGTTTAAAGATAAGCGAATATGGTGGAAGGCAAAGTTCTCAAACTTCTTCGGCGCTTGAGACATCCTCACCTGCTTTTGTAGCATAGGCTTTTTTTATCTTCGCGTTACCACGTGTAACTGCAAATTGTAATATATAGATAGACGTAAATATAGATGGGGGTATGAGGTAGGAGGTAGGACCCCATACGGACGTAGGACACGACGGTATTTCCGTCCCAATCGAGCAGTCCGACTGGGGAAGTACCTCCCTACAGAATACCGCGGCAATAATAATCTCATGATGTGTTCCCGGCGGTGAATAGGATAACCTGAGCTCACTGGAAAGTTTTCGTGCTGTCAGTGGGAAGACCAAATGCTTGTCCTGCTTTGTCTTCTGCACTGATGGCACAGAATCTCTCTGTGCTTACAGGGTCGGCAGCAAAACCAAGCGTTTCAGTGACTCATTCTTATACCGCAGTACTAAGACCTGAAACTCCCTGCCAGCTCACGTGTTTCCTTCTTCCTTCAGTCCCGGGTACTTTAAGCGGGGCGTGAAAAGGCATCTGATGAGGCCGTCAAGCTGAGAGCCACCACTGTTAACATGGTACATGTTTACGATGGTGACCCACTTTCCGAGACTTTACCTTTAGCTTAACATCAGGCGAGTTGAAGTCAAATTGACGGGTTCTTTATATAAAAAAAAAATTCCATGCAATCCTCCATAGGCCACGAAAACACTTTCCTTCAGGTGAACAATGGGTTTGTTTGCCACCTTAGTGTTATAAAAAACATGTAATAGCATAAAAGACAATATGAATACAACAATAACAAATATTTTGCTCACGTGATCATAACCCGCAACAACGGTCCCTCCGTCAGCAGAAACGAGCACGAGACTTGTAACAATCTGCTGATGTAGATCTACCTGTCGAGGAATTAGCTTAGCAGACAAATCTTCAGTTTTGCATGGTTATCGAATAATATATCGCGATTTTTATACCTCTTAGGTGGCAGACAAGCACACGGACACCTGATAGGAAGTGGTTATTTTGATCTAATGAATGTGTGCCACACCAGGGGCGCACACTTGTACAGGCTACCCTGTAACAGCCTTCTGATGAACTTCTTGAAGAACCCCATTTTGTAATCGCTTGGAAAAATCACAACAAGGAAATAATTCCATAGTTTTAGCGTGCACGGAATGAAGTTCCTTTCATACCGCACTGTGCGCACTGTTTTTGGAAGCAAGGTTTCAGGTTACCTGCATTGCATTACATTCTGGTTTGAGAAATTAAAGACAGGTCGCTCCAACTCGAAAATCACATCATTTTCAAGCGATAAGATAAAAATCACCGTATCTAAGGGAATAGTTGAGTGTGTGTTGACATTTTCCAATTTCATATTCCTCAACCGGTCATTTTCCCTTGGGCTTTAACCATACGTTATACAGTCCAAGAGAAAAAGTTTAGTTGTGGGCAATAGAATCGTCATCTATAACCATTGTTTGCAACCATAGTGTTGTACGTAACGTTTATAAATACCTTTGAGAGCCATCTATCGTATTGTTGCCATCAAATACCTTTATCTGAGTTCATATAAGTATTGCTTTTTATCAATAGATGGTGCTACATTGTGCTTTTGTTTTTATATAAAACTAACTAGCTGTTAAAGTGTTACTTGTTATCACTAGATGGCGCTACAATGTGCTTTTGTTATATATTTTTATATAAAACTAACTAGTTGTTACCCGCGGCTTCGTCCGCGTGGATGTCGGTTCGGTTATTGCGACTAAACCTAGTCTATATACCTTCTCAAGCCGCCGGGTACAAACTGACAACAATGTTAAAATGTATAAAGTATCAGATAGCACGAGTGTCAAAATGTACAATCTATTAATGACAAAATACCCGGTCTAATCTACTCGTTCATTTAAATCGGTTCAGTGGAACAGGCGATTGGCACACTGCAACGCTCGACGCGGCCACGTTCGTTGACGCACGTGGACGCGGGAGAGCTAGTATAGTTCGAGAGATATTAGATTTTTTTTGGTAGGTAGGTGTGTGAAGTAATCTAAAATTTTGAGAAAAGTAAAGTAAAGCCATCCGACCATTAGCTCGATAGCCCAGACTATATTAAGAACGCTAGAGATGAAAAGAAAATGATTTAAAGTGCAAGCTATTTTCGACTTATTGACATGACATAGTAACTATTTTTTTTTTCTTATATTCGTGATCAGCGTCATCTTTTAACGTGAAAAGAGACGTAACTAAGAAAATGCCATTTAGGTTGAAAGTCGCTTGCAGTCTCTGCGTGTTCCGACAACGAGCCAAAACAGTGGTGTCGGCTCCAATACCCGATATTGAGCATCGATATTTGACTTCCTCCGATCTCGGATATCGGATATTAGATATCGGACGTCAGTTGATTTGAAAGCGCTCTAAATTTGCCGTTAAATAGTCATGTTGCATTGCAATAATATTAATTTAAAATTCGTGTCAATTCCCTACACAGAAATTTCTAACAGCTCTCGAACTAAAAATCCCTCGAAAAACACGCGCGTGATGGCTGATTTCAGTGTGCGATACCTCGCGTTTTCTGCTTGTGCACGCGTATTCTGCGGCAACGCGCGTAATTGCGTTGTCAGTGTGTGGGACCCCAGTTTTTCCAAGGAACCTTATGGTTTATGAAGCAAACAGGACTTTCTAATAGTTAGTCATCTGGTCATGATGTATTTCATGTCATGATGTGTGCCAATCGCCTATAGGCGATTGGCACACTGCGATGTGCGACGCGGCGTCGAGCGTTGTTGCGTCGACGCGGCGTCGCGCTCGTCGCTTCTTCGGAGCTCATTTTGTATAGAAAAACGCGGGGTCCCACACACTGACAACGCAATCACGCGCGTTGCCGCAGAATACGCGCGTGCAAGCAGAAAACGCGAGGTAAGGCACACTGAAATCTGCCATCACGCGCGTGTTTTTCGAGGGATTTTTAGTCCGAGAGCTGTTAGAAATTTCTGTGTAGGGAATTGAGACAAATTTTAAATTAATATTATTGCAATGCAACATGACTATTTAACGGCAAATTTAGAGTTCTTTCACATCAACTGACGTCCGATATCCAATATCCGATATCCGAGATCGGAGGAAGTCAAATATCGATGCCCAATATCGGGTATTGGAGCCGACACCACTGTTTTGGCTCGTTGTCGGAACACGCAGAGACTGCAAGCGACTTTCAACCTAAATGGCATTTTCTTAGTTACGTCTCTTTTCACGTTAAAAGATGACGCTGATCACGAATATAAGAAAAAAAATAGTTAGTATGTCATGTCAATAAGTCGAAAATAGCTTGCACTTTTAATCATTTTCTTTTCATCTCTAGCGTTCTTAATATAGTCTGGGCTATCGAGCTAATGGTCGGATGGCTTTACTTTACTTTTCTCAAAATTTTAGATTACTTCACACACCTACCTACTAAAAAAAATCTAATATCTCTCGAACTATACTAGCTCTCCCGCGTCCACGTGCGTCGACGAACGTGGCCGCGTCGAGCGTTGCAGTGTTCCAATCGCCTGTTCGTTCCACTAAACCGATTTCAATGAACGAGTAGATTAGACCGGGTATTTTGTCATTAATAGATTGTACATTTTGACACTCGTGCTATCTGATACTTTATACATTTTAACATGTTGTCAGTTTGTACCCGGCGTCTTGAGAAGGTATATAGACTAGATCTTATTCTTTTTTCTTCATGATTATACCACTTCCTTTTTTTATAGGTAAATACCCTTTATTACCCGTGTTACTACCAATCTTACTACTAGTAGTAACACCGGTAATTGAGTTACTTTTCTTACTACTAAAGTTGAAAGTTGTTAGAACAGTGAAACGAAATTACCCATGTTACTACCGTAAAATTAAAATACAAAAACCCAACAAAATTGACGAATTTGTATTTTATTGAATAAACATGAAATAAAAAAAGACAAAAACAGGCAAATAACAGTAATTTCCCATGAGATAAAAAAGAAAAATATCCCAATCACAACAATTGCTTGTGAATTTAAAAAAAGCAGGCAAATTACCGCAATTGATAGTAAAATAAAAAAAGAAAGTAGGCAATTCACAACAAACGCTTGTGAAATAAAAAAGAAAAACAGGCAAATCACCGCAATTGCTTGTGAAATAATAAATAAAAACAGGAAATTAACCGCAAGTGCTTGTTTAATAAAAAGGAAAACAGGAATTTATTGTATAATAAAAAAAAGAAAATAGGCAAATCACAACAATTTCTTGTGAAATAGAAAGAAAAAGAGGCAAATCGCCTATATATTTCACAAATTGTCGATTCTTCCGAACACTGCTTAATATGTTAGCGCGTTCTGAAAAAATCTGCCTTGTATAATATAATAATAAACTGAAATTACATTTCATTATTTGAAATTCTCAAAAAAAGTCAAAATAATTAAAAACAATCAAATTCAGTTTTATAGATAAGTTTTCGATTCCTAATTTTTCAAATTATGTTTGTTACGAACTATGTACGTGTAAACGTGCAACGAAGACCGAGATAAATTTATGCGATATTCTCTTGCAACTCCATACATTTGCACTGCGCGCAACCGAAATGCGTCTTTAGAATTGCGGACGATTTTGTATGAAACGTTTTCGGGCGGCTTATTAATATCTTGAAAACCATTTGTCGTACGAAAATTTCACTTTTACAGTTCATTATATGGACTGATTTAAAGGGGTTTTGGTAAAGTTAGCGTCGTTTTGAAATTGAGCGGTCATTAATGAAAATCATATTTTGTAATATGATAGTAGGTACAGTACGAAGTGATGAAAACTACTATGGACTAACTACTAACTAAAATTCTCTAAACCATATCGGGACGCAGATATGCAGGCTGGAATGTCCGATCGTACTTGGAAGTAAAGTACTTTTTGTGATTTGCCTTTTTTTTTATTTTACAAATTGGCATGTTTATCTTTTTTATTTCATGAGAAATTACTGTTATTTGCCTTTTTTTATCTTTTTTATTTCATGTTTATTCAATAAAATACGATTTCGTCATTTTTGTTTGGTTTTTGTATTTTAATTTTACGGTTGTAACATGGGTAATTTCTTTTTACTGTTCTAACAACTTTCAACTTTAGTAGTAAGAACAGTAACTCAATTCCCGGTGTTACTACTAGTAGTAAGATTGGTAGTAACACGGGTAAAATACATACCTTTGATTTTATACCATGATCGCGTTCATTCCCGTTTACATTATTTTATCTCATGGAACGCGACAGTTTAAATATAATCACTTCTTTCTTCTTCATTGAAAGTAATTTTGTGCGTTCAATGACATTTTATCATCGAATGACTAAACTTACCGCTACTATTAATAGTATAACTTTGTGCTTAGGCTTATCCATAGGGATATGGATATATCCACTATTAAAAGTATGAAACATTCAGGCAGTCTTTGCCTGAGAATATTCCTGGATACTACGTTATGGGAACCATCAACTCCCGAAATGATAAATTGCTTCTAGGCCACCGGTATTTTTTTAAAGAACATTAGAACGGAAGTTATAGTAATATATATTCGCTCTTACCCCTCCAGCTAAGCTAAATTACTTGTGTTAGGAATGGGTTCAAGTCGGTAGTGTAATTGCCAGGATTTGAAACCGGGACCTCTCGACCGTAAGGCCCACCTTAACCACTAAGCTACCGACGCTTCATTCCATCGTCGATCTCATCAACACTGAGTAAATAAAAACTCCTTGCTCGCTAACCCTATGATAAGTAGGTTAGGGTAAGTTCCCACCAATAAATAAACATGACCATTATTTCTGCATTTATTTTCTTTCCCAGGAAGTCCCACCCTTCTATGAAGCCGGGGTGCGAGAGATATGCTTTCGGCAATCTCACCTCCGGCAACGAAACACCCAAGACGGCGTGCGTTTTTGTCGGTTCGAGTCCGACATAACTACGTCCACCGGCTCCGTGGGGGTGGTTATCCGTGGGGATTTTTCGCACGATAAAAAAAACCGTTCTATGAAGCTACCAGAACTATTTCCAAAGATATTGTGATGTTTAAATAAAATAGAGTTTAAATTAAACAGAAAGAATAAATAGTTCAACATTTTATTTAAATAAATAGATAATACAGCTATAATAAATTAATTTATGAGTAAGGTAATTAAAACTAATGCAGATACGATTTGTTATTGTAACCAGGTTTTATGCCATACGGAGTACTTAATTGTGTAGGATTTGATACACCTCCACATTGGCCAGAAATAGTGACCACGCCACCAGCAGGCAAAGTACCAGTAAATGCCACTTTACCAGATAACGGCACTTGGCCAGTAATAGAAGTAGTACCAGCAACTGGCAATTCTCCTGCTACTGCTACATCTCCACTACCACTACCTCCAAAATTAGGGCCATAGCCTGCTGCAAGTTTATTAGATGCAATACCCATAGGTACACCCATCTGGCTGGGGGCTATTCCTTTCTGACCAGATGCTAAACCCATCTGACCAGGTGTTAAACCCATCTGGGCACCTGCTATACCCATTTGGGCAGCTGCTAAACCCATCTGGTTAGGTGTTAACCCCATCTGACCATTTGCTATACCAATTTGACCATTTGTTACACCCATCTGACCAGGTGCTATGCCCATTTGACCAGGGGATATACCCATCTGACCAGGGGCTATGCCATGAGGTTGTGCTCCAATTTGATTGAATGCTGCTGCACTTGGAACTCCATTAGCTATCATTTGTCCGGCTAATCCTGCGTTCATGTTTGCTGCTGCCAATGATGCAGCGCCAAGTCCAGAGTTCATAGGTCCAAATGATGAAGGGATTCCATTGTTGAGGTTTGATGGAGCTATGACTGCTTGACTGAAGGTATTCTGAAAGATAAGCCATGTTTCTATTGTTTATGGAAAGGAATCAGTTCATTTTCTGTGGAGATTATTTCGAAATATTGACAAGACATAATGAAACGCATATTAACCTCCCACCCCCGCAGATACCCTCGCCCTACTGAAACTGAAGGGGGAGGTTATATCGGACACCGACAAAAACGCACGCCGCAACCCATGGGAATCTTTTCGCAAGATAAAAAGTAAGCCTATAGATGTGCTATTTTAGGCTCTCTATCCCTATACCACCAGATCGGTCCAACCGGTAGAGCATGATTGAATACCAAACACAACACAAAGCAGTCTTATTAAAAAGCATAGTTACCTGAACAAGGAAGACCTGGATGCAAAAGATCGCAAAACCAATCATTTTGGTATTTTAAAAATAAAAAGATGAATAATTGAACTAATTAATTGAATCACAGTGTTTGAAAGAAAGTAATAGAATGGATATTTCAAAAACAATAGGCCTATTTTATATCAGAGCATCTTTGAAATTAATTATCGGAAAAAAATCTTATCAATGAAAGTAAATCATAATATTTCTTGTTAGAGATGATAAAGATAATTATTGTTATTCGTGTTAAACTTGTTCTAAGCAGATAATGTTTGTGGTTCTTAAAACGTTTCATAGATGGCGCTGTGTATTTAAACGAATAGTCTTTTTAAATATTTAACACAGAAAAACCTTATAACATACCAAAATCTAAATTTTGATTTTTATAGTTCAAAATGTGTCATAAAAATATGGAGTGTGTGGAGTCCAGTTCTAAAATATCCAACGCCCAAGCCAATCTCAGTTTACCAGGCATGGCTCAGGCCATTCTGAGAGTTGGCTTGCAGATGGTAGCTAAAATAAAGAATTCCACCCTATACGGTGCAGATATCTTCTAGAACCAAGCGTTTCAGTTACTCATTCCTATGCCATACCATTAAGACCTGGAACTCCCTGCCAACCGCACGTGTTTCCTTCTTCCTACAGTCCCGGGTCCTTTAAGCGGGGCGTGAAAAGACATTTCAGAGACTTTACCATCAGGCGAGGTGAAGTCAAATTGACGTGTCTTCTGTAAAAAATAAAAAAAAACCCAGAAAGCTAAAACAAATGTAATAATGGAGTTTTAGGAGAGTAGACCCTAAACTCATGCACTCCTGTTAGCCGGTACAGCTATTGATGAGGCTCTGACGAAGATTTACCTCTCGGAAGAAGGAGCCAAAATTAACCATATTCTAAGATGGAATCCGCACCTCAGACTCGGGGATGAATGTGACCAAAAATCATCACTTACATGCCAATGACCAAGACTTGCAAGGGAGTGCATTTACGTTTTACAATCGTGGTATACTGAATTCGTGGTCTTTCTTAAATGTACATATTTGGTAAAATAGACTAACTCGCGTTCCATAATATATATACCATAACTAGCTTTTGCCCGCGGCTCCGCTCGCGTGGATGTCGGTTCCCGGCAATTATTCGAATTTTTCTCAACTTACAAACCTTTCCTGGACTTCCACAAATAATTCAAGACCAAAATTAGCCAAATCTGTTCGTGCGTTCTGGAGTTATAGCGTCAGGAAGGAAAACCCGACTTATTTTTATATAGTAGACAATAACGGGAATTAACGCGATTACACCGGCCGTGGTCACAGGCCGTGATCAGCCTGTGACCACGGCCGGTGTAACCTGGTCGAAACGTCAGGCAAATCAAAAGTATGTATGTACATATACCATGATCGCGTTAATTCCCGATATTGTTACCTATAATATAAATCGCTAAATGTGTTGGTAAGCGCATAACTCAACAACGCCTGGACCAATTTGACCAATTCTCTTTTTTACATGTTCGTTGAAGTTCAAGGATGCTTTTTACGGCGAGAAAAATTCGAATAATTGCCGGGAACCGACATCCACGTGGGCGGAGCCGCGGGCAAAAGCTAGTTGCATATATAAATAGATATTTATTTACAGTTGATTTTCAAAATCATGTATTATCACTGCCTGAACGAAGTTATTGATTATTATAGCAAAACATTTTAAGATAAGAAAATGTGATCTTTCAAAACCTCACGCACTTTACACATTTCTGAAAATCTTATCAATAATTATAATCAAAAATTTATATTTCTTACTAAATTACGATCACGATGTAACTATTGATATAAATACTACGACCAGTCAGATTAGGAATCATTCCAGTCGTCTAATTCAAAGACTACCACATCAATCAAAATAACAATATGGCCGCCAAGTCATTTCTGATTATGTGTGCTTCAGCCTGCTTTCTCAAAGTAAGTTATATTTGAACAGACTTTGTTGATAACTTAGTGAAGGTCTGAGTATTTCCGTGCGTCGAAGAACACGTCGGTCCCGGTTGTCATACGAACATCTATTCCCGTCGTTATGGATAGTTGAAACCCTAAAAACTCCAACAACTGGTTTAACTGGAATACTTCAATATCGCCAATCAGATGACATTCGCTTTATGGAAGAAATCCGGTTCTTAGCATTCCATGGATTCACCGTGCGGTCGCCGGGTCCATGACGTGGTACAGAGAGGAACACTGTGACGGCGCCTGGGACTTGCGTCCCAGGTGTAGGTTTAGGGTGGCCACATTGTGATGCATCAGCGCATCATCATATTATTATCAAAGTTTAGCCAAACACGTAGTTAGACTAGAACAAACGAATCTCAGATTCCGAGGTGAGAGCTTCGGAAGCGACCAGAATTAATGCTAGAATCCTGTAAAAGTATTTTGTTATGAGACTGTTTATGCCATCCAAGCTACAAGACATAGGGGCAATACCCACCAATCTTTAGGTACCCCGTTTTTGCATTGCTCAGTTTTTCTTAACATTGTTTGCGTTTGAACGTGAATCTCAGATCTATTCCTCGGTTAAACGAGTCATTAGATTTGTTTTGTAGAAAATACCCAGTTTCAGCGTGGAGTTTCTAGTGGATATGGTGATAAGTTTATCCTACCACAAAAATGTCCTATAAACGGACATGTTTGGAGATTGATGGTACTTGGTGCTACACATATTGAATAACACACTTGTACTAAGTACAAGGTTTGTTATTCAATATAAAAAAATGTTCCTTTGCAATTTAGTTTTAATATTCACTTACTTTCTTTTCCACAGATTGTCTCTAGTCAAGTTACTGGACCAAATGGTATTGGAGCATTAGCTGCCGAAGAAATTGCGCTCAATAACGGCCGTTTTGGAGCCCTCAGAGCAGGACCTATGGGTTATGGCGCAGCACCTTATGGAGTAGCACCTGGCTATGGACTTAACGCTGCTAGTGGTTGTGGCTTTGCAGTTACTAGTGTATCACCTATTTCACCGACCGGTATTTCAGTAGTATCAGAAAATGCTATCGAAGGTCCTCTAGCCATTACTGGTCAGCTACCTTTCCTTGGAGCTGTTGCTTTGGAAGGGTCTTTACCTTCGGGTGGTGTAGGTGGTACTGACTACAGAGGTGGTAATGGAGCAGTTGAGATTGTGAGCGAAGGGTTGGCCCCAGCTATGGCCCCTGCGGCATACCCTGGTTATGGTCCTGGTTTAGCTGGTGGTTTTGGATACCCAGGTTTGGCTGGTCCTAGAGCCTTTAACAGAGTGGTTTAAGAGCAGGTCTTAAATTAAGATATTTTATTGTTTGTTGTATAATAAAGTTATCATTGTATTTATTTTGTCGTGTTCTTTATCCTTTCAAAGTAGGTGGGCTACCTATCCGATTGCTCGACTCTCGATATTTTGAACATTTGATTAGTTTTTAGAATGTTTCCTATCAATTTAATAATAATTGCTTAAATAAATGGCACGGATGATATTTAAAAACAGAAAAGGTTAATGTTCAACTTGACCTCACCCTCGAATACATAGGGAAAAAGAAGAATCATCTCGAGCGGGACTCGAACCCGCAGTCTTTCCCTTACAGGGGGAATGCCTTGACCAATTCGGCTACCGAGACACGCCCGATGTGATTCAAATTTCCCATCTTATACGTCTTTAAGGCGACGGTGGAGTCATCTACCGATTTTCTTACGAACTATCTGAATCAATGAATGATGTTACAATCATTTTTAAACATTGATTTTTGATAACTCCGCCCAAACAATTGAATGAATTTTGACAGCATTAAGTATGCTTCTATTTGTATAGTTTTTTTTTTTTTTTTATCGTGCGAAAAATCCCCACGGATACCACCCCCACGGAGCCGGTGGAGGCGGTTATGTCGGACTCGAACCGACTAAAACGCACGCCGTCTTGGGTCCTTGGCTGCTGGAGGTGAGATTGCCAAAAGCATATCTCTCGCACCCCAGCAGACCCAGGACCATCTCTTTCGAGATGGCCCCCTTCGGGTTGTGGGGACCAAAATGTCCCCATCTAGCCCCGGTTACGGGGAGGCGCACTTTGCGCCGCCGCCGCGGCCTGCTTCTGCTAGGGTGACAGGCGGCTCCACCGGTCACCCCCAGGCCAGCGCTCATGGAGGACGGAGGTCGTTCTGCGACCTCCGACGTCCGGTTCGCCTTCGCTCTGCACGGGCTTCCCGGGCCCGGAGTCTGGTCCGGACCCGACCGGCCGCCTCCTTCTCGAGCATTACTTGCTCGCAGAAGGAGGCGGCCGCACCCCAAGCGTTTGCGCATCGTACCATCGCTGTGAGCAATGTGACGAGTGTGAGGACTCCCACCCCTAGAGCCGCCACTAGGACCCGCCTCGGCGTGTCCCACGCCGGGCACTCGGTCAGCGTGTGCAGCTCTGTGTCCTCGCTCGCATCACAGTGATGGCACTCGGACGTTGGCTCCTTCCGGATCCGACACAGGTAACTCCCGAAACACCCGTGTCCGGTAATCACCTGCGTCAGCCGGTACGAGAGGCTGCCGTGTGGCCTCTCTAGCCACTCCTCCATGATGGGTCTTACCGCCGCTATTACGGCGTGCCCTGCGCTTGGTCGCCCAAGTCGTAGCTCCCATTCCGCTGCCATGTCCCTGTGGAGCTGGGACCTCACGGCCCGAATTTCTTCGGGCTCGGGTTCCCGTCCCTGCTCCCGCGCCTCCTTACGATACCGATATAGCATCGAAAGGGCTCTCGCATCCAGGTTCCACGGTAGGGATCCGGCAAGGAGACTCGCCGCCTCGAAGGATATCGTGCGGTACCCCCTAATGGCCCTGCTGGCCATTGCACGCTGCGGTCCACGCAGCAGACGCGCATTGTGGACCGTCAGGGTGTCCGCCCATATTGGGCACCCATATAGGGCCATGGACCGCACGACTCCCGCGTAGAGTCTCCTGCAGGAGTCATCCGGCCCCCTCATGTTGGGCAGCAGCCGCCCCAAAGCGGCAGCTGTGTCCTTCAATTTGGGGGCCAGTCTTCGGAGATGCTCCCCGAAGTTCCACCGGCCATCAAGTACAAGCCCCAGATATTTCATCTGGGCCTTGACGCCGATGGAAATGTCTCCCACTATGAGGCTGGAATCCTCCGGTGGCACGCGCCGAGGCCCATGAAAGAACATGGCCTCGGTTTTATGCAGAGCCACCTCGAGACCCAGCCGCCGAATCCGTTCCACGACTTGGGCAACCGCGGTCGTGGCCTTCAGGGTCGCTTCGCGGTATGTAGCCCCGCACGCCGTCACCAGCGTGTCATCCGCATAACACGTGACGGCGGCACCGTCCACGAGCTCCCCGCGTAGCACCCAGTCGTAACCGATGTTCCACAGTAGCGGTCCCAGGACCGATCCCTGCGGAACACCGCACGACATCTCTCGCCGACCGAGCCCGGTCGCACTTGGGTAGACGACTGCTCTCTCCGACAGATACGCCCCGACTATGCGGCGAAGGTAGAGAGGCACTTCGTGATACACGAGCGCCTCCCTAATGCAGCTCCAGGGCAGGGTGTTAAATGCGTTGGCGATGTCCAGTGACACCGCCAACACCACCTCGCCCCGAGCGACGGCGTCCTTCGCCAGAGTCCTCACGCGCATGATGGCATCCACGGTGGAGCGCCTCCGGCGGAAGCCATACTGGCCATCCGCCAGGTCAGGCCCTACCCTGGATAGGTGCTCGACGAGGCGCTTTGCAATGACTCTTTCAAAGAGCTTGCACACCTCGTCGAGCAACACTATTGGCCTGTAGGCGGACGGTGAGTCCGCCGGGCGCCCCGCCTTTCGGATGAGGACCAGTTTCCCCGTCTTCCACATCTTCGGAAACTGGCCTCGCTCCAAACATGCGCTGAGAAACCCTCTCAGCCGGGGCTCGAGAGCGTCTTCTTCTCCTAGAGCTAGGACCCACGCTCGGCCTGGATCTATTTGTATAGTTGGCCCACTTAATGCTGTAAAAATTCAGTCAATTGACCTCACCCTCTCTAAAATCGCTTTCCACTCGTGCACGGTTGTGGTCTCCATCCGAAATCCCTCCGATACGGTGCAACCAATTTTCTAAAGGCCCAAACGGTTCAGGCCCTCCTATCTTCACCAGCACACGTATTTCCTTCATCCTACAATCCTCGGTCTTTTGAGTGAGGTGTAGAAAGCATGTGATGAGGTCTTCAGGCTGGAAGACACCATTGAAGCATATTGGAATCTATTAGAGTGACCGTTATTGCTGTTCACCAACGTTGTTGTGATGTGAATGGCGAGGATCGAGTCAGGAGGAAAGAAAAGTAAAATCAACGTATTTGACATAAGAGCAAAATGCTGTATACGCGTGTACCCATGTTTTTATATTCGCCCTAAGAACCCTTACAGGGTAGTAGCCCTACCCCGTAAGGGTGCTAAAAATGTAACTAGTTAAAAAGCTAATTTTCAATGCAACATTCCACAACATTCTACACGAGGCTATCTAGACCCATGGTAAGCTTAACTAGCTTGTATTACGTAATCTAGAATGCGGATAGACATACATAGATACTTTTTTTTTTGTAAATACATACATATTATACATAGAAACACCCAGACCAATGCAAATAGCCATATTCATGCAAACAAATATTTGCACTGAGCGGGGATCGAACCCGCGCCTCCTGCGTAGCAGTCGCGTTCACTACCGCCACGCCACAGAGGCTATCGAAAAAATATTTGGCTTTGCCTTCGAAGACATACATCGTTCCAAAAGTAATATTTGCAAAGTATTAAAAAAAACAAAAGGTCACCCCTTCTCCTCTCCAAGGTGTCATAGAAGGTGCACGTGTCCTCTTGGTATAGGAAAAGAGAATTTTTGAACAACAACACGTCGGGGTGACCTATATACTGATGACCAATGCCAGTCTCCGGGATTTCTCCTTTAGAGCACACGAGATTCACCAGTTGTACAGACTGGTGTAATAAAAACACCATGCGGTTTTAGTCGGTTCGAGATCGACATATTTACCTCATCGTTGGCTCAGATAAGCTGAAGGCAAATATTAACTGGAGATCATTGATGTACAAAAAACCTATAGTATATCAATGCTGGAGATATAAAAACAAAACAACTTTTTTTTGAAGATGAAATTTCAAGTGATTCAGGTGTGGCTCAATAGCTCTGTTGGAAAAGCATTCCCCTGTAAGGGAAAGGTCGTGGGTTCAAGTCCCACTTGAGCGCTTCTTTTTCCCGATGTATTTAGCAAACTAGTAACTACAATTTGCTTGAAATTGAAATATAGATTTGGATTGATTAGTTATCTCGGAGGAAGGTGATACGAAGTATCTCCGATATAAAGAGAAGGTCAAGCTAAATAATACGCATGACAAAAGACTACTACTATATTTGCAAACATATTGAGAACCTGGATATGCAGAGTCACTCTCTTTATGTTATAAATAAATATTCCACAACTTTCTACACAACGCTATCTAGACCCATGGGTCTAGATAGCGTTATGTAGAAAGTTACCATGGTAAGCTTAGCTTAATTAGCTTGTGTTATGGAATCTAGAATGCGGATAAACATACTTAGATACTTTTTTTGTAAATACATACATACTATATATGAAACACCTAGACCAATGCAAATAACCATATTCATGCATACAAATATTTGCACTGAGCGGGGATCGAACCCGCGCCTCCTGCGTAGCAATCGCGTTCACTACCACCACGCCACGGAGGCATGTTTCCGACGGAATACCATAATAGTTTTGGACAATTTGATTTTGACATAGCTTTTTTGCCACTGACCCGATTAAGTATCTTATTTATATGTGGAAATCCCCACGGATACCACCAACAGACCGGCGGGTTGCTTGTGTGGTTGTATACGAGTATTATGGTCTTGGTCCATAACGGTACTTGGTGGAGTAGAGTAGGACCCCACTCACAGCGATGTTACGATGCGCGAACGCTTGGGGTGCGGCCGCCTCCTTCTGCATGCAAGTAATGCTCGAGAAGGAGGCGGCCGGTCGGGTCCGCACTAGACTCCGGGCCCGGGAAGCCCGCGCAGAGCGAAGGCGAACCAGACGTCGGAGGTCGCAGAACGACCTCCGTCCTCCATGAGCGCTGGCCTGGGGGTGACCGGTGGAGCTACCTGTCACCCTAGCAGAAGCAGGCCGCGGCGGCGGCGCAAAGTGCGCCTCCCCGTAACCGGGGCTAGACAACCCGAAGGGGGCCATCTCGAAAGAGATGGTCCTGGGTCCGCCGGGGTGCGAGAGATATGCTTTTGGCAATCTCACCTCCGGCAACCAAAGACCCAAGACGGCGTGCGTTTTAGTCGGTTCGAGTCCGACATAACCACCTCCACCGGCTCCGTGGGGGTGGTATCCGTGGGGATTTATCGCACGATAAAAAAAAAAGAGTAGGACCCCAGCTTCCTGTGGGTGTAGTTAAAGGCGACTAAGGGATAGGGCTGTTCTCCATCCGACAGTTTCTCCCGCTAGACGGCAATAGGCTCGCCCTCTATTACGTGGGACCGAAAAGCAGTTGGTGAAACATGGGTGTTAATACACCTCTGACTAACTCTTCGTGGCTTTACAGGTGTGAGTATATGAATGTATGTATGTACGAACCAACTGAAACCGTACGCGATGTTGGTCTTTTATTGCCGGGGTGTTAGGTGGCACAAGAAAGCATTTCTCTCGCACCTCAGCCAACTCTGGCCTTCTTCTGTATCGAGATAGCCCTCTTAGTTGTGTCGACCTATCCCTCGCACCCCGGCTGACTCAGAGCCATCCCTTACGGTCTGGCCCACCTCGGGACAACGGTGTCCCCAACGCTTACTATATACCTAGAGCGTTGTGTAGAAAGTAATATAGTAAATAGTTGTTTAAGAGACTGGGTGTGATCAGGATGCTCTCGGACGAAGTGTCAAAAAGTGGGGTGCAGTCAATTGACTGCACCCCGCTAGATGGTAATAAAGCTGACGTGCAGTTCAGAAGATACAGACGGTGGTCTGTATGATGATGATGATGGTGATTCCTGATGCCATTGGACGTAAAATGGTGGTCCCTAACTTGACGGCCTTAATAGATGCCTTTTTACGCCCCGCTTGAAGAACCCGGGACTGTAAGAGGAGGGAAACACGTATGCGGGCAGAGCATTCTAGCTCTTTATCGTGCAGCAGAGGAAAGAGCCCCCAAACCGTTTAGTGCGTGATGGTATGGTTTGTAGGGATCTTATGCCATTGTTGTTTGAGGCCCTGAAAGTCTCGGGAAGCCTCATACAAACATATTACAATTATATTTTTTGTTACCAAATCAATATCACACATGAGTCAGCCTGAACAATGAAACAGACCAACCAATTCTTATCTAGATATTACGAACTCGCGTATAACATTATGTTGTCAACACTATAATGTTATAATGTCATAATACAATTAACAAATAGATAACTTTATACGACATGTATTGGTATAAAAGTTTAGTCGATTAGTTGACTATATCATTCATTCGATTCTTCAAATACTTTACAGCTCCAATCCAAGATGGCTGCCAAGATCTTCTTCGTACTCTGCACTGCAACTGTTTTTGTCCAGGTATGCAAAGATTTTTACAAGTATTCGTAGTAGTGTAGGCGTAGTAAAAGCTACTATACTTAAAGTGATTTCTTCAGTGACTCATTCCTATGCCGCACCACTAAGACCGTGAACTCCCTGCTAGCTCACGTGTTTCCTTCTTCCTACAGTCCCAGGTCCTTTAAACGGGGTATGAAAAGGCATCTAATGAGGCCGTCAAACTAGTGCCACCACAGTTAACATGGTACATGATTACGATGGTGACCCTCTTTCCGAGACTTTGCCTTTAGCTTAACATCAGCCGAGGTGAAGTCAATTTGACGTGTCCTGTAAAAAAAAGAAGTCCTGGAATCTATATCAAACGTGGCTTATATCAGATCTCAATTTTGAATCCCAGATCGATTATATTAATTATTTTTGAATTTTTCTGTTAAGAAATTCTCAGTAACAATAATTATATAAATAATTATATAATAATTAAAAAAAAGACTGAGCATTACCACATTTCAAGGATACAATTACTACATCCCTGGCTATGCCTTCAGGGATATACAGATATAGTCAAGCTGTGTAATTACCTCCTTACTGTGGATTTTCCAAGCAACTACAATATGTCTGCCGGGGTGCGAGAGATATGGTTTTGGCAATCCCACCTCCGGCAACCAAGGAACTAAGACGGCGTGCGTACGTTTGATAATCGCCTCCAACGGCTACGTGGGGATTTTTCGCATGATAAAAAAAAACAACTACAATATGGGATTCATAGGTCTCGGTAACCACTATCCATCAAGTGGACTGTATGCTTGTCTGCCACCCAAGGGCTATAAAAAACTGATTATAAATGATATTTGCAGGTCTATTCATCCCCAAAAATTTCTTCAGAAATAACCAAACTTATCCTATTTTTACAGAGCATCTCCGCGCAATGCCTGGGCAGTGCTTTAGCAGCTGAAGAACTCGCTTTAGGAGGTGGTGCTATGGCATACGGACCTGGATTAGCAGCCAGCAGACTAGCCTATGGTGGGGCTCCTATCGGTGGCTTCGAACAGATCTCTGGCTTTGGAGTAAACCCTGCAAACGGTGGTGGCTTCTTAGTAAACAGCTTCTCTCCTATTTCACCTACTGGAATTCAAGTAGTATCAGAGAACGCGATCGAAGGTGCCCTAAATATTGCTGGTGAGCTGCCTTTCTTAGGTGCTGTGGCTTTGGAAGGTGCTTTACCGACAGCTGGAGCAGGCGGTATTGACTATGGATGTGGAAACGGTGCTGTTGGTATTGTGAGCGAAGGTATTGCACCAGCGTTTGGCCCAGCTGCCGCAGCTGCAGTTGGTCCTAACAGATTTGGTTATGGAGCTGGTGTAGGACCAGGTTTTGCTGCTCCAGGTCTCGGTGGACCAGGTTTCGGTTATAATGGTCTACCTGGTTATTATTAATTTAAGTTTGTTGTAGTGTAATGTTTTGTTTTGTTTGTGAATTTATGTTTTAAATAGAATATAATGAAATATGAGTATTTTGTTGTTTGTTTGTGCAATCCTTCTTCATGACATTCTTGCATCATTAAAACTCCCTTCGTAGTTTAATAATACACCCCTCGGTGAAAGAAGTCATCCATACTTCCATACTAATATTATAAATGCGAAAGTAACTCTGTCTGTCTGTCTGTATGTTACGCTTTCACGCCTAAATCTCTGAACGAATTTGGTATAGGGGTGGATTAGACCTGATTGTCTGCGGTAGCCTAGTGGTATAGGTAATGGACTGCTGAGACGAGGTCTCGGGTTCGATCCCAGGTTTACCATGGCACACACCAATGACTTTTCGATGCTTTTCGAAGTTATGTGTGTATTTATCGCAGGTTTACAAATGCCCGGTTAATGGCAATAGGCTCGCCACCTATTACATTGAGACCTAAACATAAACTGGCGAAATGTGGGTGCTAGCACCTCTGCCTATCCCTTCGGGGAATACAGGCGTGAGTTTATGTTAGACCATGAGAAAGGACATAGTCTATGTTTGGTTACCATAACTGACATCCACGCTGGCGGAGCCGGAGCTAGTTTTAAATATATTTTGATGGGTCGTGGTCAAGTGGTAACCAAGTCGGTTGCAAGATTAAGCATCATTAATTAAACAAAAGCTCCTTTTTATCCCTGGAAAAGATTCTTGTGGGTTGCGGAACGGACTCAGAATTGCTTACAACAATAATTGATTACATAAATGTTGACGTCACTGCGTCTCGGCAGCAATGAACTTGGCCAATACAAGGTTTCTTTAGTAACAATAGGTACAGTCAACGCCATAAGTTGATTAACACTAAAATATTTTACAAATCTTTCTTATAATGGAATGCATCTGTCTATAGCAAATGTAGTGTTATGACTCCCAGAAGACAAACTTAATTTACATATTCAATGTTTTTTTTTTTCACAATTTTATGTAAGGTTTAGGGGCCAGTGGCCACAGTGTTCAATAAATTAGAATTTGTTAAGCTACTTTTGTAGTTGACTGTACATTACAATGATTACATGTATGTTGCTTGATCAGCAAATCGCAGGATATGTGCGACGTGACATAATGCGAATCTCAGGTTACATTTTTCTTTAATATTATGGTCGTAAAATTGTCTGCACGTTACCTGATTGTAAATTAGTTGGCAGATTTTTTTTGTTATGGAATAGGGAGGTGAACGAGCAGACGGATCGCCTGATGGTAAGCGATCACCGCCGCCCATGAACACCTGCACAACAAGTGCATTGCTATCCTCTTAATAGAGAGTACGCTCTTTTCTTGAAGGGTTTGAAGGTCGTATTGGTTCTGAAATACCGCTGGTGACAGTTCATTCCACAGTTTACACGGCCCACCTGATGGAAAGTAGATACCGTGGCCTACGGACGTGTGCAACACCAGGGAGTCACCCTGTAAGAACCTTCTAAGTTGGGCAGACCAAAGAATAGTGCACAGAAGTCTAGAGGTCTCGGGTACGAATTCTAACTAAGTATAACACTATCGTTTGTTAGGCGTGATTATAACATTAAACAATTTAGCTTAGCTTGAGAGGCTAGGCGAAATACTCTGTATATATAATATAATCGACAGCCTCTGTGGCGTGGCGGTAGTGAACGCGACTGCCACCCAGTAGGCGCGGGTTCGATCCCATCTCAGTGTAAATATTTGTATGCATGGATATAGCTATTTGCATTGGTCTGGGTGTTTCTATGTCTAATATGTACATATTTACAAAAAAAGAAATTCTAAGTATGTTTATCCGCATTTTGATTCCATAACACAAGCTAGTTAAGCTTACCATGAGTCCAGATTGCGTTGTGTAGAATGTTTTGGAATATTTTTTTTATTTATGTACTATTTTGTGGAACATAGGTATTTGAAAAGATCTTTCATTAAATATCAGTGCACTATGTCCTACCATATAACATGGTGTACAAAATTAAATAGGTATAAAATTTTTAAATATGGTTAGTGTTCTTCACTTAAGGAATATTGTTAGTAGACATATTTCATTAAGTCACTTATCAATTCAATTATCATTTATACCACTATTCATAATTATTAATAATCTTTATACATATTTTAACTTTTTTTTTATTTATTTATTTATACTTGCAACTTCACTCCCACTCTATGTCACTCCCAGACAAGATAATTTACCAACCAACCAGTCTAACTGCGGATTTGGCTAAACTTCGATATATTCCGTGAAACAACTCTCATCTCACCTCCACAACCCAAAGGCGATATCGAAGCATTGCAGCTAGACCAGTTGTTGGATTTTGAGCGCTCCAACTACCCGTAACGACTGCTATAGGTGTTCGTATGGCAACCGGGACTGACAACGTGACGTGCTCTCCGAGAAACGACCAGACAATTGCAAATATCCATATTTTTGCAAACAAATATTTGCACTGAGCGGGGATCGAATCCGCGCCTCCTGCGTAGCGGCCGCGTTCACTATCACCACGCCACAGAGGCACACAAGATACTATAACAATCAGAAACGATTCACGAACCTCGGGTTCCGAAATGCAAACTTCGCATGGCACTAGAAAAACGCTAGAAATCATTTTTTTTAAGGGAAAGGTCGTGTGTTCATGTCCCACTTGAGCGCTTCTTTTTCCCGACGTATGTCGGACGCTTTGAGACGTACGTATTGCATTCATGTCTGTAAATCCCCTAAGGGATATGCAGAGGTGTATGAACACCCACATTTCGTTGTTTACGATTTTCGGTCTCACGTAATGGAGGGCGAGGTTATTGCACTTCGTGGCCATTTTGCTGGTTTGACATTCTGATACGGTTTTTTTAATATACTTTAATTATCTTGACACGAGACAAATGAACATTCGTCCATATTTAGTTTTAAGAAGTTACTTTTTTGTAAATTGATGTCTGTAAAATGCTACAGTGGAGTTTGTTGCACCGTTTCTTCTCCACTGGTGCCTAGGAAGCGGTGGTAAACTTAGTTTTAAGCAGAATTTGACGTCAAAAAGCTGTAGTAGTGCTACACAATTTGTAAATAAATGCTTTGAATTTGAAAATTTGAATTTAGGGCTGGCGCCCAGTGCCGGCATCGGCAAGCATCCGGATTTGTATTTGACGATTAAGAATAGATCTTATTGTTTTAGATATAACATTGAAAATTAAATGGTAACCCTACCGCTGTCGAATGCCGGTCGAAGCCGACGATAATCATTGATTGTCATAGAAATTTCAGTTTTAGGTAATAGTGATAAGGTATATTTCTCTTGGCCAAAAAAAAACCTGATGCTCGCCTATGCCGTTAATGGACGCCGGCTTTTAGTCGCCATCTGATGGCAGAAAGAGATGTGATGGCCCTATTCTACTCCACCAGGAACCATAAAGATAAAGATAAAAGATAAAAGATAAAATATTCTTTATTGTACACCATGAAAGTAATAAGAGACAAACAATCATAAACAAATGTATAATGCACAATGGGCGGCCTTATCGCTAGCACTAGCACACCATAAGTACAACATAAGTTGTGAGAGATAAAAATCTAATGGGGATAATCTTGAGACAAATCACTATACAGGATGTAATCGTTAAGTGTGTCCAGGCGATTATTCCGTAACTATTACAGCTATGTCATAAAAAATAAAAAAAAAAGATATCAAAAAACGTTAAACTGATATCGAAAGTACGTTACATATTGAGTAAAATTACATCAATAACTTTTTGAAAATCAAACGAGAGGTATCACCCATTTTGACATTAAACACTCCCATACATTTAGTATCAGATTAGTAGAAAAGTTTTAGTGTTCTTATTTTAAAAGAATATTTTAGCTTAGTACTGATATTAAAGGAAACTGTTTATTAACCTAACAGAGTACCTAATAAAACTATCTTTTAATTGAATAATTGAAAGATAGTTTTATTACCTTGCTTAACATTTGCGGAGTAATTAAATTAATTAATTTGCGCGACGTACACGAATTCTGTAACTCTTCTAGGCTGTGCATTCTCCCAGCGTACACTTTGTCTTTGATCAATCCCCATAGGAAGAAATCACAGGGCGTGAGATCTAGGGATCTGGCAGGCCAAGGGCACTGTTATTGGTTATTAAACCATTAAAATTGTCTCGCAAGAAATTCATTACAATATGAGTTTTATGTGCAGGTGCTCCTCCATCTTGTTGAAAAATTATCGACTGTTAAAAAACTAAGATTATTAATCTACTCGTGTATCTACTTAAAAATCATCATTGTCATATCATACGTAATCATAAAATATGATTAAGGTAAAATGAGTACTAGAGCACTTAAAATAAAGAAACTAAAACCTTTCTACTAATCTATACTAAATGTATGGGAGTGTTTAATGTCAAAATGTTAGATACCTCTCGTTTGATTTTTAAAAAGTTATTGATGTCATTTTACTCATTAGGTAACGTACTTTCGATTTCAGTTTAAAGTTTTTTGATATCTGTAATAGTTACGGAATAATCGCCTGGACATACTTAACGATTACACCCTGTATATGTAAAAAATATGTCTTGTTACGTAATTTTTTGGCACGACATAT
Organism: Eilema sororculum; assembly: GCA_914829495.1. Lineage (NCBI taxonomy): Eukaryota > Metazoa > Arthropoda > Insecta > Lepidoptera > Erebidae > Eilema > Eilema sororculum. The sequence goes on along the minus strand of OU618560.1, from coordinate 3,456,019 downwards.
TTTTTATTTTGACATCATTGCTGAAATAGCACGCATTACAAAAAAATGTGCGTGATGATAATAAGAATTAATTTTATTTGCATAATGCTAAGACATAATGGCGTAGCGGTAGTGAACGCGATTGCTACGCAGCTGGTGCGGGTTTGATTCCGGTTTAGTGTAAAATATTTGTATGCTTGAATATGGGTATTTGCATTGTCTGGTCTTACCTAGGAGAGCACGTTAAGCCGTCGGTCCCGGTTGTCATACGAACATCTTTGGCAGTCGTTACGGGTAGTTGGAGCCCTCAAAAGTCCAACACTGTTCTAACTACAATACTTCGATATCAGCAATGGATTGTGAAGGTCAGATAGCAGTCGCTTAACAGAAAAAAATTGAAGCTCAGTCAAACCTGTTGGTTGGATTGAAAAAAGTGAATCCCATACTTCAAGGTGAAAGCTTTGGATGCGACTGGGATTTACGATGACTGATGATTAAAATAATATCAAGAGAAATATGTAATCTATATATAAAAATGAACCCCTAAATCCCTTGGTCACGACATTACGCGTGAACGGCTATACCAATTTCGCTAATTCTTTTTTTGTTGTGTTCGTTATTGTTAGGAGAAGGTTCTTATGAAAGAAAAAATGAAGAAAATTGCGCGGAAAATTAGAAAATTTAAGAATACATAACCACCATATAAAATAGCTGATCCGACATACGCCATGTCTAAATTTTGAATTTGGAATACGAATTGGAAAAAAATGTGTTTATTATTCTAATACTGCCGTATGATATTCTTCTATGTTATCTGACGTTTGATATAGAATTGACATAATGCGTGTAAATATCGTCAGAGGGTGATTAATAGACATTCTTCTGAATAAAAAAAATGCCCGTTGGCTATTTTTTTATTTAGGTCGAAAAATGGATGGTTTATGGTAGTATGAACGCCCTTGAGCGTGTATATGGTTGTATCGGTCCCATAGATATATAGGCTCCGTAGGTGTATAAGTATGGGCCTCGGTGACATATCAGTGTCGGGAGATCCGTGTGCGTATAGGGCCCTAATCGAAATGCTTTCCGTTCTCAAAATAATTAGGAGTATTTGATACAGCTAATTGATTCTAATTTCTAAGGCGAAACAAAGTTAGCCGGGACAGCTAGTCTACTATATAAAAATAAGTCGGGTTTTCCTTCCTGACGCTATAACTCCAGAACGCACTTGCCGATTTGGCTAATTTTGGTCTTGAATTATTTGTGGAAGTCCAGGGAAGGTTTGTACGTTGAGAAAAATTCGAATAATTGCCGGGAACCGACATCCACGCGAGCGGAGCCGCGGGCAAAAGCTAGTTAAATTTAAAATTTAAAAGACCCCCGTCACAAATAACATCTCCAAAAAGTTTAAAATATTACTAGGCAAACTCTATTTATTTTCAACTTTTTGGAGGTGTTTTTTTGACGGGGGTTTTTTCAATTTTTAATTAAATTTTTATTTTATACTTTTTATATTTATCTACTAGTCGAGCTCTTTCATTTGATACTCATATCTAGGGAGTTATGTTGAATAAGTCGACATGTTGTAGCGGCGGCCATCTTGGACCGATTTTTTTTCAAACATAAGTAGGTAAGAACACTCCCGACTAATATGCCTTTTAAACAAAAAAACTAAATCCAAATCGGTTCATCCGGTTAGGTGCTATGATGCCATAGACAGATACACACATACAGACACGTCAAACTTATAACACCCCGTCGTTTTTGCGTCGAGGGTTAATAAAATTTATCAGTATCATCAATCATATTATCATCTATCTATAAAAGTTCGTACTATCGTCACGCACATTTTTTAGCATTTAGCAATTATAATTATTATAATTTCGAAATAAAAATGGGACGTGCAAAAAGTTACATAACCACAGATGATAAATATAATCGATTCTTGGAAACATTGTCATTCGATTGTGAATATCGATACTTGAATTAGCAGTGAATGCAGAAATAAGAATTTTTATACTCTGTGTTTCTTGTTACTCTGTGACCTAAATAAATGAAGGTTTTGAATATTTAAATTTGGAATACTATTCAAAATGGCGTCAGCTGCAGCTGCGGTTATAATCCTCTTTTGCACTCTGGTCCACATCGTACAGGTAAGAGTTTTGCTACAGATCATCATCACGCTCTGAGCCTTTTTCAAACTCAGTTGGAGTCGAGACTTTCCAGTCTAACTGTGATTCGGCTAAACTTCGGTATTTTTCGCCCACCAGCTGACCTCCTCAACCAATTAACGATATCAAAATCGAAATTTTTAAGGCTCCAACTTCCCGTAACGACTGCCATAGATTTCCGTATGGCAATCGGGACCGCCAGTTCTAAGTGCTCTCCGCATATTTGAACCCGTGCCCCCTGTGTAGCATTTGAATTCACTACCATCACGCCATAAGAGTCGTCCATTTTTGGTTCCAGATCTAGTTTTATTCATGAATTCATAAATGTTACTTTGGACCTAAATCAAATTAATTCTAATAGGTTTCCGCGACCCTCGAGTAACTTTTTCACAATTTTTTTCATAGTGGGGGAGCTGCCATTAATTGTATAAAAAAATAATAACTACTAACTCACGTGAAGAAATAATACGTGGCGTGGTACAGAGAGGAACACTGTGAGGAACCCAGATGTAGGTTTAAGGTGGCCACCTTGTGATGCATCAGTGCTCATCTCCACCGTCAGTCGTGTTCCTCCCTCTACCTATCCAAATTTGGTAAGATCCCATCAACGTTTATGATATTCGTTTGAGTAAAGAGCTTACTGAAGCTCTTGGCAATGCGAAGTCTTTAAACAAGTTATACAGGGATTTAACTGGAATACCCCTTGCTCATTTGGTTAACTCGTTGGTCAAATCAAAGTATTTATTTATTTTCATAGCGTGGTCTTCAGGTATATTAGTTTCCTACGGTACTGTGAGTATGTGTGTTACAATCTTTTTAATTCTGTATTATATTTAAAAAAATGTAAAATTTGTCATTATGAATTTTACAATTTTTGGCGTGGCGCACTGTCGCACCTCTAATGGTGTGTAAGATGAGGACAAAATTGTCTTCACTTTTAATCACTATTTTAGAGTGCGGATAACGTATCTATAGTTTATAATATGTCATTGGCAGGGAATCACTATGATGATACAGCGGGTGTACTGAGTCATAACTAAAAAAAACAGTGCTTTACATAATCATAAAAAGTACGTGTTGTTTTCATCTCTACGAAGGAAAGCTAATCAATTCCACGAAGAGATAAAACCATTATCAAAAATCGTGATTGTTAAGAATTATAATAAGGGACTCTCATGCAATCGTTTGATCATTATTATCTTATGTATTACATAGAAGTTATTAAGTAATATTTATCAAACTATTAACTATATAACATTTGTGAACACCTTATAATTTCATTATAGTCTTTTTCTTGTGTCATCTAAATTGTAATTAATTTTAGTTGTAAAAAATGTCGTCCAGTTTTTTTGTTGTAATTGTTGTGGCCTGTCTTATTCAGGTATGTAGTTTTAACACAAACTTGTATCTATTAGGACGTTGCCTGTTTCTTAAACTAAGAATCTTCGTCCTAGCGTAAATCCCAGTTGCATCTGAAGCATTCAACTTGGAGTCTGGGGTCCGCTTTTACCCGGCGGTGGTGTGCGGATAAACGTGCCTCCCTATTCCGGGGGCGAGTCGGGGACACCGTTGTCCCCTCTCCCGGGGACGGCCAGAACGTAAGCCTTGGGTCAGCCGGTGTGCGAGGGATATGTCGAAGACAACCTTACCTCCGGCATAGCACCATGACCCAAAGTCGGTGTGCTGCTTTCGGTTGGTTCGAGTCCGACATAACCTCCCCTTCCGGCTTGGCAGGGAAGGAAAAAAGGGGGTCCGCGTTTACCAGTCTAACTGCAGATTTGACTGCACTTCGATATTTTCTGTGAAGCGACTGCCATATAAACAATCCACAATCCAAAGTCGATAGGAAAGAACAACAGAAAAATTGGAGAAAGAAAAAGACCGTCACAAAACTATGAACTACCATGGAACCAACCATTCCACGGAGGACAGAATATGATTAAGTAACGGAGATGCCCCATTGATATTTCTCCTAATAAAAACGCGCGCCGAATGCGGGTGGGAAGAGAGACGCACGGGGTGTCAAAAGTTGAAGGACTTCATAGGTATAACGTTACTACCGAATGAGTCCATTTGACGTTTGGATGGCACGTGACTCGATTGTCTTGCAACAACTCCGCTATCATTTCCTTCTCCGTGAACCATTCCTACCATCACTTAAAAAATTATTAATTCCATATTTTATTTGTTGCAGAATTCATTAGGTCAAGCGATTGGGTTTGGCAATGGATTCAACAATGGACTCAACGGATTCTCCAATAACTTTGGACTTGGTATTGGGGCACCTGGTGGTCTACCTAATGGCTTAGGTCCTGCTGGATTAGGACTTTCTGCTGGCTTTAATGGAATACCAAATTTTGGACCTGGCAATATCGGACTCGGAAACTGCGGAGCAAAGAATCTAGCTGGCTTTGGTGCTGGTAATTTGGGAAATTTCCCTGCAATGAATAATTTTGCTGCTAATAATTTAGCTTTAAATGGTTTAGCACCTAACAATATTGCAGCTAATAATGCTGCTTTAGCTGGGATGCCTTTAACAGGAGCTCCAATTGGTGCACCTGTGGGATTTGGAGATGTATCAGTAATTGGCGAATTGCCTGTAGGTGGTAACACTGGTGTGGCAGGTAATGTACCAGTTATTGGTTACGTCACATTTGAGGGTTATGTCCCAGCTGGAGGATTAGTTAGTGTTGCGAATGGTGCAAACCAGTTGGTTTATTGATAAAATTGTTGATTTGTTTTAAGTAAGATTAACTCAGTTTTAATAAATATTTGATGGAAGTAATCATGATTTTATTTACAGAAATATATTATACCGACTTTATGAATTGTATTTAATTATTTAGATACATCTCATTACCTACCTACCTCTGGAAGCGAAGTGATATGAAGCATTGGAATACAGGTGGAAAGGAAGGAAGCGCTGGAAGACAAGGGAATACGTGTATTTTCTTCTTCATTCAACCCTTCTGGTTCATTCCCAGACCACTCTTTTGAGTCTTCTGATTTATATTGGCTCTTACGAGACCGACACGGTAACGCACCAGTAACTCACTAGTAAAATAAAACAAACCTAACTAAATTTATCGACTAGAAAACTTTGAGAAAGGTATACACAGTTGAATGAGTAGGCCAGCCGGGATAAACCCCATACTACATACTTATACCTATACTAAAGTGAAGCCAACGGAACGAGAGAAAAAAGGTAAACAAAGCGACCGTTACTGAGTTACCTCGCGATAACTAGCGATTATTTTCTCTATCCTTATCGCACACGTCACAAGTACGCGACAATGCCCGAGCGATAGCTGTCGTAGCGTGTTTCGTAGTACAAGAAAGCTGTCAGCACAGCGGTTCTAAACTGTCAGATCCGCCATCTTATGAGCAATTTCATTGCTGTCTGGAATGCGCTTAAAGTGATACGTAATCATATTCAAATAAAAATGTTTGGAATCGCTGAAACATTGTTTACCTTTTTTCTTTCGCTTCGTTGGCTTTACTTTACTATACTACATCACACCTCGTACCACATAACACAAGAAATTAATATAGTACTGAAAAAAGGGCACCTCAAAAGTACTTAAGCAAAAGTAAAGAAGGCCGATATCTCTAGAGATGAGAGTGAAAAGTTAAAAGAAGCGCTAACCAAAATCAGTGGCGTTATAGAAATAGAATAGATTTATTTATTTAGTGTTAGCTGTTTATTTTGTAATTAATTATAATATATAAATTATATAAATAAAAATGAATAAATTAAACCGGCGGGCTTGCATGAAAGGATTTTTTTGACAGTATCTCATAAAATGTGCAGGGATAGGATTTTAAGGAAGATAACAGTCACAAATAATCTATATATATATAATAAATAATTTAAAAAAAAATGAACCGACTTCAAAACCAAATAGAAAAAAATGTTTTAAATAACAGAATTTACAGATTTTCGATGTTAGAAGTCGGTGCCAACTTTGTTTGCTGTGCCGGTAGGTGCGGTAGGGGTGGCCTATCATACGTAGCTATATCTTTTACCTGTTTGACTTAATACCGACTTTTGTATTGAAATGATCGACATTTCATTTCAATGCATCTTGGTAGGTAATTCAGGTACAGCAAACCACTAGCAAACAAAGTTGGCACCGACTTCTAACAGATCGAAAATCTGTAAATTCTGTTATTTAAAACATTTTTTTCTATTTGGTTTTGAAGTCGGTTCATTTTTTTTTAAATTATTTATTTTTCCCTTTTTAGTGGGCCTATGTTTGCTTTTGAAGTCCAAGTTTAATCCAGTCCAGCATGTCATTAAACACAGTTTTCGTCTTTTGGGACCATAATACTCCCAATAAGTTAAGGGAACTAGAACTTTAATGTGAAAGATGGCGTGTTGAACAGGTTGGTGATTTAGCAGATGGGGCTGCAATTAGAATTTTACCAACGATCAAACATAAAGTTATATGTAGGTCCTACGTCGATCAAATTGTTGAATGACAACAACTTTAAGATGATAGCTCAACTATTTTACTGAGGATGTCGTCAACGGTACAATGGGAATTGTTTGTAAGTTTAGGTACGCCGCCTGCGTGCGTATGCGCCTCGGGCGTCGGAGGGCACAGATTGACCTCCGTCCCCCATGAGCGCGGGCCTGGGGGTGACGGGTGGACCCCAGCAGAAGCGCGCCTCCCCATGCTGGGGGCAAGTGGGCCAGCCGGGGTGCAAGGAATATTTCGAAGACAACCTCACCTCACCACGGTTTTAGTCGGTTCGAGTCTGACATAACCTCCTCTTCCGCCTCCGGCGGGGGAGATATCCCAGGGGATTTCCGCACGATAAAAAAGACCACCTCAGGAGTAGATAAATAATATACCCTTTTATAAACAGTACATCGGTTGCACTGAGATTTTTATTACGATATCTCTGAAATTTCGTGATTATCTCAGGAATAGCACCAACCCTTACAAGTATCACGTTAGCCCTACATACTACAACCTAGTTTCTATCGATCAATTGCAGTACTGTCCCCTAACTCTTAACTGTTAAGGAGTTCACTATCAGCACAGCAGCATCAGAAGTTAATTCAAGCATACCTCACAAGCAACACGTTAGCCCTACATACTATTAAATATTTATCATCCACCAATAGCAGTTCTGTCTCCCAACTCCTAACCGTTAAGGAGTTCAGTAGCTTCATCATCAGCACAGCAGCATCAGATGTTGACACCCTGAAGCAAATATCTGAGTAAGACATTTATACGTACCAAAAGCACCATACGCAACTGTTAAGTAGTTCTGTAGCTTCACTATCAGCACAGCATCATCAGATGTTGATTCAAGCATACTTCACAAGCAACACGTTAGACCTACATACTACTAAATAGTTATCATCGACCAATGGCAGTACTGTCTCCCAACTCCTAACCGTTAAGGAGTTCAGTAGCTTCATCATCAGCACAGCAGCATCAGATGTTGACACCCTGAATCATATACCTGAGTAAGACATGATTACGTAACAAAAGTACCATACGACCATACAATTTTCGGTGGTTACCCTCGATTTCTCTTGGATCCCATCATCAGATCCTGACCTGGTGAAAATGGGACTGCCTCAGAAGTGAACCCTATCCAACAAAATAATAAAATTTGAAATCCGTCTATAATTGGCGGAAATATCGGTGAACATACATAAAAAAAAAATATTATGTATACAGACGAATTGAGAACCTCCTCCTTTTTTGAAGTCGGTTAAAAATGAATCCCTATTTCCCTTGGTCACGACATCACGCGTGAAAGGCTGGACCGATTTCACTAATTCTTTTTTTGTTGTGTTCGTTATTGTTGGGAGAAGGTTCTTATGAAAGAAAAAATGAAGAAAATTGCGCAAAAAAAGTAGAAAATTTAAGAATACATAACCACCATATAAAATAGCTGATCCGACATACGCCATGTCTAAATTTTGAATTTGGAATACAAATTGGAAAAAAATGTGTTTATTATTCTAATACTCCTGTATGATATTCTTCTATGTTATCTGACGTTTGATATAGAATTGACATAATGCGTGCAAATATCGTCAGAGGGTGATTAGTAGACATTCTTCTGAATTAACAAAATGCCCGTTGCTTGGGCCGCGAAAATAATTATGGTGGCTATTTTTTTATTTAAGTCGAAAAATGTATGGTTTATGGTAGTATGAACGCCCTTGAGCGTAGAGGTATATGGTTGTATGGGTCCCATAGGTATATAGGCTCCGTAAGTATGGGCCACAGTGACCTATTAGTGTCGGGAGCTCCGTGGGCGTATGGGACCCGAATCGAAATGCTTTCCGTTCTCAAAATAATTAGGAGAATTTGATACAGCTAATTGATCCTAATTTCTAAGGCGAAACGAAGTTTGCCGGGACAGCTAGTTACATATACAATAACAAATCATCATCATTCTCCGACTCTTTTCCATCTCGGGGTCGGTTTTCCAGATTAAATTACGATGCTGAATTTCGATATTTTCCGTAAAGCGACTGCCATACAATCATTTGGGGATATCCAAGTCCTATAGTTAGACCACAGAATAAATGGTTAGTCTCTTTAGTAACGTTTTTTTATAAAGGGCACGTCAATTTGACTTCACCTCGCCTGATGGTAAGCTAAAGGCAAAGTTTCTGAAACAGGGTCACCATCGGAAACGTGTACCATGTTAACTATGGTGGCACTTGACGGCCTCATCAGAAGCCTTTTCACGCCCCAAGGCAGGGAGTTTCAGGTCGTAACGGTGCGGCATAGGAATGAGTCACTGAAACCCTTGTTTCTAGCAGGTATATTCTGCACCGTATACGGATGGCATCTTCTTTATTTGGTTATACTGGTCAGAAGAGAGAGATAAAGAGAGAGAGAAAGAGAGAGAAGGTGAGGAGGAAGAGAGAGCAAGGGAGATGAGAAGAACACAATAAATATTAAATTCAAATTCTTCTTTATTACATTACAATCAAAAAAATGTAGCACAAATATTAACCTTCCCAGAAGCTGGCACCTTCCCTTTAAAAGCTACTGAGCCAGATATAGGCACAGAAGCAGCAGGTACAGATTCTATTACAGGCAACACCACTTCTTCAACAGGCAATACCACTTCTTCAACAGGCAATACCACTTCTACAGCTTCGTTGATATCATTCGGATTAACGTATAGTGTTGATGAAGTTGAGATAGAGAAGGGTGAGGGGGGAAAGACTGCTGGAGTTGATACGGTGATCGTTGGTACGGAGATTACAGGTATGGAGATAGCAGGTACTGAGACGGCAGGTAGTACTGATATAGCTGGTATGTAATACGCAGGTACTGAAGAAGATACGGAGTACACTGAAAGAAAGAATATAATATTTGGTCTTAGAGTTTATATACTACGTACTAAAGAAGTTGTTGATGAAAGGAGTGGTATCACGTAGAATGTAGGAGTGCTTGAGGTGACACCAACGGTGGTCCAGATGCTGGAGGCCATCGAGAGACGCCTTGGGGTCCTCGAGGACCGGGCATACCGCCCGCCGCTGGCGGCACCCGTGACTGCTGCACCCATTGGGGCACCTTCCAAGCCGAGGGCCTTCACCCCCCCCTCCGCCCCCAAGAAGACGGCACCTGGGGGAAGTGGCAACCCCGCCTCCCCAAGTACACCCAGTGCTCCCGCTGCATCCCAGAATCCCTCCAGAAAGAGGGTCTGGGAGGTGGTGGGAGCGAAGAAGAAGGCGGCTAAGGCTACCAAAAAGGCGGCGAAGGCCGCCAAGAAGGCGGCAAAAGCCGCGAAGGCCGCCGCGGTGAAGGCGCCAATGAGGCTCCGCGCTCCCCGTTCCTCTGCCGTCGTCATTACGGTGACTACAGAGGGCAGGGCGAGAGGCTTGGGGTACGCCGAGGTCCTGAGGCAGGCGAGAGCCTCGGTGGACCTTAAAGCCCTCGATATAGAGGGAGGTCTCCGGTCTAAGGTGACGCGCACCGGAGCACGCCTCCTCCAGGTCTATGGCGCCACCAGCGGCCCCAAAGCAGATGCCCTAGCGGCTAAGCTAAGGGAGTCGCTGGACACGGGTGACATCCGCGTCACCAGACCCAACAAGTGCGCGGGTCTGCGCATTTCGGGTCTAGATGACGCGACTACGACGGAGGAAATAATCTCCGCCGTCGTCGAGGTGAGCGGCTGCCCTCATGATCAGGTGAGGTCAAGCAATATCCGATTTGGTCCTGCCGGTCACGGGTCGGCAGTCGTGAGCTGCCCCGTCGCGGCGGCTCAAAAAGTGGCGGATGGACGGAGCCTCCTTATTGGGGGCTTCCTGAGGGCAGGTGCATCTCCTGCAGCCCCGCGAAGCCAGGTGCTTTAGGTGCCTGGTCGTGGGGCATGTGGGAGTACAGTGTACGGCGGAAGTCAACGTGGGAGACCGGTGCTTCCGCTGTAGTCAGCCCGGTCACGTGGCCCTTGCCTGTGACGCTCCGCCACGCTGTTTTAAATGCGTGGCGGAGGGCAAGGAGGCCGACCACTGGGTGGGCAGTAAGACCTGCACTGCCTCAAGACCAAAGCCCCGTCCGTCCGCACGGGGAGGTGAGGGTGCACTCTCGCGGCAGGGTGCGGAAATGGACGTCCATTAATGGATACCCATGTCCGCATCCTGCAGGTGAATCTGAACCACTGCGCTGGTGCTCAGGACCTTCTGTACCAGAGCATCAGGCAGTGGTCCATTAACGTGGTGGTTGTCGCCGAGCCGTACTGGGTTCACCCCGGAAGCCCAGTTGATCTGAACGGCCTGGCGACTGTCTTTGGGGGGACCGCCGCGGATGACTCGCGCCTAGCGCTTATCGCTAGAGGCCCGGGCTGCGTCGCGGCGGAATATGAGGGTATGGCTGTCGTGGCCGTTTACATCTCGCCGAGCCTCGACCAGCATCAGTTTGAGCTATGGCTCCCTGAGCTGGACGTAGTTCTCGCTGCATGCCGGCCTCGCCCTGTCCTGATCCTGGGAGATTTCAATGCCTGGTCGCAGGCTTGGGGCTCCCGGGAAACCAGAGACAGGGGGAGGATACTTCAGGACTGGGTCACTACACGTGGCCTAGTCATCCTGAACCGGGGGAATGTCGCAACCTGGACGCGGCGGGGGCTCAGCTCGGTCATAGACATTTCGTTTGCGACCCCTGAGCTCGCCCGCCGTGTCCAGGAATGGCGTGTGTTGGAGGAAGAGGAGACGTCGTCAGATCACCGATATATTCGGTTCAACGTCTCCCCTCCACCTAACCTGCCACCAGCTATTGCGAATCCCCCGGAACCGCGTTGGGCACTCCATCGCCTGGATCCGGAGGCTCTCCTGGAGGCGGCCATCGTGCAGACCTGGATCCCGGTAGCGGACAGGCCAGCCGATATTGATGCCGAGGTGGAGTGGTTCGGGAGAGCCATGACACACATCTGTGATGCGGCGATGCCCAGGGCTAGTGCCAGACCGGCGAGGAGGCAGGTGTACTGGTGGACGCCGGAAATCGCGCAGTTGCGCGCGGAGTGCGTCGCCGGTACACCAGGTTCCGCCGGAGGCGTCGCCGCCCAGACGATGGGGTAGCCCGAGAGACGGAGCTCTATGGTGGGTACAAGGAGGCCAAGAGGGCCCTCCAGACGGCCATCAAGCAGTCCAAAAAGTTGGGCCGCGAGGAGCTGATAGAGACTCTGGAGCGCAACCCGTGGGGGCGCCCGTACCTTATGGTAAGGGGCAAATTACGCGCTAAGGCGCCCCCACTGACCCAGAGTTGGAGATTTTGGGTCAGTGGGGGCGCCGGAGCAGCTGGAGGTGGTCCTGGACTCCTTGTTTCCATCAAGAGCGGAGGAACACATTCCTCCGCGCATGGCTCCGTCTCAGGCGCCCAGCGCGGAAGGCAGTGAGAACAACGTGCCCGTAGTCACGGAGGGTGAGCTAGGGGCGGCTGTACTGCGGCTTAAATCCCGCAGAAACACCGCCCCTGGACCCGACGGCATTCCAGGCCGAGCGTGGGTCCTGGCTCTTGAGGAGCTTGGGCCTCGACTTATAGGGCTCTTTAGCGCATGCCTCGAAAAAGGCCAGTTTCCCAAGGTTTGGAAGACAGGAAAACTGGTCTTGATCCGAAAGGCGGGGCGGCCGGCAAATTCTCCATCAGGGTACCGGCCGATCGTGTTGCTTGACGAGGTGTGCAAGCTCTTTGAGCGCATTATTGCACAACGCCTCGTCAGGCATCTCACACGCGTGGGGCCTGATCTGGCGGATAGCCAGTTTGGCTTCCGCCAGGGGCGCTCCACGGTGGATGCGATCATGCGCATTAGAGGCTTGACGGAGGAAGCAGTCTCACAGGGTGAGGTGATAGTGGCGGTGTCTCTTGACATCGCCAACGCCTTCAACACCTTGCCCTGGAGCTGCGTTAGGGAGGCGCTTATCTACCATGGAGTGCCTCCCTACCTCCGTCGAATTGTCGGGGCCTATCTCTCCGAGAGGGCCATTACTTACCCGAGTTGGCTAGGGCCGGGTCGGCGGGATGTGTCGTGCGGTGTTCCACAGGGATCGGTATTAGGGCCACTCCTGTGGAACATCGGTTACGATTGGGTGCTGCGTGGTCCGTTGCTCAGGGGGGTGGACGTAACATGTTACGCCGACGACACCCTCGTTACGGCGCGGGGAGCAACGCACCGAGACGCAACACTAAAGGCCACGGCAGGGGTTGCTCAAGTCGTGGGTCGGATACGGCGGCTGGGTCTCGAGGTCGCCCTTCACAAGTCCGAGGCTCTGTGCTTCCACGGACCTCGGATGGGGCCACCTGCGGGATCCAGCCTACAGGTAGGGGGCGTCAGCATCGGCATCGAGCCCTCGATGAAGTATCTGGGGCTCGTACTCGATGGCCGGTGGAACTTCGGACATCACTTCCGAAGTTTGGTCCCAAAACTGAGGGGGGTGTCAGCTGCACTCGCACGGCTGATGCCCAACATCAGGGGACCCAACGCTCCCTGCAGGAGACTGTACCTGGGGATCGTGCGAAGTATGGCCCTATACGGGGCCCCCGTATGGGCGGAGACCCTGACGGCCAGTAATGTGGCTAGATTGCTGAGCCCACAGAGGGCGATGGCCGTCAGGGTGATAAGGGGATACCGCACGATGTCAGGTGAGGCGGCATGTCTCCTAGCCGGGACCCCTCCATGGGACCTGGAAGCGAGAGCCCTTGCGTCTCTATTTAAATGGCGCAAGGAGGCGCTGGAGCGGGGCCAATGGCCTGCGTCTCGAGAAATCGAGGCCCAGCGGTCCCAGCTCCACCAGGAAACCGTGGAGACATGGAAGGTGCGACTTGAGCAACCAAAGGGGGGATTCGCCACAATCGCGGCCGTCAGACCGGTCATGGACGAGTGGCTGGAGAGGAGACATGGTGCTCTCTCCTACCGGTTGTCACAGATGCTTACCGGGCACGGTAGCTTGGGTTTATCCACTTAGTTATACTATTAGTTATACGGTATAACAAAATGGACTGAAAAAGTCCAAATAGTTATACTGCTTAGTATAACTACGTGGATTCGATTAATTTGGGTTGTTTTAGTCCAAATAGTTATACTGCATAATATAACTACATGGATTCGATTAATTTGGGTTGTTTTAGTTCAAATAGTTATACTGCTTAGTATAACTACATGGATTCGATTAATTTGGGTTGTTTTAGTCCAGAAAGTTATACTGCTTAGTATAACTACATGGATTCGATTAATTTGGGTTGTTTTAGTCCAGAAAGTTATACTGCTGAGTATAACTAAATGGATTCGATTAATTTGGGTTGTTTTAGTCCCAAATAGTTATACTGGATCCGATTAATTTTGATCGGATTCATCCATTTAGTTATATTCGTAGATAAACAATCAACTTATAATATTTATGGGCATTTTATGTTCCAACACATTTGTAATTAAAGAAAAAGTGTATTTATGGGCTGAAGGAAATAATGGTGGGCAGTGTTGCCGTTATAAAAACTATTATTACTTATTTTATTAACTTTAACTGTCGGAAATATTTATTAAACATTTTATTTTGTTACATTTCTGTGTATGTGCTGCAGCTGCGAGAAATAAATGCATTTTCTTTCTTCTTTTCTTTTTCCTAAATAGTGAGTAAAATGCTATCGCACTGTTTCTAGAAAAGTGTCTTTTGTTATATTACCGTTAACTAATTGCATTTGTGCGTCTATTATCATCATGTCGTTGACTAAACTGCTTTCTTTTCCGTTCTCTTTACTTTCCCCGATATCGATAATAACATCTTCGGTATCTCCCAGAATCGCTTTCAAAAAATTGCATAATGCTTACATATTTCCTGGTTTTGCATGCTTGGTTTAAGTTCATATGCCATGCTTCAACTTGGTTAGTACTGCGATGCCACGATTTTATGAATTCATCACTCTTGAACGAGTAATTTTAGCATGGGATATGAACGACATGGTGATAATGGACGCACAAATACAATTAGTTAACGGAAAGAAAGAAAATGCATTTATTTCTCGCAGCTGCAGCACTTACACTGAAATGTAACAAAATAAAATGTTAAATAAATAATTCTAACAATTAAAGTTAATAAAATAAATAATAATAGTTTTTATAACGGCAACACAGCCCACCACTATCTCCTTCTGCCCATAAATACACTTTTTCTTTAATTACAAATGTGTTGGAACATAAAATGCCCATTAATATTATAAAGTGATTGTTTATTTACGAATATAACTAAATGGATGAATCCGATCAAAATTAATCGAATCGAATCGAAAATAAACAACCCAAATTAATCGAATCCATGTAGTTATACTAAGCAGTATAACTATTTGGACTAAAACAACCCAAATTAATCGAATCCATGTAGTTATACTAAGCAGTATAACTATTTGGACTAAAACAACCTAAATTAATCGAATCCATGTAGTTATATTATGCAGTATAACTATTTGGACTAAAACAACCCAAATTAATCGAATCCACGTAGTTATACTAAGCAGTATAACTATTGGGACTTTTTCAGTCCATTTTGTTATATCGTATAACTAATAGTATAACTAAGTGGATAAACCCGGTAGCTTCGGTAGGTACCTGTGGCGAAGACACCGGGAAACCACGGCCGGTTGTCAGCACTGCGGGGACCGCAGCGATGACACAGCGCTCCACACGCTGGTGGAGTGCACGGCGTGGGCGCAACAGCGCCAGGTCCTCGTAGTGGGTTTGGGCGTGGACACTCTCTCGCTCGAGACCATGGTGGGAGCCATGGTCTCCAGCGGGAGTAAGTGGGACTGCGCCGCCTCTTTCTGCGAGCAGGTCATGCTCGTGAAGGAGGCGGCGGGGCGGGAGCGGGAGAGAACTCTCCCACCCGAGTTCCGCAGTCGGCGGCTTGGGCGCCGCCGGCGTGTCTTCGCCGAAGACCATCGGCCTCCATGACCGGGGGCCTGAGGACGGTGAGTTGGCTGCTCATCGTCCTTACAGAAGCAGGCCCATGACGGCAGCGTGACGTGACGGACTCACGCACGCCTCCCCCTTCCTATGAAGCGGGATGATACCCGAAAACCCCCCATAGACGCGGGATAGCACCCGAACCACCCCCTAGACGAGGCCGCATTAAAGCCGTGGGTCTGTTGGGAGCCCTGGGACATCCTTCCGAGGGCTTACCCGGGGCTCCCAACTAGGCTGCTGGGCGATACCGTGGGGGTTTTAGTCGGTAGGAGTCCGGCATAACATCCATGAAGGATTTCCCCCACGGTCAAAAAAAAAAGGAGTGCTTGATGTAAGAAAGTTTGATTCCTGTCCAGTGCAAGTGTACATAATATCGTATCGTAGCATACACATCTGGCTAGACCTAGTGGCTAAATCATCGTAAATTAGTCATGGGTGTGGTCGTGAATTCGAATCCTGGTTCGACTGACTCTTAATACAAGTAATTTACTACAGTTTTAAAGTTAGACGACTTTGGCAGTCGCTTCAGTTTCGCAAAATCAGCGGTTATAATAGTACCGCGGACCCCAGACTCCAAGTTAAAAAGCTTTGGATGCGATGGAAGCTTAGGATGAAGAAAATAAGGTTTAACGAGACTACTAGTAATTTCGGTTCTTTTACCAATAAAGGAGAATGGGCACTTTTGTATGAGTTGTGTCCCTTGTAACTAGTAGCGACACATATAAACATGTTCATTTAGTCTCATCATCATCAACATAAAGACTCCTGATTGCATCCTAGGCCACGGTGTCCTCGGAGCTCAGGGTCCGCCAAGTTCATTTAGTCTATTTATAATTAAAAATGAAAGTTTTTTTTATCAGAAATTCGTGCAGATCCAAAGTTATAAGGGTGTAAGTACAGAATTTCCTCCATGATAGTAATACTCTAAATACTGGAAATAGTGATTATCATTCAATGGGAACGTTACATTATTTTTAAAATGATACAATACTGCAATAATTCAGAGATTTTCGAGAACTCGCTTGCCACACCCGGTAATAACAACGAACGGACTAAATTCACAACCAAACATATGGTATGAAGCGCCCATTCTTCCTTAAATAAGTATTTTTTTTTTTTATACAGGACACGTCAATTTGACTTCACCTCGCCTGATTTTAAGCTAAAGGCAAAGTCTCGGAAAGAGGGTCACCATCGTAAACATTTACCATGTTAACAGTGGTGGCACTCAGCTTGACGGCCTCATTAGATGCCTTTTCACGCCCCGCTTAAAGGACCCGGGACTGTAGGAAGAAGGAAACACGTGAGCTGGCAGGGAATTCCAGGTCTTAGTGGTGATTATATTTTCAAAATTTTACGGTAACTATAGTCATCTGTTCCCTCAAACCCCGGGAGAAAGTAGTGCCATATCCGTTAGTCAGCAGATGTAACATCAGGTGGTAACCTCACCTTGAGCCCAAAAATGGGCTTATTCCACTTTTCCCCGTTGACAATCCCCATTGATGGGGATTATTGAACTTTTTGTTCACTATTCCCCGTTGACGCAAAATTTTTGATTAATTTGATAAACTCTATTAGAACTAAAAAGTTCAATAATCCACATTAAAAAATTAAAAATATAGTATTTTATTATTAAAGTACCTAATGGGGATTAGTGAACTTTTTAGTTTTTTTGAATAACGGGGATTAGTGAACTAAAAAGTTCACTAATCCCCGTTATTCAAAAATTTTGCGCAACGGGGAATAGTGAACAAAAAGTTCGATAATCCCCATCAACGGGGATTGTCAACGGGGAAAAGTGGAATAAGCCCAAAAATGTACTTCCCTTACCTGGAAATCCCTGGTTCAAATAATACGATCCTCCTATAGAACTAAAAGGTCCCGTATAATAAGTAGTCTCGTCTATATAAATCACAGGACTTGTGCCATAGCCTTCTGGGAGAATTATCTGGTACTGAGTAATTGGAGCCGTCTCAATGTTCTGAAAAAATAAATATTGTCATCAACCAGGCAGAGTATGGATGGGGCATAAGAAGCGAAATTTGAATTGATTCAGGTGTGGCTCAGTAGCTCAGTCACAATCTATTTAAACCAAATTTCATCCTCCTTTATTTCAGCCTCCGTGGCGGGGCGGTAGTGAACGCGACTGCCACGCAGGAGGCGCAAGCTCGATTCCCGCTCAGTGCAAATATTTGTATCATGAATATGGCTATTTGCATTGGTCTGGGTGTTTCTATGTATAATATGTATGTATTTACAACAAAAAATTTAAATATATGTTTATCCGCATTTTAGATTCCATAACACAAGCTAGTTAAGCTATGCTATGCTTACCATGGGTCTAGATAGCGTGTTTAGAATGTTGGAAAATATGTATTTATTTATTTATTTATTTACATCATAACATAACATAAACTCACGCCTGTATTCCCCGAAGGGGTAGGCAGAAGTGCTAGCACCCACATTTCGCCAGTTTATGTTTAGGTCCCAATGTAATAGGTGGCGAGCCTATTGCCATTAACTGGGCACTTATAAACCTGCGATAAATACACACATAACTTCGAAAAGCAGTAAAACCTGGGATCGAACCCGAGACCTCGTCTCAGCAGTCCATCACCCATACCACTAGGCTACCGCAGTTATTTATCAGCATAATTAAATTATGACTAACTTTCATTATAAACTTTCATCCCATATTTAGTACTAGAATTGATATTATTACAGGAGCAACTGTCGGTTGTCTGATCCCACAACCTCCATATTGGTGTGTCACCAGAGCCTCGTCCATCAGTCAGTAGGATAAGGAACAAAATCTACTTACCGCCAGTAAGGGTAATTCCTCAACAGGAATATACGCGATTATGTAATCGCGAGCTGGGGCATTGAGGGCATGCTGAAATTTTTATGACATTATAATTTAATTATTTTATTGATTACAAACCTTGACTTTTAAGGCTCAATTAAGACTCAATACTCAATATAGCGATCAAACAAATTCAACAACACAAGAAAAAAGAGAACATTTAAAAAAAGTTGTTTTCAGAACCGTTGATCGAACAGAACCAAAGATTTTTCTAAAATATTAAATTTCTAATGTTCATTTACAATGTTGTCATACATAAAACATATATAAACAAAACTGAAGGTTTAAAAACAAATAAGAAACGAATACACAACACAATTGTCTACTTACTTGCAAACTGAGCACTTGAACTAATAAAAATAACCAGAGATTCATATTTGTAATTGAACCACTAACACACAAAACACGAGCCTATGTGATGACCTACTTTTAAAGGAACACCTGCATTATCACTTAACATAATTTCCTTGAAATATTTCATATTGCAATATATAAAAACAATACGTTTGTACGTATGTTCACTTATTTAATTCTTTATACAAAGCATGACTTTCATTATCCGGGACATAGGAGATAAAATGAAGGACACATTTTGAGGAAGCTGATAGGCTACGAGGGTATCAAATGTCTGGCCGACATTGCCATTTACCTGCTAGGTCACAGAAGGGTATAGCTCAAAAAGAGGAGATGCGTGCCAGTGGTCTTACTTCCATAAATGCCCAAGACTGTGCAAAGTAAAGGAGGAAAAACTAAAAGGCGTACACTGGTTCGTGAAAGCCTTGGATGCAATCAGGAAAATGCATGACCAAGTTTCTCTAAAGTCTTTGAAAAGTATATTTATAACCAAATTAATAAATATGTGGAGAAAAATTTCATCTTAGCTATCGAGCAAAAAGGGTTTAGGCAGACCCATAGACGCGGGATAGCACCCGAACCACCCTCAAGGCGAGTCCGCAACTAGTCTAGTTGGAGTCCTGGGACATCCTTCCGAGGGCTTACCCGGGGCTCCCATCCATAGGCTTCTGGGCGTTACCGTGGGGGTTTTTAGTCGGTAGGAGTCCAGCATAACATCCATGAAGGAATTTCCCCCACGGTTGAAAAAAAAAAGGGTTTAGGCAGAAGAAGAGAATAAATAGAGTTTATGATGAACATATTTCAAATCTTATTTTATGCTGATTTCCAATTAATGTTCGTCGGAGAATTACAGACAAAACCAAATGAAACAATAATACTTTGATACAAAGAATACGTGACGAAAATAAAATGTGCAATTTATCGGTGAAATGTTGCAATACATAAATATACACACATTTATTAAATTAACCTTTGTTTAGTCTCATGAGTCATAAAGAAACAGAAAGATCCTTGACTTCAGATAATGTTATTGAGGATTTTTCTACTTTGTATTCTGCACTGATAGCACAGAAACTCTCTGTTCTCCCTATTGCACATTCCTGTTACTATTTTTGCATCTGTGGCAATCTTCATGTCTGAGACATCGCATATAATAGGTGACGTACACATTGGACCAACGACTGGCCCATCGTTAGCTATCAGATACTTGGCCTAGCGCGCCAAGATCCTTTGATATGTGCACGAAAAAGCGATACTATTCGGCAAGCTCGCCAGCTTTGGTGCCAACTACCAACATAGCACCAATTGCTGTACATGTTGGGCCAACGTGCATGCCCAGTACATTGCCCCAATGTGTAATACAGCAGGCCACATTTTGCGGTAACCTGTTATTTCATTCAAAAATCCCCTGGCAGTTACACCAGATTCGAACTGATTAAAATCTGCATACTGTCTTGGGTCTTCAAGTGTGTAAGGTGGCTTATTAGGCATTGCATTCGCACCCCGGTTGAACTAAGTTCATTCCCGATTTGGAGATGACCCCCTCGAATTTGGGACCCACATGACAGTCACTGTCTTGCCCTCAAAAAAAAGGTGTTTAGCGGTGACTAAAAAGAGGTGAAGCTGCAAAAGATAGGATAATAAAATAAAATACTACTGTAACAAAATTGTTTATTACATTTTCAGTTTCTTCAATAACAATCTCTTTTACAAAAGCTGTCGCATTAATTTTGTGATGTCATATGTTTTTTTCTTTCTCACTCTCTTCCCGGCAATTCATTTCATCCATTTGGCTATATCCTAGACTTTATCGACATAATTTCCTTATAAAAAACTCATAATTTATTTATTTAATTACGATAAAAACTTAAATACTATAAACAATTAAAATATACCGTATTAATACCTCTCATAAGGGATTATTTAATAATGTAATCGTTTCTGTAATGCCGGCAATCGGTAATCCATTCAATAGTGGCCAATTCCCGAACCCTTCTATTTGCAGATTGTTTATGATTGGCTGATTTGCAAATTGCATGTTTGACAATTCTGGCAATACATTTTGTAGTACATTATATTTTGGGGGCAAATTGGCAAATGTATAATCATTTCGCCAGTTATTTGAAATGGGCAAAGTATTTGAAATCGGCATATTACTGAAAATTGGTAAATTATTTGTAATTGGCAAATTATTTGTAATTGGCAAATTATTTGTAATTGGCATATTACTGAAAATGGGTAAATTATTTGAAATGGGTAAATTATTCGAAATGGGCAAATTATTTGTAATTGGCAAACTATTTGTAATTGGAAAATTAACTGGGAAGTTATTGGCAAAGGCGACATTATTGGAAAATTGTAAACTAGTAGAAAGTGGTTCGTTAGCTAATGGCAATCCATTCGTCAGTATTCCTTCACCAAAATTAGATCCTGAACCACTGTTACAAGAACCTATGTTGTTAATTAATTCATCTATCGGTATATTATTCACATTTTGTACAATGTGCGGCAGTATATTGCCATTAAATGTAAAAGGATTGTTAATATCGTTTCCTTGCGGTGCATAATTTTGAACAGTATTAGCAATAGGAATATTGTGATTGTGAATTGGCAATCCATTATTATTATTAACTATACCATGTTCTTTCTGAAAATTACTTAACACTTGTGCTTCATTGTTTAGTAAATTATTTGACATCGGCAGTCCATTTTGCAAACAATTATAAGGCAAATTATTGGCAAAAGGTACATTAAATGCATTTCTTAATCTATTACCAATAGCTATATTATTTTGTGTTAAAGTATTTACTCCATTTGATGCTAACATATTATTGGCAGACAATAAGTTGTTCATATTATATTGATTTTGAACGTCATTAGCGATTGGCAAATTATTTTGTTGCAAATTTGCCACTCTGTTAGGTAAAAATATGTTGTTGTCATTTGCAATATTATTGTTTACTGGCAAATTTTGATTGTTGGCTAAATTACAAGAACGTGTTGATATTAGATGGGCAGAATTCAGTGGCAAAATATCCGAAGTCCTTTGTATTGCGTTTGCAAATGATATGCGGTTGATATTAGGTGACGAATTGACAGGACCTACATTATTTACAAATCTATTTATATCTTGAATATTATTATAAATGTTTTGTTGGTTATATCTATTTAGCAATATATTGCTTACGGGCACATTATTATTACCAAATGATACACCATTTTGTAGTTTATTATTTGAACACGGCAAATTCTTATTATCTGGCACGTTGTTATAATTTGCAATATTTTTGAGCGGTGGAATATTATTCAATGGTAATCTGTTATTGTTTATGTCATTTCTATTCTGTATTAATCTATCAATTGGCATATTATTGACGTATTGATTTGGCATATTGATGGAATTTTGTATCATGATATTTGCATCGGGCAATTCATTGCCACAAGGTAAATTTGCCAAATTGTTGACTGACAGTGGCGAGTTGTTGATTTGTCTTGTACATCTTCCTGTGTTTGCTTGTGATGGGTAGTATACATTGTGATGTAAGACTTGGGATAGTGTTATCTGTGAACAAAGGATAATATTAATTTGATTAGAAATATGTAAAACTATATAAACAACAAACGTCATAGCTACGGAGTCGCTGGAACAACTGGGCGAAATGCTGCAATGCCTAAATGGTACTTCTCGACGCGTCGGCCTCAGTGTAAACTTGGATAAAACCAAGATAATGTTCAATGAACATGTTGCACCGAGACCGATTGCCATTGAAGGGGCGACGCGCGAAGTTGTGCAAAAATATGTATACCTGGGCCAGGTAATCCAGCTCGGTAAAAACAACTTCGAGAAAGAACTAGCCAGAAGGATCCAACTGGGTTGGGCAGCATATCGCAAACTACATCAAGTCTTCTCTTCTACCCTACCGCAATGCCTGAAATCAATGGTCTTTGACCAGTGCGTCCTACCTGTTATGACTTACAGTGCTGAAACGTGGACACTGACGGTAGGGCTAGTCTTTATCCTTGAAGTTTCTTTCATCCGAGAAATGCCCACTAGTTTCTCGCGGATTTATAATAATAATAATAATAAATAAATATTCCACAACATTCTACACAACGCTATCTAGACCCATGGTAAGCATAGCTTAACTAGCTTGTGTTATGGAATCTAGAATGCGGATAAACGAGCGGAAAAATTCGATCTGCCTTAATTTTTTTTTTGCGTGGAACCTCAAACTTGGAACTTCAAAAATCAAACCTCATAGGTATGTGAAGGATTCGTGTATACCTACCCATATGCATTCATTACAAACATACTCTACTCTAATCCTAGTGGTTACGGCATTTCCTCTGTAAGGTATTAATTCACTTTTTCTTATGTATTCAATTTGTAGTAAGCACGCATAATCTATATTTATATAAATCAATTGCTGTTCTTAGGTCTCGCTAAAACTCGAAAACGACTGAAGGAATTTATCTTATCTTGGTCTTGAAATGTTCGTGTATGTCTAGGGAAGGTTTACAAGGTGAGAAATTTCGAATAATTGCCGGGAACCGACATCCACGCGGGCGGAGCTGGGGCAAAAGCTAGTGCTTTTTCATTTCATTTCATTTCATTTCAGTCTATTACCCATACCACTAGGCTACCACTAGGACTTTTTTATACTATGTAATATAAGCCAAAATAATAAACAAATTACCTGCACACACAGTAATTGTATCAAAACACAAATGTCAAACCACATTTTTATATAATTATCGCATAACTTGATACTTCCAAACTCAGTGACAGTTATTAAAATGAATAAAATGATTCCAATAATTCTTATATCGTTTATCAAAATATTATTGGACGGATTGAGAAATATTTTTATCTTAAACGTCTGTAATCAGTAATACGTGATTAAATTGACATCAAGAGAAGAAAGTGTACAGTCAATGATAAAAACAGTCATCATTATCATCATGGAGACGTATTTATCCTGATATAATTACGGACATCTTGCCTATACACAGGTACATGTATAGGCAAGTTGCCCGTACAAAATAAATATTCCACAACATTCCACACAACTCTATCTAGACCCATGGTAGGCATTGATTAACTAGGTTGTGTTATGGAATCTAGAATGCGGATAAATATACTTAGATACTATTTTTGTAAATACATACATACTATACATAAAAACACCCCTAGACCAATGCAAATAGCCCAAGCATACAAATATTTGCACTGAGCGGGAATCGAACCCGCGCCTCCTGCGTAGCGGTCGCATTTACTACCACCACGCCACGGAAGCTGTGAAAGTAATGATAAATAAGCAAATAATTTTTCATCCCTTCTATTCGTAAAATGTCACTTTACTGTCACGGTAGCGGGGAGCAAAATAGCTCTTTTCTGTTCAGAGCCAAGCAGCGGGCCGGCAAAGTGATTTGAATTTGGAACATTAACATTCATAGAAATCGAATGCAAATTGTACGGATTACTGGCTGGTACGTGTCGGCTGCGAAGCGCGGTGTGACCTGTGCTAACTAAAAAAAAACAAAGAGCGCCAATTACCTCTCTGTTCTTGTAATTAGTACATACCTATTTAAGTTGTATTTTGCAACATAATATGAGTTCTACGTCGAGTTATGAAAGTGACAATGCATTAACTCCTGAAACAATTATTACAGAAGCTAACAACGCCGTACAAAACTTGTTGCCCACGAAATCTCGGGAGAAATATTTTCTCATAGAACGGTGATGAAAAGTAGAGCGTATAACTCGGGAGCGAATTATTTTTCCCTCGGGCGCTGTACTTTGAATCCCTCGCTATGCTCGGGATTCTATTCTAGAATCCTTCGCTTCGCTCTTGATTCAAAGTAGCGCCCTCGCCGTAAAAATACTACTTCGCTCCCTTGTTATACAATCTACTATTTCGATCATTTCTAGATTTCCAGTTGAACAGAAATTTGGCATACAAATTTAGTTTGTATCAGAATGTATTATGGGTCAGCCTGGGTGCGAGGGATATGTCGATGACAACCTCACCTCCGACCTAGCACCACGACCCACAGTCGGCGTGTGGTTTTAGTCGGTTCGAGCCCGACATAACCTCCTCTTCCGGCTCCGGCAGGGGGGGTATCCGAGAGGATGTTCGCACGAAAAAAAAGGATCAGAATGTATTAATATGATACCATGAAGCTGGTCTGGATAGAGCTTTTCCCAGTCACAGGAACTCCTAAACTCATTATCATCATCAAGGAGACGTATTTTCCTGATTGCATCCGAGGTTAGAGTGAACTTGGAACTCAGTGTCCGCCTCCCGGCTCTTCTTCCTCCACTTCGCACCATATTGAGCGTTCATAATAGTGAGACCATTCACACGCATGTCTCCCTCAATGACGTCAAGTCAGGCCTGCCTCTCCTACCGGGGTGCCATTCTCCGAAGACTGGCCCCTAAATTGAAGGACACAGCTGCCGCCTTGGGGCGGCTGCTGCCCAACATGAGGGGGCCGGATGACTCCTGCAGGAGACTCTACGCGGGAGTCGTGCGGTCTATGGCCCTATATGGGTGCCCAATATGGGCGGACACCCTGACGGTCCACAATGCGCGTCTGCTGCGTGGGCCGCAGCGTGTAATGGCCAGCAGAGCCATTAGGGGGTACCGCACGATATCCTTCGAGGCGGCGAGTCTCCTTGCCGGATCCCTACCGTGGAACCTGGATGCGAGAGCCCTTTCGATGCTATATCGGTATCGAAAGGAGGCGCGGGAGCAGGGACGGGAACCCGAGCCTGATGAAATTCGGGCCGTGAGGTCTCAGCTCCACAGGGACATGGTAGCGGAATGGGAGCTACGACTTGGGCGACCAAGCGCAGGGCACGCCGTAATAGCGGCGGTAAGACCCATCATGGAGGAGTGGCTAGAGAGGCCACACGGCAGCCTCTCGTACCGGCTGACGCAGGTGATCACCGGACACGGGTGTTTCGGGAGTTACCTGTGTCGGATCCGGAAGGAGCCAACGTCCGAGTGCCATCACTGTGATGCGAGCGAGGACACGGAGCTGCACACGCTGACCGAGTGCCCGGCGTGGGACACGCCGAGGCGGGTCCTAGTGGCGGCTCTGGGGGTGGGAGTCCTCACACTCGCCACGTTGCTCACAGCGATGGTACGATGCGCGAACGCTTGGGGTGCGGCTGTCTCCTTCTGCGAGCAAGTAATGCTCGAGAAGGAGGCGGCCGGTCGGGTCCGGACCAGACTCCGGGCCCGGGAAGCCCGCGCAGAGCGAAGACGAACCGGACGTCGGAGGTCGCAGAACGACCTCCGTCCTCCATGAGCGCTGGCCTGGGGGTGACCGGTGGAGCCACCTGTCACCCTAGCAGAAGCAGGCCGCGGCGGCGGCGCAAAATGCGCCTCCCCGTAGTAAGATTTACGGATAATAATCGGTAGGAGCAATGAAACCTCGATAGCCGGTAAGACAGACTGGTTTATTTCCAAATACCTTAGACTAGTACAATATATTAAATAACCAAATACCCTACACCTCCCCCTTTAAATTTCTATATAATATGTGAAAATAAACATAAGTATACAAATGCAACAGAATGTTACTTCTACATAATAGGTACCGTAGCGGATCTACAAAATATTATTTTCTCAATTAACTATTTTTTATTATTTTTTTACAAACTATGCATGCCATATTTATTGACAAAGTACAATTTTTCAGATTGGTTACACAATTTAACCTCCGTAATTTAAAAGTCTTTAACACTTGGGGTATTTACCCATTTACGTTTAGGTCGTTCTTTGCAGATCAGGGATGGTTCCGGATTCGTATTTTGTTCATAACTAATTACATGACCTTTAGACTCGCTTGTACTTATGTCTAGAGTGTCAGCAACGTTAGGCTCGGTACACGTTTCACTGGCGGAGGGCACATCATCAGAGGTTTCTGGTAACTCCGTATCAGTGATTGCTGTATTAGCTAACGAATATCGCGAAACCCGTTTCTTAAGTGGTAGCAGCTGATCAATATGGCGCTTCCACTCACAACCGTTGGACAGTCGTACTTTATACGAGAGGGGCGCATCTCGTCCGACCACGGTGGCCGGTGCCCACTTGTCAGCGCGTTTACTATAATCCCGAGCCAGGACTTGGTCACCGAGATCTGCATGCCGTTCAGTGCCAGGCCGAGAGCGGCCTGCGCGCTCTGCTGATGCTTCTACCGCACGCTCGGTAGAAGGTTTAAGGATATCTAGGCGACCACGAAGTCGCCTACCAAACATAGCTACGGCAGGGGCCACGCCTGTAGTGGCATGTTCGCAATTTCTATATTGGAATAGAAATTTGGAGATAGCCGCCTGGACGTCTACACCTTCATGCAATGCTTTTTTCATAGCTCGTTTGACTAATTTAACGGCATTTTCGGCGGCGCCATTACCCGCTGCCCTATAGGGACTGGTTATTGTATGGTTGACTAAATTTTTATTTAAATAACTACTAAATTCAGATGAGTTGAATGGAGGGCCACCGTCACTTACAATGTGTGATGGAATGCCGAAACGAGCAAAAAGTTCACGAAGTTTCAATATAGTCGAGTTAGCGTTAGTACTAGACATACGCTGAACCTCGATCCATTTACTATGCGCATCAATCGTAATTAAATAATACGTATTTTGGAATACCGCGAAATCTATATTCAATCGTTGCCACGGTCTGCTCGGGAAGGCCCACGGATGCAGCTGGGCGCGCGGCGGTGCGTCACGCTGCTGTAAGCAAGCGCTGCACTCGCGACACAGCGCTTCAATTGCTGCGTCTAGTTGGGGCCAATATACGTAGCTGCGTGAAAGGTTCTTCATTTTTACAATACCCAAGTGGCCCTCATGTAACTCATTAAGAACTCGTTGTCTTAACAACTTCGGTATAACAACCCTATGGTTATATAATATACATCCTCTATCTATAGAAAGGCACTCCTTCCGATAAAAATATGGTTTCTCATCATTATTTGTTACCGATGTGGGCCATCCGCTAATGACGTATTCATAAATATTTTTTAGAATAATATCTTTTTGTGTATTTTCCGCTACATCTTTAGCGCTAATTGGAAAAGATTCCTCAACATAATTAATATACGAAACCGCATCCATCCCCGTTTGTTTGCGTTCGTACGGCAGTGGTAGACGTGACAAAGCGTCAACATTCCCGTTATCCCTCGACTTTACGAATTCAATAGTGAAATCGTACGCAGCCAGTTTCGTTGCATATCTCTGCAACCGACTTGCGGCCGTTTGTGGCAACCCTAACTTAGGCCCGAATATAAAGGTTAAGGGCTTATGGTCAGTTTTAATTATAAAATGACGACCATAAAGGTATTGATGGTGTTTTATTACGCCACTAATTATGGCCAGCGCTTCTTTATCTAGCTGACTGTACGAGCGCTCAGCTGAATTCAATGTACGCGATGCGAAACAAATAGGCCGTTCGTCTCCATTGGGGTAACGGTGAGAGAGCACACTACCAAGGCCGTACGAGCTGCTATCCACTGCTAACACCAAAGGTAGCTCTGGGTTATAATGCACTAAAATTTTGCTATCTAAAATAGCCGCCTTAACTTGTTGAAAACTAGAATCACAATCATCAGACCACTCCCAAAAAGAATTTTTACGCAGCAATTTATGTAAAGGATACAACATAGTACTCAAATTAGAAATAAACTTAGCATAATAATTTACCATCCCTAGAAAAGATTTAAGTTGCGTGACGTCACTAGGTCGCGGCGCGTCGACAATCGCTTTAACTTTGTTATGGTCTGGGTGTAACCCATGCTTATCGATAACAAACCCAACATAGGTAATACTGTCTTGTAAAAATTCACATTTATTTAATTTAATTCTAAGACCAACCTCACGCAACCGACATAATAGGGCTTTCAAATTAGCGATATGGTCCGCCCGCGTGGGGCCCGTGCATGCGATATCATCAAAGAAGACAGCCACTCCCTTGAGCCCTTTGACTGTTTCTTCCATGAATTTTTGAAAATTTTCTGGAACGCAACAGAGACCAAATGGGGTCCTAGTATATAAATAGGTACCTACGTGCGTTGTGATGGCAGTACATGCCTGAGAGTCTTCTTCTAACATCAATTGTTGGTACGCGTTGGTGAGATCGATTTTAGAGAACTGTTCTCCACCACTTAATGCCGCGAACAGTTCCTCGATTCGCGGCAGAGGGTACGGTTCGCGCATGAGTTTGGGATTGACCGTAACCTTGTAGTCACCGCATATTCGTATTTCACCATTCTTCTT
Source organism: Eilema sororculum (assembly GCA_914829495.1). Taxonomy (NCBI): domain Eukaryota; kingdom Metazoa; phylum Arthropoda; class Insecta; order Lepidoptera; family Erebidae; genus Eilema; species Eilema sororculum. Next base: position 3,426,927 of record OU618560.1, on the reverse strand, counting down.
GATGACAGGTACAATGGGCGTCCCATAATCCGAATAGTCAACCTTGCGAATGGTACCCTCGGCCTCGAGCCGCTGCAGCTCGCGCTCCACAGGTTTACGTAACGCTAGCGGCAACGATCGCGCTTTAATAAACACGGGATTTTTATCCATTAATTTCAGAGACAATTTTTTTATGCATGTTCCTAATCCCGGGGCGAACACAGTCGGAAATTCACGTCGTAAAATATCTACTAAATTGTTGTCGCTAATGTTAAATAAAAAATCATTAATGTTTATCTTGCTAATACGTAACTTTGTAAGCCAAGATCTACCTAACAGTGGTGGCCCACCGTCTTTAATGATAAATAATTTTAACTTTTCCGCCGTGTGTTCCCCGAGGACAACATTCACATAGATATATCCTACCGGTTGTATCACAGTGCCGACATAGGAATATAAAGTAACGTTATTGCTAATAACGGACATATCTGAAAAATACTTATTAAAATAATTTAAACTGATAGTCGACAACTGACTGCCAGTGTCCAGTTCAAAGTTTACCTCTCGACGGTTCACCAGGGCCGTAACTATATACGGTATATCGTTTTTCCCGCACACGTTCAGGTTATAGAAGTCGCACTCCGATTCATCGCTATGACTATTGTCTAGAAAGTTATTCATACGTTTTTGTGTCGAAACCGCCTTATTATTGTCGCGCGTCACACTTTTACACATCACCTTAATATGGCCCTTTTGCCCACACGCATCACACCAATAGTTTTTAAAACGGCACATCTCCTGCCGATGCTCTCTGCCACACCGCCAACAACTTCGTGCGCCCGCGCCGGCCGATGACGTCTCGTTAGACGAGCGACCGTCGCTCGCGGAGCGGCCAGGCGCGCGCGGGCGGGCCGGCCGCGCTGGCGCCGCCGTACCTACTCGATGCAACGCCTCGGGCGCGCGGTGCGCGCCGCCTGTCGCCAGCGACGGTTCGCCCGCTGCGTTCGCAACGCTGGTCTGTGCATGTCGTTCGGCCGCTTCCAGCGCTAACGCCAATTCTACCGCCTTCTTGTATGTTACTGTTGGTTCCGCAAAAATACGCGATCTCATTTCGTCGTTAACCAGGCCTGAAACGAACTGATCGCGGAGATTTTCTTCAAGCACGGTACTGAAATTACACGTTGATGCTAAATGTTTAAGTGCCTGTAAATATTCACTCAAAGATTCTCCAATATTTTGCCGCCTCTGACGGAATACGTGGCGCTCTGCGATTTCCGACCGTTTGGGTTCAAGATGGTCGCCGACAATTTTTACAAGCTCACTAAATGTTTTTGTCTCCGGGTGGTTAGGGGCACATAAATCACACATCAAATCATATGTCGCTGGCCCCACTAGAGTCACCAAAGTGGCTACACGCAGTTCCGTCTTAATATCATTTAAAGACATAAACTGCTCCACGCGTCTAATATACGCCAACCACTTTTTACTCGCTAGGTCAAACTGTTCGATCTTTCCGATTGGCATTTTAACTATTCACTATTATTACACTATTTACTAAAAAATACTGCACAATTGCACTAATTTTCTCGTCGCCAGTAAGATTTACGGATAATAATCGGTAGGAGCAATGAAACCTCGATAGCCGGTAAGACAGACTGGTTTATTTCCAAATACCTTAGACTAGTACAATATATTAAATAACCAAATACCCTACACCCGTAACCGGGGCTAGATGGGGACACTGTGGTCCCCACAACCCGAAGGGGGCCATCTTGATAGAGATGGTCCTGGGTCTGCCGGGGTGCGAGAGATATGCTCTTGGCAATCTCACCTCCGGCAACCAAGGACCCAAGACGGCGTGCGTTTTAGTCGGTTCGAGTCCGACATAACCGCCTCCACCGGCTCCGTGGGGGTGGTATCCGTGGGGATTTTTCGCACGATAAAAAAAAAAAAAAAAAAACCGGGGTGCCATTGCCAGCATAGCCTGGCGATATCCGCAAAACGTGACTGCACCACTGAAGACGACTCTCTTGCTTTTTATCTGCGATGTCACGGACATGAAGTGTTGATGTTCAATGAAGTTTAATATACCTAGTCATGTCTATACATTGGAGATATTCAAAATGTTGCTGGGTTACCTATATTCAGTTTATAACGATTCTGAAAGACAAAAAGAAATTCTGGCATTCTTCTCCGTATGTTCGCGATGGATTCATACACTGCTAAACGTATTTTAATGTGCTTTTTTTTTTTCAAATACAGTCAGACTTAAAACTGCCGTATATTTATTTGCATTTCACTGAGAAAAACTGGAGATATGACCCAAACATTAATCTTTTTTTTATTATTATAAACAATACCTACTTAGAACCGAAGTTACTAATATTCCCTCTAACCCCTCCAACTAAGCTAAATGCAGCTTGTGCTAGGAGTAGGTTCACGTCGATAGTGTAATGGCCAGGATTCGAACCCGGGTCCTCTCGATCGTACTCGATCTCGACTCCTTAACCATTAAGCTACCGACGCTGACATCATCGAAGTTGGATTTATTTGAACATTGAGCATTTAGCTAGTACCGAAAAAATATCCAGGTTATTGAATCACACCTGCCATTTTCCTTCTTGTGGTCTCCAGCTACTGAATATACAACCGAATTCGTTCGATAACTTCCTTAGCTTTGGGCAGAAAGATAATTTACGGTTTTGTATCAGTACATAAGCGCTTGAAAAGCTCCGACGCAGCTTCATGAAATCCATTCGGGCTACAGACAGTCCCCGCGGCGGGCGAGAGAGCAAAGTTGGGAAGATAAGCATCCTGTTCCTGCTGGTTTCATCAGACCAAGCGAGGACCTGCCACCTAGACAACACCTTCAGTGGCCAACCTGGAAGTTTCTAACCGCACCGGACCCAGGTAGGCCGCTGCAGGTAAAATATGGTGAAATGGGGCTTTATCGACCAGTCGTAAAAGTCCTACAATTGCGGGACCCAATCTCAGTCCATGTCACATTAGCTCTCCTGCTCGCTATGCCCCTCTACCTACTGACGACCTTTGTAGAGCAACGCTGTTGTTGTGGCTAATTTCTGGGCCGACAATATGCCCTTAGTAGAATCGAGGGCATATATTAATTTAAAAAATCTAGTCACTAAATGCCAGGCCCTCGATTCTATTAAGCTTAACTGCAACTGTCACTGCAAAAAATGACATTAAATTTTAGGCTTTATTTCTATGCGCCTAAAGTCCAAATTGAAATAAAAATAGTTTCATAACATTTTTTAAATTACTCTGCAAAAAGTCATTTAATTTTGAACTTTAAAAACATCGATTTAAAGTCTATTATTTAATGCCGTTTTTGCAGTGACCACAATGGTTTGGCTTTGGCAGAATCGAGGCCCATTGACTCGAAGAAGAAAGAAGAAGAACTTAATAAAGATAATACTTATGACACTGACTGTACCTTCTATTGAACCCCGAGTTCGGGGACTACATTCATGGTTCTTTTCAGGTTTCCATACCCAGAGGGTAAAGATGGAACAGCCTCTGTGGCGTGGCGGTAGTGCGCGCGACTGCCACGCAGGAGGCGCGGGTTCGATCCCCGCTCAGTGCAAATATTTGTATGCATGAATATGGCTATTTGCATTGGTCTGGGTGTTTCTATGTATAATATGTATGTATTTACAAAAAAAAGTATATAAGTATGTTTATCCGCATCCTAGATTCCATAACACAAGCTATAAAAGCTTACCATGGGTCTAGATAGCGTTGCACAGTGTTTCGACTAGAACAAGCTAGCTAGACAATATTATTTATTGGGGTATATTGCATCGTTTGGCTTTGTTATGGTGTATTAATACGGTTTCAGCACAGAAAACTCTATGGCTCGTCCATTGTGTTTTTGTATTTTAGACAGATGGAAGTAGTAATTGCATGAAAATTTAAAATATCGATTAAGTTGAAAACTTCGTTTAAAAACAATGACAAATGAAAATATTAGGTATCATGATTTAATGTGGAATTATATATAATTATAATATGGAAACACTGTGCGTTGTGTAGAATGTTGTGGAATATTTATTCATTTTATGGAACCATATTACTAAGACTCGTCTATCCGTGTGTCATCAGTCTGTATCTCATGAAATATCTAAACAGTTGAAATTTTTACAGATAATTATAAGTATTATTATTGCTGCTATAACTAAGTACAATTACTAAAAACAGAGACGGTACGGAACCCCTCGTGTGGCAGTCCGACTCGCACATAGTTGTTTTTTTATGCTTGAAATACGAGAAATGATATTATGAATCTCATAATATTTCAAGCATTGGAACTTTTTTTTAACAATAAAGTATGCTAACTATACAAATCAAATAGGTACATTAGGAAAAATTAATCCTCTTGGATGGGACTCGAACCCCCGATCAATCCCTTAGAGGGGGTATGCCTTGACCAACTAGGCCACCGAGACACGCCCGATGTGATTCAAATTTCCCTTCTATTTTTATCCGTCTTTAATGCGACGGTGCAGTCATCCACCGATGTTCTTACGAACTATCGGAACCAATGAATGACGGAAACATAGATTTTGATAACGCCGCGCAAATATTTGAATGATTTATAAATCATTGAGTATGCTAACTATACAAATCAAATATTTTTTTTTAAAACCAAGCATTTTTAAAACCCAAATCCGATCCCACCCTCAAATCCCTCCCATTCGATCAAACTAAACCCCAATCAACCCAAATTACTGAGGTTTAGTTGAGTTCAGATTGAAGCAGATACGAGTATGGCTTAAGTGTACCACCTGGCTGGCTGGGTGGCTTTGGAGGACTGGTACGCGAAAGACGTCGACCACCAACATTAAGAGTTGAGGGCCAGTTCCTAAAATATAGTAGAATGTAGTAAAAATATAATAGAGGGTGCAACGGGAACCGAAGTTCGCCTGGTCAGCTAGTAAGTTTAAAATAAAATATACTATACACCAACGCATAAGAGGACGTCATCAAGACTCTGGATGGAAGTGGGAGACTCTGGATAGTACCTACCTAGTTTTATTATTAACTCGCACTTTATGATTTTCAGATTAAGAAAATTTCAAATGGATCTGCGGTAGCCTAGTGGTATGGGTAATGGACTGAGACGAGGTCTCGGGTTCGATCCCAGGTTTACCATGGAACACACCAATGACTTTTCGATGCTTTTCGAAGTTATGTTTGTATTTATCGCAGGTTTATAAGTGCCCGGTTAATGGCAATAGGCTCGCCACCTCGCCAGCTATCGCACATTGGGACCAGTGGCGTAGCTATGGGTGGGCAAGGCGGTGTCACGCACCGGGGCCCTCAAGCTTAGAGGGCCCCCAAGCTCAATGGCCCGTCGCGCGTCGGGCCCAGCGCAAACTAGTACCTCAACCTCATATGGCTCTAGCAAAAAAATCTCACTTTCGGAATGTAAAAATTGGGTTGCAACAAAATCCTAATCAAGGCAATTCATTTGAAATAACTGTAGGACATTGTGTTTGTACAGTATTGCAACCTTGAAAAATTCGTCATCACGTTTAAAGCCAGAGAGCTTAGGGGGGCCCAAAGCTTTAACAATTCTCGTACCTATTCAACCTGTGAAAACTTCTCCGATTTTCGAAATGTAAGTGTATAAAATACGTTGCAACGTATTTTATATGGGGTCTTTCGTCGATTCACACCACAAGCTGTTCGCACCATGGTGTGAATCGCACAACGCCGCTTTTTGAAGTGGTCGATTCGAACCAATGGTGTGAATCGCACCACGCCATTTTTTGAAGTGGTCGTTTCGCACCACGGTAAGAAAATCCAATGCGATCTTTGGACTTATTATACTAAAGAGAACCATTTGGTATCATTCAGGAAACAGGTCTTTTATTGCTGAAATTGCAGTTATTTCGAAGTCCATTGAAAAGTGCGTAGGATCCCATTCGTTGATTTGACTTTTTATTAGCTGGAAGAAAATGTCACCCGTGTCCCGTTTTCTATCCGGAAGCAGAGCATATAGTACAGGAACTACGTTTATGAATTCTTCGTTACTGCCTATATCCGCATGCAGAGTGTATAATTGGTGAAAACCTTTGGGACATATCTTAAATGTGCCGTCGACAAAAAAATGTTTCGATGTTTTTAAATAGTGTCTCATTTCTTTTTTTCCAAAAATGATGATGCACTTGTTTTTATATGCATAATCAGCAAAAATCAACTCTTCATATTTTTTCGGTATTTCGAAATCCTTGGCTTTATTAAAAATCAGTCTGTTAGCACCTAGTGCTTTGTTCCTTTGACGGTATAGTCGGTTCTTCACATTTTTAAATTGTGGTAATGAATTTAATAAATTTATTCCTTTATCGGCAAGAACTACCATCGACTCTTCGAAAACTTGCATTACTGGCTTATTGACGTTGTTTTCAACATTTTCAGTAAGGAAATGCATCTGCCTATCTATATCAATCACTGCTTGATCTTTAGAAGAATGATTATGTACAGTCTCATGTACTATTGCAAATGGGGATGGGGTGACTTTGAGTATTGCATTACACTTGTTTGAATCTTTTTTGACACTCCGCTATACCTCAGAACCGTCCTTGTTATTCCGTTTCCAGATGTAATTGTAGCCATCTCGACACAGCATACGGCGACCTCTCTTGGTTCTTTGGAACTCAGCACCATGTGAAGTTGACGGTTCTTCAGACATTTTAATATTGTAAAACCGATACCTATAAAATAAGAAAATGTATTGAAATTCAGGTTCTCAAGCTAAACATATTCAAACCTTGTCAAAACCAAAAAGTGCACTTTAATACGGGTAAGTAATTGAAGAAGATAGAAGAAGAAGAATAGAAGATATAGATAGATAAAAGAAATCACATTTTAGTCTAATCAGTCATTTATTTATTTTTTATTTATTTATTTTTTATACAGGACACGTCAATTTGACTTCACCTCGCCTGATGTTAAGCTAAAGGCAAAGTCTCGGAAAGAGGGTCACCATCGTAAACATTTACCATGTTAACAGTGGTGGCACTCAGCTTGACGGCCTCATTAGATGCCTTTTCACGCCCCGTTTAAAGGACCCAGGACTGTAGGAAGAAGGAAACACGTGAACTGGCAGGGAATTCCAGGCCTTAGTGGTGCGGCATAGGAATGAATCACTGAAACGCTTGGTTCTAGCAGGTATACTCTGCACCGTAAATGGATGACATCTTAGCCCTGCACGTGTCGTCCTGTGAAGGAAAGGGGAGGGTGGGACTAATTGGAAGAGCTCGTCAGAACATTCACCATGGTAGAGACGGTAGAAAACTGCCAAAGACGCAACATCTCTACGCATCTGCAAAGGCTCGAGGGTGTTCGTGACCTCAGGATCCCCAATAATGCGGACCGCACGTCGCTGCAACCTGTCGAGAGCATCTAATAAGTACTTTGCGGAGCCGTCCCAGAGATGTGAGCAGTATTCCACGCAGGAACGAATTTGGGTCTTATATAGAAGACACCGCTGCTCCGGCGTGAAAAAACGTCTCACTCTGTTCAGGACTCCGAGTTTACGCGAGGCTGATTTGATGATACTCTCGATATAGTTTTTGTTATTCAGTTTGCAGCGAACATCCATACCGAGGATAGTGAGGTGATCCTGCAGTGGCAGTGGTGTGCTCTGAAGAGTGGGAAGGGGAAGGAAAGGAGATACCTTTGCTGTAAACGCACATGCCTGGGTCTTCTTGGCATTGAACTCGACCAGGTTCCTAGCGCCCCATTGAGAAATGTGGTCCAGGATCCGGTCCAGCTCAGTGACAAGAAGCTGCCTTTTTTCCGCGATATCAGACTGCTTGGCCGCAGGATGTGCGTAATAACTCCCGTGTAAGGTGCTGTCGTCTGCATAGCAGTGAATGTTTCCGTTACAGAGCATGTCATTGATATGCAGAAGGAAGAGAGTGGGAGATAAGACGGAACCCTGCGGCACGCCAGCATTTACCTGCAAGAACTCCGAAGCTCGTCCATCACAAAGGACGCGAATACGGCGCCCCTGCAGGAAGCTTGCAACCCAGTTACACAGTCTAGGAGGCAGGCCGAAGGCTGGTAGCTTGGAAAGAAGCGATTTGTGCCATACCCTATCGAAAATCTTAGTTTGAGTTTAAATTTTTAACACTTAAATAAATCTACGGAGATCGATTATGTGTAGCTTAGGCACTTAGTTTTTAAAAGATAATCATACGTCATTTAGACTCCAACACCTTTTGTATTGCGAAAACGGGAATACTAACTTCTATGTCACGACCGCCGCCACTCGATACCTCCGCCCGGTAACTGATGACAGGAATCGTCGTAAAGCACTGCGCCAGATTTGGACGAATTAGAGAGAGACAGCAATATTTCCAAACACACTGTGTGATTTTGATGTAGAGTTAGCTTTCTAGGGTTAAATTCCAGTGTTTAAAACCCATTTATTTGTCTAAATTTAATTATAACTCTTTTATTATTAACTCATCTTCACATGTTGATAGTGATGATAGTAGTTGATGATACTGTCACATAATAAGGGGTCTTAAAATACGAGGGTGAATTAAAAAAACGATCATTATTTGTTGAATGTTTTTAGACCAAATTGTGTGTTTCATACACTCGTATTTTAAGATCCCTTATTATGTGACAGTATCATAAACTTATACATATTTTTAAACACTGGAACTAATACTTAATAAAATTATTGATATATAACACAATGTGTTACATTAAACAATATTAAATAAACATAACATAACATTGAATAAATTAAACATGGTCATGTTTAATTTATTCGATAAATGACGAGTATTTGTGAGAAAACTACTTAGCTATTTGTCAAAATTTTGCTATAACTCTCAACACACAGTATACAGAGATAGCTAGAATAAATACAGTGACTAAACAAGAAGAAATACATCAATCAGAACAGAGAATTGTCAGTTATGGCGTTCCTCAGGGCAGTGTACTGGGCCCATTGCTCTTTACAATCTATATAAATGACCTACCGAAATCTACTCGACATCACATGACACTATTTGCAGATGACAGTACACTGACAATTTCTAATAATAATGACTTAATTCAATATACTGACATACATAACACTTTGACATCTGTAATTAAATGGTTGGACATTAACAATTTAAAAATTAACCTAAGAAAAACCAAAATCATGTTTTTTAACCAAAGAGTAACTTCACACGGAATAGATATAGAATATCAGAATAATACAATTGAAAAGGTAAGCACGACTAAATTTCTCGGGTTAACAATTGATGAACAGATTAACTGGAAAGCACATATAGATCAGCTCTGTAAGAGAATTTGTAGTACTGCATATGCTTTACATACGCTCTCCAGCATTGTTAATAGAGATGCTCTATTAATAGCCTATCATGGTCTAGCTGAACCCCTGTTACGATACGGAGTTATCTTCTGGGGTAACTCCACAGATAAAGAAGTAGTGTTCAAGGCACAAAAGAGGTACATTAGAGCTATGTTTAAATTAAAAACTACAGATAGTTGCACAGCTTACTTCCAGGAGTACAAAATTTTAACATTGCCAAGTCTTTATATTTTTGAAGTTGCAATGTTTGTAAAATGTAATCCGAATTTATTCCCGACCTTAGAAGCAACAGTTCCGCGAAACAGGCGGGACAACAGCAAGCTTCGTTTACACAGGGCAAAAACAGCCCTTATGCGCAATAGCATTATTTGTATGGCACCTATAATATTTAATAAATTACCTAGAGATTGGAAGGAGATGAGCAGAAATGCATTTAAACTAACATTAAAAAAATTCTTACTGCAAAAAGCATACTACAAAGTTGCAGAATTTTTAGATGATGAAATTGATACAAGATTTTGATTGACATTTTATGTATATCTATGTATTGACATTGTACCCATTGTTATTATTTTGACATTTTTGATATTTTATGACATAACTGTCATTTAGAACATTGTATAATATCTTATAATATTTCATGTTCATTATTTTAAGTTGAGAACATCGTGTGCACTTAACATTTTTTGTTTTTTTTTTTTCATGTAAGCTTCATAAGTGAGCAAACATTTGTACGCCGCCTAAAGACGGCTAAACATGTTGGACATAATTCTTGACTTACATCTTGCATGCAAATGTAATACACATGTTTAAACAAATAAATATTATTCTTATTCTTATTCTTATTCTCACATACATGAACCGCCATTTTGTTTTGCTCATTTTGATTGTAACAGTTTTACTAATTACATACGAAATGATTCAAGTTCATTCAAAGTGGTATTAATATTGGTCTTAATTTATGAGATACTTAGATTTACTATCGGATACTATCGCTAAAATTGTAGTAGTATTAAGATTAATATTAATAATTCCAATATTCCATTAGAAACAGGCATTTATATCAATACCTTTTTATTATTTTAAGGTTTTGTGTATTTTATACTTACTTGTGTAGTTGCTAGTTAAGGAACTGATAACATGGTAATTGTAAATGTACTTCATTAAATTGATAGTTATGTTTTTATTATTATACGTGGTGAAAATAAATATACCTAATTAATATAATTAGATATCACACATTACTAACTAAAGTAATTTGAGATTTTACTTACCAGATACAATGAACAAGCACAACACAACTTAGCACAGGGGCACCTTACTATACTATTAAGAACTTAAGGTAATTCAAGTAGATGCAAAATAACAATAAGCGTATACTTCCAGCCAGGAGCACCGCTCTTGATTGGTTTGTTCAAACTATCGCTGATTGGCTCGTTTAGCAAAAGGGTTGCTATAACCTGAATCATTTTTAGTACTCGGGAAAAAGCAACTCTTTTAATAACTTTACTGACACGTTTTAATTGACTACATTATATTTTTTAACTTGTTAATATTATTTATTTAATTTGAAATTGTAAATTAAATATATGATATATATATATGAATATAATATATAAAAAAAAATTTCGCAATATTTTTATATTTTAATTCACGATTTCCTCTATAAAATCTATTTTCTACCCGTCAGTACAATCTGTGATTTTGTTTATTTTTTATCTCTTATATTTTTTTATTTATCCGGTTTATACTTTTTACATAGATATTTAAAATACTCACTTTGAAATTTATGAAATATGTAAACTGTGTAATGTTTATATTTTGATTTGTTGAAATGTATATTTTGTATGTATAGTATAGGCATTTATTAGCATTGCCTATATTATTTTATATTTTAAATGGCAAGGTTTGTTTCAATAACTATTTTCTACCAGTCAGTATCATAAAATGTTCTAGTTTTTTAAATGAATGATACCAAATGGTTCTCTTTAGTATAATAAGTCCAAAGATCGCATTGGATTTTCTTACCGTGGTGCAAAACGACCACTTCAAAAAATGGCGTGGTGCGATTCACACCATTGGTTCGAATCGACCACTTCAAAAAGCGGCGTTGTGCGATTCACACCATGGTGCGAACAGCTTGTGGTGTGAATCGACGAAAGACCCTTATATGTAGTTATATAAAATAAATTACGTTGCAACGTTTTTACGACAATTACAACCATTTTATATACATACAAGGCTCTCAAGCTCAGTCGCTTGAGAGCCTTCCAAGCTCAGAAGCTCCCAATTTCAGCGGACTTCAGAGCCCTAACTAGCGAACTTAATGTTGAACTATGAAATAAAAAACATCCACCTACCACTTCTCCCTTCTACCTGGGGATTCCCCATTATTTACATACTTGTATCATAGAATAGATAATACAATAGGTAGCCTCAGTAAAATTGCGTTTTTTCGATATAATTAAATCATTAACTGAAATTGTTTTAAAAAGTTGCAGTAAAGAAGAACGCACTGCAAGCTTTCAAGCTGAAAATGATTAAATCAATAATGCTCAATTTCGAGTTCGTATTCTTCACAGAATTTATGCACCAAGTATTGAATAACATCAATTACCTAAGTATGCATCTAAAACTTTACAAAAAGGCAATATAATGATTTGAGATTGACATGGTCATTAACATTAATAGTATAACACTCACCGGGATATTTATATATATATTTCGCTCCAACACCTAGTCGTATTCCATACGATAAAGTGATCGGAACTGTGGAGGAAGTGGTACGACGGAATAAAATACCCGCCACCGAAGCGGAGATTTTGAGGCAGGATGTCGCGATCACTTTACGTCACTCGAGGCCCCCACAGCGGAACATCGCGGTCACCGAACTTGCCGCATTACGCGATCTTCGCGAGGACAAGAACGTTTTGGTTCTAAAGGCACGTTTTGGTTGAATGTATGGATGTCATCAGAAGCATTATCATCACAACATACCGGTGGAATATACCGACCTGGTGCAGCACTACATAGTCACGAATTATTTCTTATACCAGGGTGACTACTACCTGCAGATTGACGGCGTGGCAATGGGCAGTCCCGTGGCACCAGTGCTTGCAAACCCCTGGATGGAACATTTTGAGAACAGAGCTATTGTCACTGCCCCTCAGAATGTCAAAGTGTGGAAGAGGTATGTAGATGACATCTTTTGTATACTGGAAGGTGACGAGAGTGTTGTGAAAGGGTACCTGGCTCATTTAAACAGCATCCACAGGAAAATCCAGTTCACCTACGAGATGGAAAGGGAAAGAAGTATAGCGTTTCTTGACGTTAGGGTCATGGTCCGGGAGGATGGATCCCTTGGTCACACAGTTTACAGGAAGCCAACTCACACTGACCGATACCTGCACGCCGAATCGCATCATCATCCGCGTCAGCTGAACTCCGTAGTGACGTCACTTACTGACCGCGCATACAACCTATGCGACCAGGAACATTTGGAAACTAAATATTGTGATATAATTGGCCCCAACTTTACTCATCCATTCATCAATCTTTATCACCTAATTCTGCCTGCATGAAATAAAACGTGGACTGTTCACCAATTATGTACAGAAATAGGTCGGTAATAAAGCTTCGGTAGCTTAGTGGTTAAGGAGTCGGCCTTACGATCGAGAGGTCCCGGGTTCGATCCTGGCCATTACACTACTGACGTGAACCCACTCCTAACACAAGCAATTTAGCTTAGTTGGAGGGGTTAGAGGGAATATTAGTAACTTAGGTTCTAATATTCTTTTAAAAAAAAAAAAGAATGATGGAGTGCTTGAATGCGACCTAACAGAAGTATTTAGGTACAGCAAAGTAACGGTTCTTTAAAATACCTGTTACTTTTGCAGAAGCAGAAGAAAGGTCATTCAGCGAATTAGAACTAATAAGAAATTGAATACATGGGGAAAAATGAATCTTCTCGGGCGGGACTGGAATCCGCGATCTTACCCTTACAGGGGGAATGCCTTCACCAACTCAGCTACCGAGACACGCCCGATGTGATTCAAATTTCCCTTCTATTTTATCCGTCTCTAAGGCGACGGTGGAGTCATCAACCGATGTTCTTTCGAACTATCGGAACCAATGAATGATTTTACAATCATTTTTAAACATCATTCATTGATTCCGATAGTTCGTAAGAAAATCGGTAGATGACGCCACGTCGCCTTTAAGACGTATAAGATGGGAAATTTGAATCATATCGGGTGTGTCTCGGTAGCCGAATTGGTCAGGCATTCCCCCTGTAAGGGAAAGACTGCGGGTTCGAGTCCCGCCCGAGAAGATTCTTTTTCCCTATGTATTTGATTTGTATAGTTAGCATACTTAATGCTGTAAAAATTCCTTCAATTGTTTGGGCGCAGTTATCAAAAATCAATGTTTAAAAATGATTGTAACATCATTCATTGATTCCGATAGTTCGTAAGAAAATCGGTAGATGACGCCACGTCGCCTTTAAGACGTATAAGATGGGAAATTTGAATCATATCGGGTGTGTCTCGGTAGCCGAATTGGTCAGGCATTCCCCCTGTAAGGGAAAGACTGCGGGTTCGAGTCCCGCCCGAGAAGATTCTTTTTCCCTATGTATTTGATTTGTATAGTTAGCATACTTAATGCTGTAAAAATTCCTTCAATTTTTAAACATTGATTTTTGATAACTTCGCATGCTAAATATACAAATCGCATACATGGGGAAAAGTGCATTTTCTTTCATTTCATTTAAGTATCAAGTTTATTCGACAGATTCGACTTTGAGACTATCAATGGAACCAATAAAAATACAGAATGTGATTTTTTCGGGTTTCAATCGGGTCGATTACCAGGTGTGTCAAGCGAGTTTTCGAAAATCTTTGAATGCAATTTTGTTTCTTTTTAAAAATAAAGGAATGTTTCCTTTGAATGAAATTCTGTATCTGAAGTACTCGAAATACAGGAGAACTCGAAAACTCCAGGGGGCATGAAAATCTCCACCATGTATGTATATTAAAGTGGTTTATACACAGATTTACATAGAACTTTTGAATTTCCTTACTTTTATTATTATTAATCTAAGCATAGGTACATATTAAATTCCTGAATACTTCACCAGTTGAACCTAGGCATTCCCTAAAGTTCAGCAGCAAACGCCGGTCGGACTACGACATGCTAGCCAACAAGCGTTGTCCCGGGTTCGAATCCTGGCCATTACACTACCGATGTGAACCAACTTCTAACACAAGCAATTAGGCTCAGCAGGGGTTAGAGGGAATACTAGTAATTCCGATCCTCATGTTCTTTAAAAAAAAACATTTAAAAAAAAAAAAATTCCTTCCACCTGGCAAAAATTTAAGAAATGGGGACCCTCGCTTCTTTCTTGCACCGGGGCCCTAGTTACGCCACTGGTAGCCTAGTTACACCACTGGTTGGTACCTAAATATAAACTGGCGAAATGTGTGTTATGTTATGACATAACATAACATAAACTCACGCCTGTATTCCCCGAAGGGGTAGGCAGAGGTTTTAGCACCCACATTTCGCCAGTTTATGTTTAGGTCCCAATGTAATAGGTGGCGAACCTATTGCCATTAACCGGGCACATAAAAACCTGCGATAAATATACACATAACTTCGAAAAGCATTGGAAAGTCATTGGTGTGTGCCATGGTAAACCTTGGATCGAACCCGAGACCTCGTCTCAGCAGTCCATTACCCATACCACTAGGCTATTATTCTTTTCCTTTCGTATACATAAAAGCCATTCACAGTTGATATGAAAGGGACACTTCGAAGGGTCACAAGTCACAAGTAGTCATAACTTCTTGATGACCACATTGACCACCACACTTACCGAGACTAATCATGGAACCACAGGTACTCAGGCGGAAGCGGAAGGCCACCACCACCCGCAGACATTTGCCTGTACAGGGGTTTATCCAGTTAGTTATACTATTAGTTATACGATATAACAAAATGGACTAAAAAAGTCCAAATAGTTATACTGCTTAGTATAACTACGTGGATTCGATTAATTTGGGTTCTTTTAGTCCAAATAGTTATACTGCTTAGTATAACTACATGGATTCGATTAATTTGGGTTGTTTTAGTCCAGAAAGTTATACTGCTTAGTATAACTAAATGGATTCGATTAATTTGGGTTGTTTTAGTCCAGAAAGTTATACTGCTTAGTATAACTACATGGATTCTATTAATTTGGGTTGTTTTAGTCCAAAAGCCGATTCATTTTAAGCGGATTTATCCATTTAGTTATATTCGTAAATAGACAATCACTTTATAATATTTATGGGCATTTTATGTTCCAACAGATTGGAATTAAAGAAGAAGTGTATTTATAGGCTGAAGGAGATAATGGTGGGCCGTGTTGCCGTTATAAAAACTATTATTATTTATTTTATTAACTTTAATTGTTAGAATTATTTATTTAACATTTTATTTTGTGACATTCCTGTGTATGTGCTGCAGCTGCGAGAAATAAATGCATTTTCTTTCTTCTTTTCTTTCTCCTAAATAGTGACTAAAATGCTATCGCACTGTTTCTAGAAAAGTGTCTATTGTGATATTACCGTTAACTAATTGCATTTGTGCGTCCATTATAATCATGTCGTTGACTAAACTATTTTCTTTTCGGTTCTCTTTTCTTTCCCCGGTATGGATAATAACATCTTCGGTATCTTCCAGAATAGCTCTCAAAAATTGCATAATGCTTACACGTTCATGGCTCTGAATGCTTGCTTTAAGTTCATTGCCATGCTTAAATTACTGGCTCAAGAGTGATGAATTCATAAAATCGTGGTGTGTTTGGAGAGAGGCATTGCAGTACTAACCAAGTTGAAGGATGGCATATGAACTTAAACCAAGCATGCAAATCAGTAAATATGTAAGCATTATGCCATTTTTGAAAGCGATTCTGGAAGATGCCGAAGATGTTATTATCCATACCGGGGAAAGAAAAGAGAACCGAAAAGAAAATAGTTTAGTCAACGACATGATGATAATGGACGCACAAATGCAATTAGTTAACGGTAATATCACAATAGACACTTTTCTAGAAACAGTGCGATAGCATTTTACTCACTATTTAGGAGAAAGAAAAGAAGAAAGAAAATGCATTTATTTCTCGCAGCTGCAGCACATACACAGAAATGTAACAAAATAAAATGTTAAATAAATAATTCTAACAATTTTATTAAAGTTAATAGAATAAATAATAATAGTTTTTATAACGGCAACACTGCCCACCACTATCTCCTTCAGCCCATAAATACACTTTTTCTTTAATTACAAATGTGTTGGAACATAAAATGCCCATAAATATTATAAAGTGATTGTTTATTTACGAATATAACTAAATGGATGAATCCGATCAAAATTAATCGGATCCAGTATAACTATTTGGACTAAAACAACCCAAATTAATCGAATCCATGTAGTTATACTAAGCAGTATAACTTTCTGGACTAAAACAACCCAAATTAATCGAATCCATGTAGTTATACCAAGCAGTATAACTATTTGGAATAAAACAACCCAAATTAATCGAATCCATGTAGTTATACTAAGCAGTATAACTTTCTGGACTAAAACAACCCAAATTAATCGAATCCATGTAGTTATACTAAGCAGTATAACTATTTGGACTATAACAACCCAAATTAATCGAATCCACGTAGTTATACTAAGCAGTATAACTATTTGGACTTTTTCAGTCCATTTTGTTATATCGTATAACTAATAGTATAGGTAACTAAGTGGATAAACCCATTCAGTGAAGTGCCCAAGTGAGGCGAAGGCAGCGCGTGCAATCATGCTCCTGATACCGGCTTAAAACTCCCCGGAGTATGGCCAAGCCGAGAAGGATCATCAAAGTAATAACAAAATAGCAACATTAATAATATGAAATAATTTATTCAATAAATAACCTTACATTTTAAAGACAAACATTCCAATTTCAAATTCAAATATACTTCACTTTTACCGCTCTTTGCCCGACTACGTCACCTCCGACTGTCATTTGCTGCATAGGCAAAGATAACATGCCTTCGGGCTTTGGGTTACATTTACACGCATTAGCCGCCATCATGAGATTTTCTAAAGCTGACTGCTTCAATGCTTCAGCCATATATTGCCTTTGATTAACACCTCTAGGATTCGCGGGCATTTTTTGCATGACATTAGCAATGGCGCCAAGTTTTTCACCAATAGGCATGGATGTTGTGAATGGAGATAATAAGGATGGCGTCAGCTGCTGTTGTTGGCTGTATTGTATAGGTTGCATATTTCTCATCTGTGGTCCTGGTACATTTTGGAATATTTGAGCAGTGACGGTCTGAAAAAAAAAAACAAATAAATTATTGATTTAAGTAGTTATACCTAAAGCAATGGTATGATAGCTGAGATTTTGCTGATTAACAATTTTTCGTGATGTCATTTTATGTTCCAACTACCATTATGAACACTCAGTAGATAACAAGAGTAAAAAAAGCGGCTAAATGCGAATTAAACTCATGCACGTTAGGGTTCTATTTGTAGTTTTTTTTAAAGAATATTAGCAACCGAAGTTACTAATATTCCCTCTAACCCCTCCAGCTAAGCTAAATTGCTTGTGCTAGGAGTGGGTTCACGTCGGTAGTGTAATGGCCAGGATTCGAACCCGGGACCTCTCGATCGTAAGGCCGACTCCTTAACCAATAAACTACCAACGCTTCATAGTATTATACTTTAATGTTTTTAGTAGATATTTTTGTTACTATAGCGGCAACAGAATCATTGTAAAAAATTGAACTTAGCTCATGGTTCATGAGATACAGCCTGGTAATAGACAGACACAGGTAGACAGACAGATAGTGAAATTTTAGTAAGAAAAGTAAAAGTTACGACGATAAAACTTTTTGTTATATAAAATATTCCACAACATTCTACACAACGCTATCTAGACCCATGGTAAGCTTAACTAGCTTGGAATCTAGAATGCGGATAAACATACTTAGATACTTGTTGTAAATACATAGGTAAATATTATACATAGAAACACCAAGACCAAATACAAATAGCCATTTAAATCACAATAATATCATGCATACAAATATTTGCACTGAGCGGGGATCGAAACCGTGCTTCCTGCGTGGCAGTCGCGTGCACTACCGCCACGCCACTGAGGCTAGGCTTTGAGTAGGTACGGAACGCTAAAAATTTAATTGAAAAATGAAGACTGTCGAGTCTTCATTTTTTTATTGTCTACAAAAATACTTACAGATAAAAAGAAAGCTTGCAATAATCCCAAACACAACATTTTCCGAACGGCAGACATTTTCTTTTCTTTTACTGTTTTTTTTTTACTATGATAACTTCTTTAATCTGGCAACCGAAGTTTTAACTGACTTTGATTGATTCTCGATATGTTATAATTAAATATGAAATTCAATTGTATTTAAATACACAGATTTTATCTGAAGATGTGCTTTATCTATGAATCTTAAATAATGTTTCAAAGAAAGTAATACGATAAATAATTTCAACATCTTATGCTGATATTTCTTTATCTATATCGTAATTTTTAGGATTCCGTAGGTACGCAAAGCGGCTCATATGATACGGAATCCTTCGTGCGCAAGTCTGACTTTCATTTGGTCGGTCCAGTGTAGACTGCCCCACACAAATGCTGAGATCAATGCTTAGCAACTTTAGTCTTGTAAATGTAGGTAGATATGTACCTAGTAGACTAAAATTTATTTTTTCACATCTTAAGTAGGTACCGTTTATCTGCCTTTTTCTTTTTTTTCGTGCTGAAATCCCCGCGTATACTTTCCCCTGCCGGAGCCAGAAGGTGAGGTTATGTCGGACTAAAACCGCACGCCGACTGTGGGTCGTGGTAGGTACTCGCGGTGCTAGGCCGGAGCCGCCGGAGGTGACCGTTTATCTGTCAGAGCCATTATGATACAACCTTCATAATGGGCCTTCGTTCTTAGCTGTGTTGG
Organism: Eilema sororculum; assembly: GCA_914829495.1. Lineage (NCBI taxonomy): Eukaryota > Metazoa > Arthropoda > Insecta > Lepidoptera > Erebidae > Eilema > Eilema sororculum. Next base: position 3,407,568 of record OU618560.1, on the reverse strand, counting down.
GAATATGCACTAACAAACTTTCTGCTTTTATAAAACGAAGAAAGTCTGGAGTTCACGGGCTCTCAGTCTATCGGTACTTACTCTAAATGAAAAGAAATATATAAACCATTGAAAATAATTTATTAACAACATAAATATACATACAAATAATACCTATATCACGCAGGCAGGCACGCTCTTCATCAAAGACCCGAGTCTTCAAAACAAAACCTAAATACAAGGTGGAGGAATAGGAATCTTCTTCAAATACTGGCATCTACTGCAAGTACTGATTGGAGGCAGTAACGGCGAGAATGGTGCTAACGCGGAAACAGGAGAAGCAGCTGGTAAAAATGGATTAGATACTGGCAACCCTGGTAATTCAGGAACTGGTCTGGCAACTTCTGAACATCCACAAGATGGTCTTGGTAAAGACATTGGGAGAGCTAGTTCGTATGGTGCTGGCATCACTGGTATATTTGGAACAGCTTGGACTGGTGTAGCTACTTCGTAAACAGGAGTAGGAACTGGTATTCTTGGTACCGGAGCTGGTATCGGTCTTGGTAATTCACATGGTGGTGGGCCAAAAGCTATAGGAGCGGGAATAGGGTTTGGTATTCCGTATGGTGGAGGCCCAAAGACCATTTTTGGTGCAGCAGCAGGCATTTCGTATGGTGCAGTGGCGAAAACTGGTGCAGGGCTAGCACATGGTGGGCCGGGTGGTGGAAGACTGCATGGGCATGGACGAGGATACGGCATGGAGTACATCTGGCATTGTACCTGCGGGGAGAATGGAAGTTTAGTATTGAGTAAACAGTATAGTAGGTAGCTAGTAAATGTACGTTGAGGCTGCACGGTGTCACTCGGGGTGCGTTTTTTTTTTTTGTTGATGTCGATTCGGTATCCTTGGGAAGGGTCAACCGGTTCAGAACTGGATACGGGAGACGCAACTACTATCCTCACCAGTGGGGACTTAAAGAAGCGCCGGACTGTGATTGTGGAGCTCCAAAGCAGACAACGATGCATATAGCAGAGGAGTGTCCATTACGTCGTTTCCCTGGAGAAATGCGTGAGCTTCATGACCTCACACCGGCAGCAATAGACTGGCTTCGCCAACTGGCCGTCGACATATGAGGACTCGAGCAGAGGCCATACGAAATGATGATGATGATCCTTGGGAAGTTCCATGAAGACTCTTGAAGGGTCACCAAGCTGCATCCCAAGTTTGTGCACTGAAGCCTGTCCATCTACTATTTCTACCTTCCATAATTTGGTTACGTTAGCTTTTCCAAGATCGAATGGATGACGCTTCGGATGCAACCGAGATTAACGCAAATTTTACTGGCACGACTGCTGTCCAATCCCCGAGGAGGGCCAGACCGTAAGGGATGGCCCTGGGTCAGCCGAGGTGCGAGGGATATGTCGAAGACAACCTCACCTCCGGCCTAGCACTACGACCCTCAGTCGGCGTGCGGTTCTTGTTGGTTTCAGTTCGACATAACCTCCCCTTCCGGCTCTGGAGGAGGATGTATCCTAGGGGATTTCCGCAAGAAAAACAAAGCTGTCTAATCCCCTTATCTGAAAGGAATGACAGAAACTCGTTCGAAAAATGCAACGACTGGCGAGTACTGTTGGTTTGGGCCCAAAAAATCATGGTAGTGCCCCGTACGTCCAGTTGAAGAAAATAGCCCCTCCATATAGGTATGGAGAGTAAAAAATATACTTCTGCCTACTCCTGCGGAGAAAATATTAAGTGTTTTGTTTTTTTTTAAGAATATTAGCACCCGAAATTACTAATATTCCCTCTAACCCCTCCAATAAGCTAAATTGCTTGTGCTAGGAGTGGGTTCACGTCGATAGTGTAATGGCCAGGATCGAACCCAGGACCTCTCGATCGTAAGGCTAACTCTTTAACCACTAAATCACAGACACAGTATATAAAAATAATTTTGAAATTATATTTACCGTTACAATTGCTGAGAAAATGAAAAGGAAATATTTATTCATTTTAAATGGACTGTTATTTCTTATAGTCAACTATATACTTATAATGTAAAAAAGTAAAATCAAACTTATAAATAGGTACAGCTATCAAATTTTCATAATAATTCGATTATTGTAATAATAATAATCAAATATTATCGACAAATATGCAATTTATTTTACAAGTTATGACATGATACAACTGTGAAACAAAATCTGACATTATGTAATTCAGTTTGTTATCATAATATCAGGCTATATGCCTGATATTATGATAACAAACTGAATCAGCAATTTTACGTACGTATGCAGTGCAGCCTTATGCATAACATATTTAAAGGTACATAATATTAACGCCTTTCTTTCTGCGGTGTAGGCAGGGACAGCAGCCCATGATCTAGGTTTGTTCTTACACTTCTTACATACTTACTTCACAATTTTATTTCCTGGGTAGCTTTCATGGTACAGTCAGCATCAGGAAAATGTTGACGAAAAATTTCAATATTACTTAAATTGATAATTAGAGTACCTAGGTATCTGCTCAATAAATTGTAAACATAAACTTAATAATATTACTAACGGTTGTAAGTATCCAGAGCCAAAAGGAGGGTTATGATTTTGACAGGCTATGTATGTAGGTATGTATTATCTTCATTTGTTCCCTCATATCTCCTCAACTACTTAGACAGATGAGGTATCGTTACAAACGGCTTGATCGTCCGATGGTAATAGGCTATATGTATGACGTGTCACTCAATCTTGTGTGGCGCCCTCTAGCGCTCATAAGATACCGACTGTGTCAAAAAATAAATTTGAGATAAATATGCCGTGTTTGGTACCTATCAAATGAAAGTGCTTAATGAGCACATTTCATATATGTATAAATTATTAGCTTTACCTTGCCCCAAAATAATTTAAATAGATAATAAATAACGTTTAAAAATTAATGACAATGTCTAGATTTTTTGAAACTATAGGTACCATCGACTAGCGTGATTGTGTAGATATATGAAAATGAATACTCTACTTACCTACTTACATAATATTGGAAGACATTGCCAATAAAACCTGACTACCGAAAAATCACGCTCTAAAAAGTGACAAACAAGAAAATATCGATACTCTAACAAAACAATATATTCTAGGGAAAAGTGGCATACGACCACGGCTATCCTTGATATTTTCTTGTTTGTCCCTTTTTAGAGCGTGATTTTTCGGTAGTCAGGTTTTATTGGCAATGTCTTCCAATATTATGTAAGTAAGTAGAGTATTCATTTTCATATATCTACACAATCACGCTAGTCGATGGTATAGTTTCAAAAAATCTAGACATTGTCATTAATTAATCGCATTTTGCATCCCTTTTTTACTTATTTAGGCATTCATTTCACATAATGATGGCATGATACGAGATAGGTGTATGAGTTGGAAAATTATATAAAATGTATGTAAATGTTCGATCCCCGCTCAATGCCAATATTTGTATGCATGAATTTTTTTTATATACCACTTAGTCGGCAGACAAGCACACGGCCCAAGGCGCTTATGCGGAAATGTTACCTATTACACAGTTTTGACTACTATGGGACGTAATTTTATTCTGTCAATACCCGAGCTGGGAGGTGAGGTGGACAAGAGCAAGCAGAGAGAGAGACAAGAGAGAGCAAGAGGGACTACCCCTCTTGCTCTCTTGCCCAAATGCCAAAAGCTAAAATAAATCAAATGGAAAGGAAACATGGAGATCCCCGATGGAGTCCAATTTTAAAAATAATAAAACAAAAACTGATTTGTTCCGGTTAGGAAAAATACCAGAGTATGGGTTGATTCTGTATGAATTTATGATCATGCCATAAATTTACGAGAAAAACATGAAAAAACCCATATTTCTTCTAAACATCACTCATGGAGATGAAGCCACGGTGAACTCGTAGCCCCTTTTTTTATGTTGTCGTGCGATAAATCCCCACGGATACCACCCCCACGGAGCCGGTGGAGGTGGTTATGTCGGACTCGAACCGACTAAAACGCACGCCGTCTTGTGTCCTTGGTTGCCGGAGGTGAGATTGCCAAAAGCATATCTCTCGCACCCCGGCAGACCCAGGACCATATCTTTCGAGGTGCCCTTCGGGTTGTGGGGACCATTTTTATAGCATTTATAGCTATAAAAATGTCATTTAGATATTTGGGCGTCATCACAAATCAATGTTTAAAAATGGTTGAAAAATCATTCATTGGTTCCAACGGTTCGTAAAAAAGTTGGTAGATGGCTCCAGCGTCGCCCGTATAGCAGGATATAAGAAGAAGGGAAACTTGAAGTGATTCAGGTGTGACTCAATAGCTCAGTTGGAAGAGCACTCCCCCTGTAAGGGAAAGGTCGGGTTCAAGTTCCACTTGATTTCTTCTTTTTCCCGATGTATTTCGAATGTCTATTTTATATCACAATGTTGGTAGGTACAAATTATTTCAGTAGGAATTTCCATATTTATGGTAAAATGATGCTTGTGTTTGGAATAATGCAAACAAGGACCAACCATGGTTCTACTTATTTGATTAAAACATATAAATTACAAGGAACCATTTGGTACGAGTATAAGTTTTATTGAAAAAAAAAACATATCGATTATATTTAAGGTTATTGGGTTACCATGGGGTATAAAAAAAAATTGTTTATTTCCATAACATATTTCTACAAATTAGTTTGTGTCCAGTGGCCCCACACTAGGCAAGCCTGTACTGTGGGTACCTAGTCCGATTTACAGTAAAAATTAACAACACTCTCCAACGGCTGATCATACAAAAAATACAAAACAAAAAGAAATAGAAATAAAGTGCTTAACTAAACATGCATATTGAAAAATTAACAAAATAAAAATATAATTAACACAAGTATGAAGTGGTGTGCCCAATTTTTAATTTAGTCTACCTACTTTGTACCTTGATCACAACAAGTGCAAGAGAAGGTCCTCAGTACAATCGTAGGTCAAAGAGGTTAGCCATCCCACGATTTTTGATTTTGCTTCCTTCATTGAGGACTGCTTTATATCACACCAATGAACCGATTTGTTGTAGGTATAATTGTCCTTATATGGGCTAAAGCGTCTAGCAAAGGTCGTCCTAATCTTTGGTAAGGGGAGTCTAAAAATACGACGTTTAAGTAGGTTTGTATACTCTGCTGAAGTAATTACTTTCCTATGCACGCTGAGAGCTGTTTTTAAAATAAATAACTGTCTTACGTTTAACACCCGGCATTCACTGTACAACTTGGTTGTTGGATACCTATAAGGCTTCTGAAGCATTGTTTTGAGCACTGCTCGTTGTGCCCGTTCAACCTGCAGCATGATAGTTTTTCCTGCAGACCCCCAACAGGTTATACAATAAGTAATCAGGGACTGACTTATAGCGTAATAGGTCATTTTTAGAGTACTGGGCGATGCTGCAGAGCGCAGAAGCTTCAAAATGTTAGCTGATTTGCGTACGCGGCCTGATAGGGAGCTTATGTGAGCATTGAAGTTCAGGTTTTGGTCAATAACTACGCCAAGATACCTAATCGTTTCCGCTTTCAGCAGTGTCTCGCAGGAACACGACGAGTTATTTTGACATTAGCACTCATGTAACTGGATACGCAAATTATTTCCAGGAGCCGACCTGGCAGTCTTGTGAAAACATATATATTTAGTTTTTCTTGCATTTAGTTTTAACACGTTATGTTTTAACCATGTTGTCACTAGACGCATTCCAGTCTCAGCTCGCGAGAAAACTTCCTCCCAAGTATTAGCTTTAAATATAACAGCCGTATCGTCCGCGTAGCATACAATTTCTGCATTTAAAGATTCATGTATATTATTGATATACATAATGAACAGAGTCGGACCCAGTATAGGTACTACCCTGTGGAGCGCCAAAATGTATGTTCCTTAGATCACTTTTAAAGCCACTGACACTTACACATTGTGTCCTCCCGGTCAGATAGCTCTTGAACCACTCCAAGGCAATGCCTCTGATTCCGAAGTGATTTTCCAACTTTCTGAGTAGGATAGGAGTCGACACTGTGTCAAAGGCTTTCGCTAAGTCTAGAAAAACCGCTAAACTATGTTCATTTCGATCTAATTGGGACGATACTATAGTTGTTAGTAGGGTTACAGCATCTTCTGTAGATTTACTTTTCCTAAAACCAAACTGCCTACATGAAATAAGATTATTAGACTCAATATACTTAACCAGCCTATTATTGATTATCTTTTCCAAGAGTTTTCCGAAAGCAGTGAGAAGTGAGATTGGGCGGTAATTTTCTATTGAGTCTTTATTTCCATCTTTGTGTATCAGTGTTATAGAGGCTATTGTTCTAGAGGTATATGGATCTTGTTTGTTTATTGAACAACTGCTGTTAAATTGCTTGGTAACATTGTTGAGAAATTGATTTGTTTGGTCCCGACCCGACCCGTCCACCCACTAGAGTTTCCCACTGGTGAGATATTAATTCACGATTACCCCTTCACCCATTCTGTCAAAATTGTCAGATCATTTTGAGAGTTATAGGTCACTAGCTTTTGCCCGCGGCTCCGCCCGCGTGGATGTCGGTTATCGCGACCAAACATAGCCTATGTCCTTTGTCATGGTCTAAGCTACCTCTATACCAAATTTCATCAAAATCGGTTCAGTGGTTTAGGCGTGAAATCGTAACATACAGACAGACAGAAAGACAGAGTTACTTTCACATTAATAATATTAGTATGGATTTATAAGGAGTTCGGGGCAGTGGCCCTACTGCTCTGTCCAACCAGTTGGATCATGGGTCTTTACTAGGGGCAGTTGTCCAACTTTCACCACAGCACCTTTTGAGGTTTCCTTGGTCCAATTCATTTAAAAAATGTAAGTTACCAACTCTATAATTCTCAACTGCGTCTTTGTGTGTGTATGGTACTTTATGGTTTACGGTTATATTGTGAACCTCTTTGCAGTAAAATAACGAAATGAAAGAAACTTATTGTACTTATTATTAACAGTGTTGCCGTAATGACTGTAGTGGACTATAAATAGAAAATTCTACATAGATATGTAATACACTGTTAATGTTAGGGAAACACTTTTGATAACCCCTTTGCAGTAAATAGTGGGAGGTAGGTACCATCTGGTACCTACCTCCCCCTATTTACTGCAAAGAGGTTCACAATATAACCGTAAACCATAAAGTACCATACACACACAAAGACGCAGTTGAGAATTATAGAGTTGGTAACTTACATTTTTTAAATGAATTGGACCAAGGAAACCTCAAAAGGTGCTGTGGTCCAACTATTTTGAAAGTTGGACAACTGCCCCTAGTAAAGTCCCATGGTCCAACTGGTTGGACAGAGCAGTTGGACCACTGCCCCGAAGTCTTTATAAGGTTCTTTTTAAAAGCTTCTGTGTTCTTTACTCGATTTTGACAGTTGTGTGGGTTGGCTCCGGTTTGTAGAAGTAGGTCCACTTGCATCGGACAAGGCTCTGGTCAGATGGCAGCCGCTTTACGAAAATTATCGAAGTTCAGCCGCGTCACAGATAAGTACTTAAACTGGAAAAGCCGACCCCGAAGTTCGCGGCGAAAGCTTAGGCAGGGTCCAGACCTAACACTAGGATGTTTTCTTTATCGTGCGAAAAGTCCCCATAGATACCGCCAAGGAGCCGGTGGAGGTGGTTATGTCGGACTCGAACCAACTAAAACGCACGTCGTCTTTGGGTCTTTGGTTGCCGGAGGTGAGAATGCAGGAAACATATCTCTCGCACCCCGGCAGTCCCAGGACCATCTCTTTCGTGATGCTCCCTTCGGGTTGTGGGGCCCATAGTGTTCCTCTCTAGCCCCGGGTATGGAGAGGCGCACTTTGCACCGCCGCCGCCGCGGCCTGCATCTGCTAGGGTGACAGGCGGCTCCACCGATCACCCCCAGGCCCGCGTTCATGGAGGACGGAGGTCGTTCTGCGACTTACGCTAGGATGATTAAGAATCATAATAATTTTATCAATAATCATTTATTTTACATAATAATAAATTACAATCATAACAATCACAAAGTTTATCTAATAAAATAAGTTAATAGAAACTAATCTTAAATTCATAATCTTAACTCAAATAGTAGGAGGCGGTATGGGTATTTTTCTTAAAAATTGTCCTCTGGATTGTGGTAAGGCATTCGACACAGTCGATGTAGCAGTCAATGGTGGCGTTCCAGATTTTTGCACTAATACCGGCTTAATTTCTGATTCTACTCTTGGCACTTCTTTCACAACTGAAGTTTTAGGATGTAGACCTTTGTTAGCTATAGTATTATCAATCTGTAGAAGCAGATTCCTTAACATAGGTATTGCGTTAGCTTTATCCACAAGTATTCTTTTATTACCTTCTGGGTTTTGTAGTAAAACTTTCTTTGGTGCTGCTAGTTCAGGCTTTTTTATAACAATCTTTGCTTGAGTGGGTATTTCATTTGATTTTTGTACTGTAACAGCAATCGGTACTGAATTTTGTACCATTACTCTTTTTGGTACAACTATTTCATTTGGTTTTTGGACGATAAATTTAGGTTGTACAGCCTGTTGGATAGCATCTTTATTTGGCATTACTGCTTCTCTCAAAACTTCTTTTCTTGCAAAGTTTCTTGCTAAACCAGCTTCTGAGACGATATTTCTTTTCCTATTTGCCAATAGTTCTGCCAAAGGTGTTCTTGAACTGGCCGCACCTCTGATTGCTTCTGAGAACTGTTCTGTTGTCTTGGGTGACAATATTTCTTGCATTATCGCTGCAATTGCCCTTGGTGGCAACTTTTGACTTGAAGTTATTGCAAGAGTTGCTGCCAGAAGTAATAATATGGCTTTGAAATCCATTGTTCTGAAACAAATTTGTCACGTAATTATTTCAGTTTATTTCCAATTGATGATTTGTTAAGATTTTTTTTTATGCTGCTGCTGCTGAAATTAGGGGATAGTAAGTCGTCAAGCATCGTCAGCGGCGTGGCTGTGGTTAGCCAAAGAGAAGGGTTATTCCTATTTCCCCCTATTACCGCTTCCCCGGGATAAATATTTTATAAATATCTATGGTAGGTTAATAACCACAGATATCGCGACTGATCCTTTATGCATATTACGCCACCTTTAAAAACAAACTTAGCTCCTATATTTACGACTTAAGTTAATAAGAATGCACTTCGTTAATTCGTGATAGCTCTGCATAGTAGAAATATCATAGAATAGGCACTAATTATTCTGAATTTTACAGGAGTGACTGAGGTTACTCTTAACTCCGAAGGGGAAGCGAACGCCAGAGTCTCATCCACATCATGGAGGAGTGGCTAGATAGGCCACACGGCAGCCTCTCGTACCGGCTGACGCAGGTGATTACCGGACACGGGTGTTTCGGGAGTTACCTGTGTCGGATCCGGAAGGAGCCAACGTCCGAGTGCCATCACTGTGATGCGAGCGAGGACACAGAGCTGCACACGGTGACCGAGTGCCCGGCGTGGAACACGCCGAGGCGGGTCCTAGTGGCAGCTCTGGGGGTGGGAGTCCTCACACTCGCCACAATGCTCACAGCGATGGGGTACGATGCGCGAACGCTTGGGGTGCGGCCGCCTCCTTCTGCGAGCAAGTAATGCTCGAGAAGGAGGCGGCCGGTCGGGTCCGGACTAGACTCCGGGCCCGGGAAGCCCGCGCAGAGCGAAGGCGAACCGGACGTCGGAGATCGCAGAACGACCTCCTTCCTCCATGAGCGCTGGCCTGGGGGTGACCGGTGGAGCCGCCTGTCACCCTAGCAGAAGCAGGCCGCGGCAGCGGCGCAAAGTGCGCCTCCCCGTAACCGGGGCTAGATGGGGACCCTGTGGTCCCCAAAACCCGAAGGGGGCCATCTCGAAAGAGATGGTCCTGGGTCTGCCGGGGTGCGAGAGATATGCTTTTGGCAATCTCACCTCCGGCAACCAAGGACCCAAGACGGCGGCGTGCGTTTTAGCCTCCACCGGCTCCGTGGGGGTGTTATCCGTGGGGATTTATCGCAAGATAAAAAAATAAAAAAAATCATCCATTAACCAGAAGGCATAGGTACCGACCGTATGAGGTTGGGTTGGGTCCCATAGCACAGATAACCTAATAGTTGGTACATATTACCCATTGATCACCCTCACCTTTCCTTCACAGGACGACACGTGCAGGGCTAAGATGCTATCCGTATACAGTGCAGAGTATACCTGCTAGAACCAAGCGTTCCAGTGACACATTCCTATGCTGCACTACTAAGACCTGGAACTCCCTGCCAGCTCACGTGTTTCCTTCTTCCTACAGTCCCGGGTCCTTTAAGCGGGGCGTGAAAAGGGATCTGATGAGGCCGTCAAGCTGAGTGCCACCACTGTTAATGATGACCCTCTTTCCGAGACTTTGCCTTTAGCTTAACATCAGGCGAGATGAAGTCAAATTGACGTGACCTTTATAAAAAAAAGAGAGCTTGATAGGGGCCCAAATACACTCCCTATGTTCGTCTTCTTGAACTGTCTGTATAAATAAATAATATAACTCACCACAGATAAAATAATAACTCTTCAGTGTCTAGTTTTATGATTAAAAAACCTGACTCCCAATATTTTACAGATTGTAAAATTATTTTTTATCTGTTGCACACCTGACCACAGAACGAGAATTAATAGCTTTTTAAAGTTATAGAGCCTATATAACAGATAATTTATCTGTACTATTACAAAAGAAATTGCGAGATTTAAAATATCGACATATTGATCAGAATTATTGCTATCTTTGTGAAAATCGTGTCTTATCTATAGTGTCGTCTACCTGATCTTGTAATAAGGGAAACATGCAAACTTTTGACGTCATTTAAAATTATAATCATCATCATTATCCATGTGGTGTCGTACAAGGCGACTAAGGGATAGGGCTGTTTAACATCAGACAGATATACCTATATAGGCCAGACTCAGCCTCAGATACATAGCTCGAGTCGATAATAGTGCCCGGAATAAGGCAATAGGCTCATCCCCTATTACGAGGCACCGAATACAATGATTGTGAATGTTAATTCATCTCTGCCTAACCCTCCAGTGATACAAGCGTGTTTATATGTTACGTATGTATGGTTATCCTTGAGCTAATCTTGGTTGCATCCGAAGTCTTCACTTTGAAATCCACCAAGGTCAATTAAAATATGATTTGGTTTGGTTTTTTACATCTATATTGGGAGAGACTGCCATCTGACCGCCCAACCTAATGGCCAACCACTTAATATAGTCGACCATACAAGAGGTCAACTGGTTATCTACAGAACATCGATATTGCCAATGGGTTGAAAGCCCGTATTCTAGATTGACACTCAGCCTGAATCGTGATTTATTTGAGGACAGATTGTATAAAGTAAAGCCAACGAGACGAGAGAAAAAAGGTAAACAAAGCGACCATTAGGTACTGGGTGACGTTGCGATAAGTAGCTATTATTTTCTGTCCTTGTCGCACAATTCACACGTACGCGACAATGGCCGAGCGACAGCTGTCGTTACGTGTTTCGTAGTACAGGAAAGCTGTCAGCACAGCGGTTCTAAACTGTCAGATCCGCCATCTTATGAGCAATTTCATTCCTGTCTGGAATGCGCTTGAAGTGACAAATGTTTGGGACCGCTGAAACTTTGTTTACCTTTTTTACTCGCTTCTTAGGCTTTACTATAGACAGGTTGATTGATCTGACATATTGCCTATACAATAATCGAGATTCAGGCTGAGTGTATTCTAGAATACGGGCCGAAGTCAGATAGAAGTCATTTCATGAACAATATAGAAGTTCAGCCGCTTCGCAGTTAAAATGGAAAAAGGGGACCCCAGACTCTGAGGCGAAGACCAGTTCGCAACCGGATCTAACTCAAGGATAATGATGATGAAACCAATGTTAGGGCAGGAAACCCAGGGTCCAAGGTATGATACTTGAAATTTAATAAAAATAAACATTTTCTCAAAAAAATATTATTTATTTACAAACACAATTAAATATAATATCACAAATACACACAAAATTCACAAATACGGCGGCTGCAAAGTAACTTGCCGTAAATACTGTCCACAATTGCATCCAGGAAGACCGCATCCACATCCACAAGATGGGACTTCAATCGCTGGTAACAGCCCACCTGTAGCCTTGATCCCAGGGCATGAACAAGGTCCCTGGCAACCACAGGGCACTGGGACTCCACATCCACAAGGCCCTTTACACCCACAAGGAGATACTGGGATTCCCGGGCACGAGCAAGAGCCTTGACAGCCACAAGATAGAATTTGGTATTCAGGACATGAACATGGGCCTTTGCAGCCACATGGCGGCACCGGGGCACCCGGGCATGAGCAGGGTCCTTGACAACCACATAGTGGGGCTGGAATACCAGAACAAGAGCAGGGTCCTTGACAACCACAAGCTGGAATAATTGACACAGCTGGAGAGTAGGATGGCAGTTCTATTATTGAAGAGATACCTCCATAGGAGTAAGCTGGAATATTAGGCATGCATCCACAATTAGGTATTTCTATTGGTGCAGGTCCAAGAGGGCAGGCAGGTAACTTCACAGCAGGGGCACGGCATCCACATTGAGGACCAGGGCATCCGCAGGGTAATTCAACAGCATTGAAGTATTCTACACTTGGTAATGTCATTGGAGGTGGCAGAAGTCCAAAGCTAGGCATCTCTATCGAAGGGAAAAGACATCCTAAGGAATTCAGCTCTATTGGTTCAGCGTATCTATAATTTGGGATGTCGATTACTGGAGTTTGGCGGGCTGAAAAGGCTATTTCAATAGGTGCGAAAGATACGGCAGGGTCTACGATGGGAGTTCTATATCCAGGGTAAGCAACTGGGATGGGAGCCAGGGCTCCTAAAGGTTCGATCACAGGTCTTTGACATCCAGGCACACCTATATCAAGGGCTCCAAGGGCTCCTAAAAGAGGTTCTATTGCAGGACCCATGCCTGTGCTAATAATGTCGAGAATAGGGTTCTGACATCCGCATTTAGGTGCAACAATATTTGGAAGGTTTGTTTTCTTAATCTTAGTCTTCATGGTCTTTCGTTTGATAGCCACAGCATTAGTCTGGAAAGAGATACATATTTTTAAAACATCAACGGATAATGGGGGATGCGTGTTTTGGAACCTCCACACCGTGCACTCTGGGCAACAAAATTGGCAGAGCCTCTCACCCGCAGGGAGACGCTGTCACTTCTAGATGAAGCGGGAGCGGCCCTGTAGATGACTTTTTTTTTGAATAGAAATAGAAATAATTTATTTGCTTATAAACAATAAACAAAGGTGGCAGACAAGCACACGGCCTACTTGATGGAAAGTGGTTGATTGGAAAGTTGGAAAGGGGTGTTACACTCGCGCTGCCTACCTTGAAGAAACCTTCTAATGCTCTTCTTGAAGAACTCCATATTGTAGTCGCTTGGGAAAACCACGGTAGGGGGTTCATCTCACAGCCTGAGCATACGTGGGATGAAGTTCATTTCATACCTTTCCACGTGTTCCTCTGACTAGCAGAAGTCACAGTGTGGAACAGCCAAAAGGTGAGCTGCTTTTCCGTGCGTAGGCGTAGGGGTGACATGTGCGATCACCTATCGCCTCCCTTACCAGGGTTTGTCGGAGACACCATGCTTCCCACACCCGAGAGGGTCTTTTAAAACCATAGATAGCCCAGAATCAGAAGGTTTGCGATGGATTGCTTTATTGGGGAAAATTTTACCCCGGGAATTGAGACCCGTGATGGCCAGATGCGGTAGAGGACTTTGTTTCTCGGCATATATCTAGACCCCATCAGCGAGCGCAATGAGGCCCTGGCACGTGCGCATTCGTTTGATATAATCTATGATCCCCAAAAAACACGAACTGCGCATAGGTATAGATGCATGCATTTTGTGACGTCACTGGGGTTAAGATTATATGCAAGTTATTATAGGTAGTGTAGGTAGGTAAATGTAGAAACGAAGCGTCGGTGGATTAGTGGTTAAGGAGTCGGCCTTACGATCGCGAGGTCCCGGGTTCGATCCTGGCCATTACACTACCGACGTGAACCCACACCTAGCACAAGCAATTTAGCTTAGTAGGAGGGGTTAGAGGTACAAATATTAGTAATTTCGGTTGCTAATATTCTCAAAATACTTACAGATACGCAAGCAGCTATAACCAATAAAAGGGTGACTCTCCAGAAATACATTTTGATGTTTGAAATAATTTACTACAACTAAATTACTTGCTATTCGTTAATTTAATGATAAATCAACAAAATAATGTAGTATTTATATCCGATATTTCGTTTTGTAAAACAAATATTGCGTAGGTATACCTATCTACAAATAATAGTTTTCATAATCGATAAAAAGTTAGACTACTTTTTAATAATAACGTAATATTTTGATAGAAGTAATAATAATTTCTAAATAGGTATAAGGTTATCTGTTTCGATGGCGTTCAAATTGTAATAATTTATCGAATTATTTATCAAAGTGTAAAGGCTGATTTACAAATTTCTTGCTTGTTGCATATTGCATAAAATAACAGCAATGCATAACATCAACATTCTACACAACGCTATCTAGCTAGACCAATGGTAAGCTTAACTGGCTTGTGTTATAGAATCTAGAATACAGATAAACATACCTACTTAGATACTTTTTTTTTGTAAATACATACATAATATTATACATAGAAACACCCAGACCAATGCAAATAGCCATATTCATGCATACAAATATTTGCATTCGGGATCGAACCCGCACCTCCTTCTTAGCAGTGGCGTTCACTACCGCCACGCCACAGAAGCTGTCAAGAATAGGACCACCCCAGCTATTCCTGTGGGTGTCGTAAAAGGTGACTAAGGGATAGGGTTGTTCTCCATCCGACAGTAAACATACAGCCCAAGACAGTGTCCGATTAAGGGCAATAGGCTCACCCCCTATTATGTGGGACCGCAAATCATAGGATTTCAAGAAGGGCTATCAGGAAGTTTCTGCAGATCGAATACATAAGGAAAAAGAATCTTCTCGGGCAGGACTCGATCGCACGATCTTTCCCTTACAGGGGGAATGCCTTGACCAACTCGGCTACCTTATCCGTCTTTAAGGCGACGGTGGAGTCATCTACCGATATTTTTACTAACTATCGGAACAAATGAATGATGTTACAATCATTTTTAAACATTGATTTTTGATAACTCCGCCCAAATAATTGAATGAATTGTACAGCATTAAGTATGCTAACTATACAAATCGAATACATAGGGAAAAATAATCACATCGTTCGTGTTGTGGCATTCTCCCTGTAAGGGAAAGATCGCGGGTTTGAGACCCACCCGAGAAGATTATTTTTCCCTATGTATTCGATTTGTATAGTTAACATACTTAATGCTGTACAATTCATTCATAAAGGTTTCTACAGAATCGGCAATCGGCTTGAGTAAAACGCCCTTGGTGTTGCAGACGTCTTTAGGCCACGGTAACCTAGTCCTAACAGGTCGGGTATGCTTGTTTGCCACCTAAATGGTATTAAAAGAAGAAAAAAATATAGAAGGGAAATTTGAATCACTTCGGTCGTTGCTCGGTTGTTTTTTTCGTGCGAAGTACCCTCGGATACGTCCCCCGCCGGAGCTGGAAGGGGAGTTTATGTCGGACTCGAACCGACTAAAACCGCACGCCGACTGAGGGTCGTGGTGCTAGGCCGGAGGTGAGGTTGTCTTCGACATATCCTTCGCAACCCGGCTGACCCAGGGTCATCCCTTACGGTCTGGCCCTCCTTGGGAGAGGGGACAACGGTGTCCCCGACTCGCCCCCGAAATGGGGAGGCGTCGCCGTTGCCTACTTCTGTTGGGGTGACAGGCGGCTCCACCCGTCAACCCCCCCCGGCCCGCGCTCATGGGGAAGAAGGGCTATCAGGAGGTTTCTACAGAATCGGCAACTCGTCCATAGGCCACGGTAACCATGTCCTATCAGGTGGGCCGTGTGTTTGTTTATCACCTAAATGGTATTAAAAGAAGAAAATATAGGAGGGAAATTTGAATCACTTCGGTCGTTGCTCGGTGGCCTAGTTGACGGCATTCCCCCTATAAGGGAAAGATCGCGAGTTCCAGTCCCGCTCGAGCTATTAATTTAGTCGCGTTTGGTCCAATTGTCAAAAGACGACTTAGATAGGTTAGGTTAGAAGGTTATTTTTTTTATAACAACCCAGAAACAGGATAGACAGACCGCGCTTTTTTCCTGTTTTTGACAATTGGACGATCGACAGTTGATTGACAATTGGACGAAACGGAGCGATTCTCTTTTCCAAATTTATTCGAGAAGATAAAAAAAACAAACTACAAAGAATCTACAATATATTTCTAATAATATACTATACAAATAATGCTACTAATTAGTATACATGGCAATATTAGTTACTAATATACATAATGTATTATACATGTATTGCAAAAATATACATCAAATAACTTCTATCATACTACTAGACAGGCTATTTATAACAAAATTGCGTCACGAATGTGTCTTTCCGTTTGTAATTATAAAACTCCGAAACAACTGGCCCAGACGAGATTTTTCAATTTCAAATTCTTTATTTGCTAGATTCTTTATTTTAGGCTTGCTTTTGCCCGCGGCTCCGACCGCGTGGATGTCGGTTATCGCGACCAAACATAGCCTATGTCCTTTCTCAAGGTCTATTCTACCCTTATACCAAATTTCATCAAAGTCTGTTCAGTGGTTTAGGCGTGAAAGCGTAACATACTGACAGACAGACAGTGTTACTTTCGCACTTATAATATTAGTATATACAGTATGGATACGACATATAGGCATTTACGAAAACCGCTAACCATCCTGGTCCGTAGGAATGTAACCAAACAAAATTTAAACTTAAATTCCCTAATTTAAAAAAACCGAAATTTTCTAACAAAATAATTATCAAAGTAAATGTTGAAAATGAAACGATCCGTATAATGTCATTGATAGTTACTAAGTCATTAATAAATACGCACACGCCTTTACACACATACACATACGCACGGTTTACGACAATAGGGAGGTAGTGTAGTAGGTAGGTAACTTACCCGGAGCGGAGCGGCAACAAAGCACGGCGCCGCGCCGGCGCCGCGGGGCCGTGCCGCCGGCTGGCGCGCTCACGTACCTACGTACGTAAGTAGGTACCACCAGATTCCGTAGAATCACAGGTTAAGACGTATAGTACGCAGAACTTTTAATAACACTGTAGATTGTAAATTTAAATCTTTGAAATTTTCAAAATGTCCGCCACTTGCTTGAATACACAAATTACATCGCCGAACAATATTGTCCCGATTTCGATTCGGATCCAAAGCCATAGCTTTCAATTTGTTAAATGCCTCAAGAATTCGGCTGCGCAGTGCTTCTTGACTTTCAGACACACGTGGATGGCACAATTACAAATAGGTACAATAGGTAATAATAGTTTTAAATAACACACAATTTCAAAATACACAATAGTTATGAAGAAAACACTCACACTGGATGGCACAACACGAAATAAATACTTAATAATAGTTGAAAATAACACTATTTAAAAATACATAAAAGTTAATTAGTGTCAATTTCACTCTAAAAAACTATGTCGAATAAAATCTCGATGCGAACATGCGCGCGTGCTCGCGGTCACTGGCGAGCAAACGTCGTCACGGGGGAATCCCCGAACGTAGGTACATTTTCAGGTGCATGATAAGGTAAACGCACCAACAACCACCATTTGCATATTATTACTTTTATTTTAGATTTTTTTACTATACACCCATATTGAAGTCTTTGAAAAAAAATGAAATAGGTACGAGTATGTACAAATGTATGATACTAAATTAGCAAATAAGCTATGGGATCCCACCAAGATCTTCGGGACCCAAGCCAACCTCACCTGCAAGCAGGTGCACCTGCTGGAAAACGGAAGAGGCTCTGGCGCTGGGTTTCCTTTCAGGGTTGGGGGGTCAGACGGCAGTCGCCCCCGGAAAGGCCAAAACTTAGCCAAATCGTAAATCAGGCGGACCCTGAGCTCCAAAGGCACCGTGGCCTCGGATGCAATCAGGACTAACGTCTTTATGTAGATGATGATGATGACTAAATTAGCAAAGATATTATTTATGTGCGTTTTCAATTTTTCATTAAATTACTTATTATTAATTATAATTAACGAATTTATTGCGGAATAAATAATTAAAAATCAAATACAAAGTGTGAGTAATCTTCGTTAATTGATAGGTATCTACTTATCTAATCGAATACCTTTTTATGTCATCAGTCATCATAATCATAATCAACTATTGTTCTGCTAGGATTAACAGACAGGCGTTAAACCAGGTGCTTTACCCTAAACCTGGCGGCATCTCAAAGCATTATTTCTCTCTCTTTTTGGTCGTATTTTTACGAATTTGCTGAATGAATATTTGAATGAATACACAGTGCGGCAACGTCGCATTTTACAATTTCTATAGTAATTAGGTTTTCCATATCTTGAATCAAATCAGGACAAGAAGTTTTTTAGTACTACTAAGGTGGCAGACAAGCACACGGCCCACCTGATAGAAAGTTATTACCGTGGCATATGGATGTATGCAAGACCAATATCCTTTTTGAAGAACCTCATGTTCTAGTCCCTTGGGAGACTCATAGCAGGGAGTTCATTCCACCGCCTGAGTGTGCGTGGGATAAAGTTTCTTTCATACCTTACAGTGTACACCGTTTCTGGGAAACAGTTTCAACGGTCCAACACCAAGCTATGCCGCACCATTAAGACCTGGAACTCTCTGCCAGCTCACGTGTTTCCTTCTTCCTACACGCCCGGGTCCTTTAAGCGGGGCGTGAAAAGGCATCTGATGAGGCCGTCAAGCTGAGTGCCACCACTGTTAACATGGTACATGTTTATGATGGTGACCCTCTTTCCGAGACTTTGCCTTTAGCTTACCATCAGGCGAGGTGAAGTCAAATTGACGTGTCTGTTATTAAAAAAAAACTCATTGGCGACAGCTACTAGCTGATGGACTCACATGGACAAGTAGGAGTGGTCATAGTGTTCTCCGAAGCTCCGTGACAGCATTTTGGAGATGAAAGACTACAGCGCCCAACTTAGGGTCGTAACTCTTGAGGACTGCGTCGAAACTAGGACAAATCCGGGGAAGCCCGGACGGATGGTAACCCTAATAGTAATAAAAATTTTACGACTATCGTTTCTAATGCCGATTACACACTCGCTTACATTTTGTTCTGAATTAAATCTGAATCGTGAATGTAGAAATAAATTTATCTTAAAATTTGTAACAATTTCGAGTCGGTCTTTTCCTGTATGTAAAGTTCAAAGTATTCATGATCAATAAACATAAACACTACTGGTGAAATTATTGAGCATAGGCGGTTTACGGCGGTACATCATCGACCGCGAGGTCGAAAAATCCTGTCTCTGCCTGCCCCTTGACACGGCCATGCCGTCCGCGCGGAGGTGCGGTGCCTCACACGCGCATACGCATAACCACTCTATGATCGAACCGGTCAATTCCGCGTTAAATACATAGGCGCGCGCTACGCGCGTCTATCGCCGTACCGCGTGGATGTCGAGTGTGAAAGAGTCCTTATACGTAGGCATACAATTGAATGAGAATTTAAAGTTCATTGAAAACTGCTATTCTACAGAGTGTTCACAGCTGATCAAAATTCACTAAAATTAAAACTCTTGTTTTTGACCTTAATACTTGACCGATTTTGTTCAAACTTTGCCCGTTTCATGCTAACAGGGTACCAAGTATGTGGCTTCAATTAATGCCTATATGTCGTATCCATATTGTATATCTACAATCTATATATATTAGATTCTATATTAGTAGTAATTATCGTTTTAAAACATATAATGACACCATTTTTGTATTTTGGTTATAACTTTTGCCAACATGGCAAATCGAATAAAAAAATCATAAAATTACAATTAACTCATAGTCTACCTATTAATATATGCGGTAATGCATGAAACATCACTATAGGTGTGGTATACTATCAAAAAGTATCTGTCTACGCTTGGCGCAATAGACTTAGAGTGATATTCGCGCTCTATACATAAATCTGTATACTAAGATTCCAGCCCACAGAAATAGGCTTGAACGGCCATGTGTCGCAGTGATAACAGCCTCCGTTGCGTGGTGGTAGTGCACGCGACTACCACGCAGAATGCGCGGGTTCGATCCCTGCTCAGTGCAAATATTTGTATGCATGAATATGGCTATTTGCATTGGTCTGGGTGTTTCTATGTATAATATGGATGTATTTACAAAAAAAAGTACGTAAAGTACATAAGTATGTTTATCCGCATTCTTGGTTCCATAACACAAGCTATAAAAGCTTAACATGGGTCTAGATAGAGTTGTGTAGAATGTTGTGGAATATTTATTTTTTTATTTATGTTCCAGCCTATATCTAGCCTGTACAAGTAAAGCCAACGAGACGAGAGAAAAAAGGTAAACAAAGCGACCATTACTGAGTAACGTTGTGATAACTAGCGATTATTTTCTCTGTCCTTGTCGCACATGTCACACGTACGCGACAATGGCCTAGCGACAGCTGTCGTTGCGTGTTTCGTAGTACAGGAAAGCTGTCAGCACAGCGGTTCTATATCAGATCCGCCATCTTATGAGCAATTTCATTCCTGTCTGGAATGCGCTTGAAGTGATACGTAATAATTTTCAAATAAAAATGTTTGGAACTGCTGAAACTTTGTTTACCTTTTTTTTTCTTCGTTGGCTTTACCTTAGTTTATTTCTATATTCCAGCCTATATCTAGCCTGTACAAAGTAGTATACATAGAAGTAATAACTGTTAAATTTGTACTGTTATTTTTTCTGTTCTGACATCCCCCACCTCATAATATTCACACAAGCTCTCAACAAAATATCAGAAAAATAAATTTCAGTAACAAACATTATAACAACTTCGGGTCTGCACACCTATCCTCAGTCTGACTGCGTCGGGGGTGGCTTGCCACTGGCTAAAACTTTCTTCATAGTCTTCATCATACTAGGAATAATACCCATATGCTTGTCTACACATTTAACTGCGCAGTTCTCGAATTCTATCGTGCATTTGTCTATCTGAAAACATAAAATTTGTATGAATTATTTTTTAAATATTAAGCATGCTAACTAAAGTAAAGCCAACGAGACGAGAGAAAAAAGGTAAACAAAGCGACCACTACTGAGTTACGTTGCGATAACTAGATTATTTTCCTGGTCCTTGTCGCGCATGTCACACGTACGCGACAATCGCCGAGCGACAGCTGTCGTTGCGTGTTTCGTAGTACAGGAAAGCTGGAAGCACAGCGGTTCTAAACTGTCACGCCTTGATATGAGCAATTTCATTCCTGTCTGGAATGCGCTTGAAGTGAAATTTTATAATTTTCAAATAAAAATATTTGGAACCGCTGAAACTTTCTTTACCTTTTTTCTCTCGCTTCCTTGGCTTTACTTTACACAAATCAAATACATCAGGAAAAAGGACAAAAGCGTTGTAAGCTTAATGGTTAAAGAGTCGGCCTTACGATCGAGAGGTCCCGGGTTCAGATGGCGCGGAAAAGTAAACACGGTGTTTGAGTGTCTCCCGAGTTTTTTTAAATAATTAAAATAGTTACAAATAGTGATAAGCAATAAAAGACATATAGTTATGTAAATAAGTGTACAATAACAACATCTACAAACACATTGTGGCGATATAAATAACCAGTGAACTAAATTTAGTAAATAATAAACCGGCAGTGCAAGTGAAAAAATCTCAATCAACAAACAATATTATAACAACGAAAAGTGCATTATTATTCAAGAAAATAATCAACAAGTGTTAACAAAATCAAATTTGAACGGAATATGTCATAATTAAGGATCATCAAAATACGTTGGAAAAAAATTTTGTTCAAATTTATGCTTATTCATTGCTCAGTACGTGTGTATATTGATAACAGCGTCATCTATGATATGGTCAATTCAATGAAACATCACATGCCATCTATTCGCTAATACGTGAACTACGTCTATTAGCAGTTATTGATGAACTGAACAAATCGACATAACTTTTATAAAAACAAATAGAGGGCGTTACGTGTAGGAATAAATGTCAATAATGGATAATGATAACACCAACGTTACTATGAGGCGGCAGATGTCTACTGTGAGACCAAACCGGGAAAGCAGCTCGAACTCATCATCAGAGGATATTTTCGTCAACAGTCTGGATACATGTACGGGTACGAACCAAAATGACACGGAGTTGCTTAAATATGAAATCGAAGGACTAAAGGCTTGCTTAGACACTGCACAAAATGAACTAGAGAACGTAATCCTAGAAAATAATGGATTAAAAAAATATATAACAGAATTAACCCAGGAGATAAATATTTTAAAACACCAAAATACGAATGCCAGAGAAGGAACATGTAAAAATAAGCTGCAAAAACGGGGCAGCACTCACAGCGACACTGACGGTTTTCAGAACAATAATCCAATATCCCACTTGAAAACCTCTTGCACAAACACAAACGTCGACCCCGAAGTGGTTATTTTCTAATAGTGTTTCTGCGAATATAACATCGACGCAAGTAAATCAGACGCAACATCAACACGAACACAGAAAAATACAAAAAATAGCGGATGATATGATGAGAGGATACACACACGAATTAAAAACTAGGAAGAGAAGAGTGCTAGTACTTGCCGATGAACAAGGACGCGGCCTCAGCAAGACGCTACAAGATCTATTAGGCTCGGAATTCTCAGTTTTCGCATATGTAAAAACTTCAGCTAACCTAGGTAACATACTATGCATGTTAAATACTTATACCTCCACATTCACTAAACAGGATTATATAATTGTAATGGGTGGAGTTCACGATACTAATCCTTACGACTTAGAGACTAATATGAGATTGTGGTTATCGCAGTATGAAGGAAACACAAATGTAATTATTAGTGAAGTGCCATATAGTAG
The DNA here is from genome assembly GCA_914829495.1 of Eilema sororculum. NCBI lineage: Eukaryota > Metazoa > Arthropoda > Insecta > Lepidoptera > Erebidae > Eilema > Eilema sororculum. Next base: position 3,384,593 of record OU618560.1, on the reverse strand, counting down.
GTACTTAAGTGAAATTAAATTAAACCAATTAATAAGGTTTATCTGTAATCGTCAAAAAAATGTTACTTTCTTAGATATGAATTATGCAATGTATATACCTAAACAACAAAATTTTACGATACATGTAGCTAGATCATTGTTGAAAGAGATTCTCCGCTTATACTACCATGAGAGAAAAGAGCAATATTGTGTGCACTCACAACAGTCACAACAAAAAATACTATCCAAAAAGATGTTTTTAGAAAAATCAACACAAACCGAAGTGCAGCAGACTAGTACAACTGAGCTTAACCTAAGTATAGACCCCTCGGACCCTTCTAATGATCTTGCCATTTCAAAACAAACTGTAATCGATTTAAATATAAGCCAGTCACCTAATGATTTTTTTCGATAGTAACTATGTAACGGTATTTCACCAAAACATTGATGGCCTGCATACTAAAGCAGACATGTTAATGGTAGCATTGAATAATTTGTGCCAAAGAATTAGTCACGTAGATATACTTTGCATAACCGAGCATAACATGAAAAGTGGTGATGAAGCTTATTTGGTGATACCGGGTTATAGACTCGTATCACACTTTATGAGACATAACAGACACGGAGGCTCATGTATTTTAGTAAAGAATGAATATCAGTGTAGGATCTTAGATGAAATCAACAACATGTCCATTACTAACTACTGTGAATGCTCTGGTATTGAATTGTTAGATTATCAAATTTACGTATTATGCATATACAGGTCACCGAGTAACCGCAATAGAGCAATTAGTGTTTTCCTTTATGTCTTGAATAAAATTTTAAGTAAGCTCGTTTATAGTAAGAAAAAAATTATTATTTGTGGGGACTTCAATATGGACATATTACAACAATCCAGCATTATTAAAGAATATATGGACATGATATACAGCTATGACATAAAATTTCAATTTAATCTACCGACGCGCTCAGCAAGTAAGACATGTATTGACAATATAGTCCACAATATTACCGGATGTAAAGGAGAGATTATCGATTTTGGACTCTCGGATCATTCTGCTCAAATATTAATGTTTCCTGTAAAAAAATACAATTTTTTGACCAATTATTATGTTTTTAAACGATGTCTTACCAAAAGCAACAGGGCCTCTTTTATCAAGTATCTGAACCAATTATCTTTCCAAGAGCTCTATGACTCGCAAGACGCCAATGTTGCTTATAACTCATTTCACGAAATGTTTACCTTACTATATGATATGTCATTTCCCATAAAGAAAATCCGATTCTATACTACACCCAAACAAAAATGGATTTCAAAAGGTATAAAGTGTTGTAGTAAACGGAAACGAGAGCTCCTTTGGAAATATAGAATGCAACCTACCAATGAAAATAAAACTAGCTTCCAAACATACGCCAAACGTTATAAAAAAATCATAAACCTAACTAAAAAGGCGCAGAATAATTATTTCATAAATTCAACTACCAATAAAGGTAAAGCCACATGGGACGTAATAAATAGTTGTAAGAGTAGGAACCCAAGTGAAGGAATAAATAAACTAATAATAGAAGACCAAATAATCACTAGTCCTGAATGCATCGCAAACGCATTTAATGATAATTTTGTCGAATTAGTTAAACCAGTATCAAATGTTACACAACTTGCATCGACATCCTCATGTAGTGACTATAAAATCTCATACCATAGTAACTCAGTCTTCATGCCCCCCACAAGTCCACTCGACGTCTTCGAAGCTATAATGGACTTAAAGAATTCAAGTAGTGTAGGGTATGACGGTGTTAGTACACATGTAGTCAAAGAGGTGGCAGGTATAATTAGCTCCCCCATGAGCTTTATAATAAACTTGTGTATAGAACAAGGTATCTTTCCTGACGGCCTAAAAATAGCAGTTATCAAACCTCTTCATAAAAAAGGTAGCAAGTCTATAATTAATAATTACCGGCCCATTGCACTGCTTACAATATTTTCAAAGATCTTCGAAAAAATAATTTATAAATGTCTATATAATTTCTTCGAAAACTATAGTCTGTTTACACCATGTCAAAATGGTTTTAGAAAAAATAAATCTATAAATGTAGCTGTATATAATTTTTTACATGAGGTGTTACTGAATATGGATAAGAGAACTCCAGTCATAGCTCTTTATATAGATTTGCAAAAAGCATTTGATCATGTGAACCACGAAATTCTTTTACACAAGATGTATGCATATGGAGTTAGAGGCAATGTATATAATCTTATTAAATCATACCTTAGTAATAGGAAACAGTTCACTGAAGTCAAAAGAGTGTCATTGGAAAGCAAAACCGAAGAAACATTTAAGTCAACTATAAGAGATGTACAATCTGGTGTTCCCCAGGGAAGTATATTAGGAGCATTATTTTTCCTTATTTATATTAATGACATGCCGCAAATAACTAATAATAAAATGACATTATTCGCTGACGATAGCACAATAATATTTAGTGGTAAGGATTTGACTATTATAGAACAGGACATTAATATATTTTTGACATCTATTATTGACTGGTTAAATAAAAATGAATTAGTTATTAATTTGGACAAAACAAAAATTATGAATTTCAGACAAAGATTATCTCCCAGTCCACTTAATATTTCATATCAAAATACAATTATTGAAGAAATTAATGTAACTAAGTTCTTAGGTATATACGTTGACAATCAAGTAAATTGGAAGCAGCATATTGAACATGTTTGTAAAAAATTGAATCAATTTTCATACGCTTTATATAAGTTAAGATACATAGTAAATGATGCAACATTATTGACAGCATACCATGGACATGCTGCTGCTACTTTGCGATTTGGAATCATATTCTGGGGTAATTCCACTGAAAGAGAAAGAGTCTTCCGTGCTCAGAAGCGTTGTATTAGGAGTATGTGCAATTTAAAACCAATTCAGTCATGCAGACCTCACTTTATTAGACTAAATTTACTAACAATGCCTTCGCTATTTATATATGAAACTGCTGTTTTCGTAAAATTAAATATCAACCTGTTTGAATTCCGCACAAGAGATCGTCACAAAGACAAATTACGAATGGCGAAAAGTAACACAAAACTGCTTCATCAAAGTGTATTCTGTGTAGCGCAACGCATTTTCAATAAGATTCCAATTAATATCAGAAATGTAAAAACGATTAATATATTTAAAGACAAGATGCACAAGCTGCTAGTTGCAAAATGTTACTACAATATTAATGAATTTTTAGAAGACCAAACATTAGAATAATATTGATAAGAATGACTGTAAATAATAATATATGATATGACATGACTGGTAAAAATGATATAAGTGTAATTTAAATTTTAATGTATGATAATTTTGTAATTAATTATTAATAATTTTGTCACAAAATATTGTATGCCAATATGGCTGAACATAGCTGATCAAATTATGTAAAAGACCATCTTTGTACCTACCTATGTTTCACAATAAAGCATTTGATTTGATTTGATTTGATTCAATCCTGGCCATTACACTACCGATGTGAACCCACTCCTAGCACAAGCAATTTAGCTTAGCTGGAGGGGTTAGCGGGAATATTAGTAAATTCGGTTACAAATATTCTTCGGGACTCGAACCCGTGATCTTTCCCTTACAGGGCGAATGCCTTAACCACTAGTGTCTAGTGCCTACTAGTTTACCTTTTTTCTCTCGCTTCGTTGGCTTTACCTTAGCAGTGATATTGTCTGCGGATGAGATGGCGTGGTGATGCTTGTATGTCTCCGTCACCACACAGATAACCTATTTAATAGTAAGATAATTACCATTTGTTGACTAGTTTCTGCTCCCAGTTTATCCTTGGCCGCGTCATTACAATCCATAACACATCTCTGTAGCCTGTTTTGTAGATGATTGATTTCATTCTGTGAAATTGAAATAATAGAGATCAATGACGGAGTGCCACAAGGTAGTGTAATGGGACCTACTCTCTATCTTCTTTATACCGCTGACTTGCCGATATCTGACGACGTTGTGATGGGCACATTCGCAGATGACACAGCAATCATGGCATCAGATGAATCACCAATCCAAGCGTCTCATAAACTACAGAACTGTCTGGATAAAGTTACAACATGGCTAAAAGACTGGCGCATTAAAGCCAATGAGACAGTCTGTCCAGGTAACATTTACAACGCGGCGACAGACTTGCCCTCCAGTTAAATTAAACTCTGTCCAGCTTCCACAATCGGATGAAGCAAAATATCTTGGGATGTACCTGGACCGACGCTTAACATGGAAAAAACATATTTTTACCAAACGCCTAGCAATGGGACAACAGGTGCGCAAGATGTATTGGCTGATGAATAAAAATAGCCAGCTCCCAATAGAAAACAAACTTTTATTATATAAGAGTATAATAAAACCAATATGGACATACGGAATACAGCTATGGGGCACGGCTGCCAACTCAAACCTTGAAATTCTGCAAAGGTTTCAATCAAAAATGCTAAGGATGATAGTAGACGCACCATGGTATGTCACTAATGAAAGACTTCACCGAGAGCTTGGGATCAAAACCGTAAAAGAGAAAATAAAGGAAAGAGTCACAACATATAAAGACAGACTGCAGCTGCACCCTAATATATTGGCACACCACCTTATGGACGAAATATTTCCAAGTGTGAGGAGACTTAAGAAAAGAGTCCCTCAAGATTTACTTTAAAAACTCATTAAAGAGGACATGTCACTGGACCTGTACCTCACATAACAACCATCACTACATAAATATCGCTGAATGTCTCCTGGACAGATTGCGATAAAGAAGAAGAAAAAAAAAAGGACGGGCAAAATTATGTTTAGGTGAAAGGAAAAATATACGGGGGTTTAAAAAAAACATTTATCTTTCGTCAAATTAATACTTCCAGATGATTTTGCTTTCGAAACTGTGCCAAATTCTTTTTTTCCGAAACGACTATAAAATCACCCAGTATATATCTATATATTAAAAGAAAGTCGTCTTAGTTACACTATTTATAAGTCAAGAACGGCTGTACAGTCAACTACAAAGAGATGTATCCAATTTAATCTTCCAAAATTATGTACCCCTGCGAGTGCCACTATGAACTAACCAAAGATTGTGACAAACATGGTATCCACTGAACTTGACAATAACATGTATGCGTGTAAAGCACAATAATTATGTATCCCACTACATTTCCTGTGATATGTACACTTACAATCTTAATTAAAAATCTATCCAAATACTGTGAAAGAAAATTGTATACATTTAATGTTCCAAAGAAATGTAACCATAACAAAAAGGATGTATGAATTTCGAAGTGCTAGCAAAATAAATAAGTTTCTTAGAGGATGCCATTTAAAAATAAATTCATAATATTACACATTTAGAATAGAAAGCAAGTATGATAAATACGAACTTTTCCGAATGAAACCGATGGCAAAACATTATTCATACATAAGATAATTATGTATTGAATGACTGATAAAAGAAAAAAAAGACTATTATCATTTATTTTTATTGGTAAAGAACTTACACTTAAGATGACAACAAAACTGTAAAAACTGTTTAACAATAACTATACTGCCCTTATTTTAATAATTAGTAACGCGAATATATATATATATCGTCGAATACATAAGTCGTGTTACTTACACTATTTATATCTCAAGAACTTTTGGCTGAAAATTGGCGGAGACGTAGCTCAGAACCAGGAGACGAAGTCGCAGGCAAAGGCTAGTTTTAGATAATATGAAGTATTAAACAGATAAGTCAATCTCCATAAATGTGCAAAATAATGAATTTATTTTTAAATGGCATTCTCAATGAAACTTTTTTGTTTTCGCTGGCACTTCGAAATTCGTACATCCTTTTTATTATGGTTACATTTCTTTGGAACATTAAATGTATACAATTTTCTTTCACAGTATTTGACAAGATTGTAAGTGTACATATCACAGGAAATGTAGTGGGATACATAATTATTGCGCTTTACACGCATACATGTTATTGCCAAGTTCAGTGGATACCATGTTTGTCACAATCTTTGGTTAGTTCATAGTGGCACTCGCAGGGGTACATAATTTTGGAAGATTAAATTGGATACATCTCTTTGTAGTTGACTGTACCAATTTGGTTGAAAATTGGTGGGGATGTCGCTTAGAACCAGGAGACGGATAAAGTATACTTTTAATTCTGGTCAACCTTTATTTTATCCCGGGTATAGGTTCCTGTGGGTCTCTGTCATGGGATCTGTATTTCTGTGACCCTGGTACATATACATTTGTACCAGGCTCACAGACACTTTAAGGAACTTTATCTGGGTCACAGGAACAGGAGCAGTGTGTCCTATACCTTTATATTCCGAACTTAACGCGAATGCATTCAGGGACAAAAGCTAGTAATCCTATATTTTACATCTTTACTAATACACAAGGATTGTGAAGTGATCCTTATATACGATGCCAGTGAGGGGTTTTTTTATATTTTAAAATTACTTTATTTTGATTTTTAGATGTACAGTCAACAAGAGACAGTCGCACTTTTTCATTTAGATTTGTATGTTAAAGCGCAACTGTATCTCTTTTGTTGAATGTACAATATGCTGTACTAGTAATGAAGTTCTGTAATTAAATTTTTTTCTTACTTTTCTTCTTTGTAACCCAGTTTAATGTGAGGCCATATTTGTGCATTGTGCTGCGTTGCGTCAATCAGGGTCATTCTTAGAAAATTGTAATGAAAAAAATGAAAAAAAAAAAACTGGCGAAATGTGGGTGCTAGCACCTCTGCCTACCCCTTCGGGAATACAGGCGTGAGTTTATGTATGTTATGTTATGTATAAAATTATAGCAATGAGAGAAATTCCTTTACATTTCTAAGAATGATGCACAAGGGAAGCCTCAGCCTTGCATGGTATTTAAAAATGTAATTGATAATTTTACCAATAAAAAAAATGAAGTGCCAACTCGCGGATGCCCGCCAGTTTTTTGGCCGTGAGTTTTTTTTATTTTAGTATGTATGTAGTATTATTGTTAACAAAATTATAAAGAAGAAGAAAGATTCCAATTTGAAATTTTTCTATTCAGTAATAATGGTAGTATGAGGAACGACAAATAAATAAAATAAAATAAAAATAAAATTCACTAACCTGTACATAATTATTGGCTTGGTTGAGAGGTGCCGTACAGTTGTCTATGCAACCATGCACTCGCTCCAAAGATGATGAAGGATCATCGCAACACCGGGCTGCACATCGGTGCATATCTCCCTAGAAAATGAATTAGACATATTAATAATTATCAATCAATCAATTAGCTATTAGCCTATTGAATACACTGCTGGACATAAGCCTCTCCCAAAGACATACGCCTCTGCTGGCCACTGTTTTCAAACTGTCTTCTAGCCAGGGTAGGTACAGGATTTTATTCCGAGTTTTCCTTTACTGACGGGGTCTGCATACTTTTCCATTATTCGCCTCTTACGACACCCTTCGGATGAGGTGGGGTGGTGTTACTTGTATTTTTTCTGTCACCACATGAATAATAATAATAACTGCTACAACTGCTAATATTGTATGGGTATGTGTCAGGGAAACTTGCAGTTAGACTGGATAAAGCAGCTGTGCAATTCACTAAGCGAGCACAACGAAGCGAGTCGCAATGTTGTGCTCGATAGAGATTGTCATTGGTCGATCTCCAGTGACGTGATACAATCCAACCAATGACAACCTCTATCGAGCACAATGTTGCGACTCGCATCGTTGCGCTCGCTTAGTGAATTGCAGTGCAGGTCTCAGCCACCGAGGTGAAAGCTTCATATACAACTGCGATTAATGCTACGATGAAGAAGATAATGACTACTACTGCTACTGCTTCTTGTGGAGACACCATTACCCGACCCGGACCCAGCCCACACAAAAGGGCTGATCACCTATCAGCCCTTTTGTATGGGCCATTTCCAGTATTTATTGACTTTTATACATGTTCATATGACAACCAGGACTGACGGCTTAATGGGCGTGATAGCCTTCGTGGCGGTAGCATACAAATATTTGTATGCTTATATATGAGTATTTTTTGGGTGTAATGGCCCTATGCAAGAGGGCGGATCACTCGTCCGGCCGCGGCGTCCCCGGCTGGCAGTAAGTAATATATGAGTATTTGCATTGGTCTGGTCGTGCCTCGGAGAGCATGTTAAGCTGTCGGTCCCGGTTGCCATACACACATGCATGGCAGTCGTTACAGGGGAATTGGGTGAAATGACCCCACATAGAAGGGCTGATCACCCGTCCGGTCAAACGACGTCCCACTGGCAGTAGTAGTAGTAGCAGTAGCTTAAGGTATTCTCCAAGAAACAGCTGTGCAATTCACTAAGCGAGCACAACGATGCGAGTCGCAACGTTGTGCTCGATAGAGATTGTCATTGGTCGATCTCCAGTGACGTGATACAATCCGACCAATGACAATCTCTATCGAGCACAACGTTGCGACTCGCATCGTTGTGCTCGCTTAGTGAATTGCAGTGCAGAAGCGAAGTGAAACGACTGCCGTCTGTTCTCCACAACCAATTGACGATATCGAAGTCTGCAGTTAGACCAGTCGGACTTTCGTGGGCTCCACTAGTGACGACTGCCGTAGCTGATCATATGACTACGGGTGCGGCATACGGTATAACGTGGTCTCCGAAGCATAGCAAGACCAATAGCCATATTCATGTATACAAATATTTGTACTGAGCGGGAATCGAACCCGTACATCCTGCGCAGCAGTTGAGTTTATTACCGCAATATCAATAGGTTCGGTTATTGCATAAGAATTGCATGTTGATCGGTATCATAACCTAACTTACTTGCATTTTTCGTAAATAACTTTTGTCTAACTCATTTACGAGGTTGGTCATCTCCTGTTCAATCCTGAACCTCTGAGCTTCCACCATTGTGAGGGTTTATGTCACAAAATATTGATAAATAAATGTAATTTTAAAAGAAAAGGCCTAATCTCGTGCATCCAACTGACTGATCGTCGTAGAAGCAGTGTTGCCAGTTGAATATTGTCGAATGTTACACAGGACTGCTTAAAAAGTTACAATTTCAGGGTAAAAGTTACGATACCTTATTTCACGAGGAAAACTTCAATACAAACGTTATTAAGGCCCTTTATTACATTTTATCTAAGATGTTTTCAGTCCTATCAAGTAACGACTTAGGAAAGTTAAGTTACATAAGGAAATGCAGCAATTTTTCGTTTTTTTTTATGATAACGAAAACAATAAAACGAATTATGTATCAATAATATAACAACTAATTCAGAAATCGAACTACAAACTTGAAGGAGAAACTTACTTTGTTGATCAATTTAAAAACAGTCATCATCTTAAACTATTTATCGATTCTGTTTCCCATCACACGAAGTGTAGTCACATTGACGTATCATACCTATACAAAAACCTGAAAAATAAAAATATAATAAAATTAACAATATACCAACTCATTGTTATTTTATGCAAGTTCGGGACTTCACGCGATAAAAACTTCCACTTACTTTCTGCCGACGTTTCGGGTGCGATGCTGCACCCGTGGTCACGACTTGACACAGTCACCGCGATAGCTTAAAAATAACAATATACCAACTAATTCAGAAATGACTTTTGATGAACTACATTATAACTTACGTTATTAATCAATTTAAAACAAGTCATCATCTACTATTTATCGATTCAGCTTCCCATCTGGGAAAGTGTAGTCACTGTCACATTGACGTATCACACATGAAAATCCTGCAAAGGAAAGACAAAAAATAAAGTGAATAATACACCAAGTAATTCAGCAATGGCTTTTGATTAGCTACAACTCACTTTGTTAATCAATTTAAGAAATGTCATCATCATAAACTTCGCGATTCAAAAAGTTATAAAAATTGTTATCAATCAGCAGTTATAATCAGCAGAAGGAGTAGTGAGTAAGTTAATCGTTGGTTTAACCGTTGGGTAGTGCTCCTCGGACATTGTGAAATGCGAATACTCAGTTACCGAGGACTTTAAGTTACGATTAGATAATAACTTTTATAACTTTTTGAATTGGTATATCTCAGAAACGGTGGCTGTTTTTGTCTGAAGTACTTTTATGATAATCGTACCGTTTTGTTGAAAATCGCGAAAAACTAATTTTTTTGACCTTTGATCTTGAATAATTGTTTTTCCTTAGACGGGAATGATGGGGAACTTTCAAATTTTGTTTTTAATGATATTTTAAACAATCTTACCGATTTTCAGCTTGGTGGGAATTCAAGTAAACTTTACTCTTATTTTTGGTCTAATTTGACCGGACTTAGGACTACTAGTCCTACTGGATTTATAGCTTTTCAGAGTTGACGACAATTTTTTGTCTATGGCAATTTTTTTTTAAAGATTTTATGACAATGGTAGGTAGACCTTTATGTCAAGTCTTATTTTGTAGTATATTACTTTGGTTAAAATTATTGTTGGTAAATTATATTCTGCTGCGTTTATTTAGTTTAACCTCGGTCAAATGTTAAAAACGATCATGATATCAAATAAAACGAAGACGAGAACTTTTTTTTTCTTACCTTTAATTTCTTTTTAAATAGGTTACTTACTGAAAGAAATTTTCGAATCGAATCGAGACAAAATCTTAGATAAAAATAATATTTTTTTTTACTAGTACCACACTAGTGAATGAACATAAATGAATGAATTGAAAATATTATATTATTCTTTGATTGATAGTTGTTCGAACAGAAGTAAACTTTATAACTGGGAAAAAAGGTTTGAAGTTGTTAGAACGTTGTCATCTCCATAGAAGAGATTTCTCTAACAATACCAAGGTTGGTATTTCTGATAATACGCATAGCGAATTGAATAATATTGACATTATTGACCACAGACTACAGAACACTAATGTTGACCCAAACCTATACGGCAAAAGTTACAATAAAGTTCCATTTTGAGTCATGTTACGGAGAAGTTACATAAGGGGGTCAAAAGTTACGAAAATTGTAACAAAAGTTACAATCTGGCAACGCTGCGTAGAAGTGACACTTGACAGTAATGACAGATGACTGATATCCACAGATTAGAAGATATGTACTCTGATAGTATCCGATCACAGGGTGGCCCTATTCAACATATAAAAATTTTAGTTATACAAATATGAGGCAAACATGACACAGACCATGAAACATCACTTTGTCTCTTTTGTTCTAATATACAGTTTTACCTGTAAAAAAGAGACAAAACATTTAAGTTCCTGCTCACTTGGGAAAATGAGTATATAAATTTGACAGCGTGCCGAGTTTTGGCAACATCCATGAATGATTTGTTACACTCATTCATTACCATAGATTATTATAATATTTCATTACTTTACTCTACACTTAGAGTATCAAGAGGTGCCATACCTACGAAAAAAAACTGCCTACCTAAACTTGGATTTTATGAATGAATGGAAAGCAGTATGGCGGCCTAGTAGGGACTCCAGTAAACTGTCGATAAGTGCTTATCGATATAAAAAGGGCACAGACTAAAAATGTATACATTTGAAAGAAAAAATTAAGTGGTTAGCTTAAGTAGATGCCGATTATATGTATTCTCAGGTTGCAGTGTGCCTAGGGCTTTCTGTCAGACTTTCCATGTGATAACCGGAGTTTCTAATAATTCGCCCAGAAGGACGTAAAATCTACAAAGATTCTTTACAGTCTTTGAGTAACTAACTTTTAATTTAAAAATGGAAGTAATTTCTTGTTCAACTAGTTATATCATATTGATTTTGTAGTTTTATAGATGTAAAAAATGTTTTAGTATCTATTCATCAGTAATACCAGTACCATTATGCGATAGAATAATTAAAAGTCAACGGCATTTCAAAAGTCATTCACTATGTATGGAAAGTGGTCTTCGTTCTTTAAATATTTGGGAAAATATCGATAATTAAAATTCTATCACCGCATCACTGGCAATTTTATTTGACCAATCAGGTGCTACTACATCCCCACTACGTTGGAAAGCAAGATGGAGAATTGGCGTTTTCCTGATATGATTTTATGAATGAATTTCGTAGTAGCTTCACGTCTTTATTTTTACTATGTCTATGACTCTACACGAAACTACAAGAAGCATGATAGTGATGTACTCCAACAAATGATTTGTCGACGTAAATACTTTTTTTTAACATAATAGTACAAATAAAAAACATATTTATTCATGAATATTTTTAAACTACTAATTAGAAATAAAATAAAAGAAACCAATTCAAAATTAAAACTAAGATTAAAATTAAAACGCGTCGTACAATTCCTCCGCATCGCATGCCTCTTGTGGCAACGTTCCCAGAAGACTGGCAGCATTGCCACGTTGTATGGCAATGCTTATTCTCTGACCTAAAAAACCTACGACGCTTACAAAGTTTCTGTACCAAAATGGAAACTCGATATAGTTATGAAAGATGACTTCTGGCCAGAAGGTATTGCATACCGAAAATTTATAGACTTCACGAAGAAGAACAGGGGCAGAGAAAGTACTCTAATAACTGGTAATGCCAACAAACCATAATGGATAGCAGTACAAAATTAATAAGTTTCAACGTCAAAGGAGTGAAAAGGTCAGTTGACTGCGTAAGGCGACTGTGTGTAACAGCTGATATTGTGGCATTACAAGAAACATGGCTTTACCCTCACGACGTCGCTTTCTTAGGGCAAATTGATAACGAATTTGCGTTTACCAGCAAGTCAGCGATCGATACATCAGCTGGTGTGCTGCGGGGCAGGCCGCATGGGGGAGTGGCTTTAATGTGGAGGAAAAGCTTATTTCCATCAGTGACAATTATAAAGTGTACTAGTGATCGGCTTGTGGCTATAAAAATCGTGTCACAGAACAAGTCTATAATAGTATTCTGTGTGTATATGCCTACGGACTCGAGAGATAACCTACCAGAGTTTACGAACTGCCTTAGTGAGATGAGTGCAATAATAGATGGTAATAATGTACAATCTGTGATAATGTTAGGGGACTATAACGCACACCCGGGGTAGGTATTTGGGACTGAGCTTCAAAGTTTCTGTGCGGAACAGTGCTGGACATGGGCTGACTTGGACTTTTTACCGCGAGATTCGTACACATTCGTGAGCGAAGTAGACGGCGGCCAGAGCTGGCTTGATCACTTCCTAGTGACGGAGGCCGCGAGGTGTTTAGTTGTTAGTGCTACAGTGCTGTACGGTACGTATTGGTCTGATCATATGCCTATACAAATGCAGTGTAACTTTAGTATGATAAAACCTACAGTGATTATACCTCAAAGTTGTAGTAGTAAAACTGTGTGGGGCGAAAGAGACGCTAGTGATATACTTTTTTTTTTTTTTTTTTTTTTTTACACAGGACACGTCAATTTGACTTCACCTCGCCTGATGTTAAGCTAAAGGCAAAGTCTCGGAAAGAGGGTCACCATCGTAAACATTTACCATGTTAACAGTGGTGGCACTCAGCTTGACGGCCTCATTAGATGCCTTTTCACGCCCCGCTTAAAGGACCCGGGACTGTAGGAAGAAGGAAACACGTGAGCTGGCAGGGAATTCCAGGTCTTAGTGGTGCGGCATAGGAATGAATCACTGAAACGCTTGGTTCTAGCAGGTATACTCTGCACCGTAAATGGATGACATCTTAGCCCTGCACGTGTCGTCCTGTGAAGGAAAGGGGAGGGTGGGACTAATTGGAAGAGCTCGTCAGAACATTCACCATGGTAGAGACGGTAGAAAACTGCCAAAGACGCAACATCTCTACGCATCTGCAAAGGCTCGAGGGTGTTCGTGACCTCAGGATCCCCAATAATGCGGACCGCACGTCGCTGCAACCTGTCGAGAGCATCTAATAAGTACTTTGCGGAGCCGTCCCAGAGATGTGAGCAGTATTCCACGCAGGAACGAATTTGGGTCTTGTATAGAAGACACCGCTGCTCCGGCGTGAAAAAACGTCTCACTCTGTTCAGGACTCCGAGTTTACGCGAGGCTGATTTGATGATACTCTCGATATAGTTTTTGTTGTTCAGTTTGCAGCGAACATCCATACCGAGGATAGTGAGGTGATCCTGCACTACTTAAATATAAAGAGTTATGTCATAGTAAGCTTCGAGAAATCCACTTCCCTGTGGCTTTTCATAAATGTTCGGAAGGCTTTTGTACAAATTGTAGCCATAAAGAAATGTTAGATGTTATGTATAAGAATATTGTTTGTATCCTCTCGGAGGCTGCCCAAATTTCCAGTCAGGAGAAAAGGGGAAGGAGGGCAAAATATGTAACTGGATGGAATAAACATGTTAAGCAGGCTCACGAGGAGGCAAGGCTGGCATTTCAGTGCTGGGCAGTGTCAGGCAAGTCTACGTCGGGTTTTGAGTATGATAAAATGAGAGAGACTAGAAAAATCTTTAAGTCCAAATTAAAGTGGTGTCAAAATAACCAGGAGAAAATAAAAATGGACATCATAGCCGAGCACCATCGGTCTAAAGATTTTTCTAGTTTCTGGAAACATACAAATAGGTTGCAACCTAGACCGAGTGTCCCCGTGAGTGTGGCGGGGTTACATAGACCTACTGATATAGCAAATTTATTTGCAAAACAGTTTGAAGTAGTGTCCCCATTAATTAGATTACCGCAGGTGTTTGATTCTGAGAGTTTCACCGAGTTAAATGTCAAATTTTGTGCCAATGATGTTGCCAATATCGTTAAAAACATGGTAAGAGGAAAATCTCCAGGTCATGATCAACTCAGCATTGAGCACCTCCAGAATGCTGGTGTACACTTGCCAAGGGTATTAGCAATGTTCTACACGCTGTGTCTAAGTCACTCTTATTTACAAAAGGATTTAATGAAGACTTATGTAGTACCTATTGTTAAAGATAAGACGGGAGACGCGTCAGACCCTACAAATTATAGGCCAATATCGCTTGCTACAGTAATGGCTAAGGTACTGGACGGTCTGATTGATAGATATATGGCATCTCGCATCACACTTAGTGATGCACAGTTTGGGTTTAGACCAGTTCTGTCTACAGAGACTGCTGTACTGTCACTTAAACACCGTCCAGTATTACACATCTAGGAAAACACCTGTAAACGCCTGTTTCCTAGATCTTTCTAAGGCGTTTGATCTAGTGCTGTATGACCTGCTCTGGGAAAAGCTAACTAGGGAAACTAAGGTAGATGCAGCTGTTATATCAATACTGCGATATTGGTATAATAACCAGACAAATAATGTAAGGTGGGCAGGTTCATTATCAGATACGTACGGGCTGGGTTGTGGGGTGAGGCAGGGAGGCCTGACTTCCCCCAGACTGTTCAGCCTGTATATTAATCAGTTAATTGTTGAGCTCAGCAATACCTATCTAGGTTGTCATGTAGACGGAGTATGCGTCAACAATATAAGTTATGCAGATGATATGGTGTTGCTGAGCCCATCGATTAGCGGTATGATGAGCCTGCTTAAGATCTGTGAGGGGTATGCGGAGGCCCACGGGCTCAGATATAACGTTACAAAAAGTGAAGTACTTGTATTTAAGGCTGGCACAAAATTATATACCTACACACAACAATTAAAACTGTACGGTAGACCTCTAAAACAAGCCACTAGTTTTAAATATCTGGGCCACTGGGTCTCTGACGACCTAAGTGATGACTTAGACATTAAGCGTGAGCGTAGGGCGCTGGCTGTCCGATGTAACATGTTGGCCCGTAGATTTGCGCGTTGCACAGGACAGGTAAAGGTGACACTTTTTAGGGCTTTTTGCCAGTCCTTTTATACGTGCAGTTTATGGGTTAACTATAGGCAGAGGTCATACAGCGCCCTGCGCGTGCAATATAATGACGCGTTTAGGGTGTTGATGGGGCTGCCGCGTTACTGCAGCGCGTCCGGCATGTTCGCCGAGGCGGCAGTCGATGGCTTTCACGCCATTATGCGTAAAAGATGCGCTTCTATCATGCGCAGAGTGCGCGACAGCCCCAACAACATTCTGAACACCGTGGCAGACCGGTGGGACAGCCCAATGTGGGGACACTGGATGCGACTACATAGACCTGTGGCGCAGTGGTCGTCCTAGGTTATAATAATAAAATTGTCAATAGGTTAATTTTACTAACATTAGTTTATAAGATTATGTATACTAACAGAATGGACCATGGTCTGAATAAATAAATATTATTATTATTATTATTATTAAAAAGAGGCCAGCTCTCTGAGAGAAGCGTCGACCATACGCTTCGCAATCTCTCTGAAGAGATTGCGAGCACTCGGGCCCCAAGGCCCCAACGTTTCGACTCCAAACGGCACAAATTCATAGACTCCAATGAGTTTGGAGTATTTGCGCTGTTTGAGAGCCTCTGCGGAAGCAGCGGTGGCACCGGCACAGCCAGTCGTGCCAGGTATGGGGGTAGGGGCAATGGTGTCGACGCATGTTGCGTCCCACACCAGGGCCCTACCCATTTTCCATGGCATTAACGACATACCATCCGGTCTCTTGCCATCGTCGCGCGCCAAACCGTTAGGTTCAAGCACGGCTGGCACACCGGCGGCGGTGACAAGAGCACGGCGGATTATGTCGTTGAGGCTGGCGTGCCGTGGCATTCTCCCAGCGCTCCTGCAGCACGACAGGCCATGGTGTCCGAGTCGGTCAACTGCTTCTCCACAACGGCATCGATGCAGTGAAACACACGGCGCGCCTAATCGGAGACACGTGGCGATGCGGAAAGTAGTGTCGTCTAACATAGTCCCTATGTTAGATGAGCTCGCAACCAAAGACCCGATTCCAACACTCCAACGGCCAACCGTGTTTGGACATGCAATTTTCCAAGCTTTCACTGCATCGGTCTTGCACAATACTTCCGAATTAACTAGTGTAGGTGCAAGAATTTTCCTAGTTAATTCTTCCGTACTGAAGACCGACATCTTTCCGTATAGTACAAATTACCTAATAGCTGGTACAGATAACTCACTTTCTGGAAAATCAACAATCTAACTCAGTTAAGTTCCTAAAGTTCACGAGATTAACCTCTGCATACCTACACATATGTACCTATCCTAATTGTCGGCCATACGGTTTTTATTATTTTCTTACTTTGAAGTCGCTCAGCCATAGGCCGCCAAAAATAGCTTAGTTGGAGATCGCCGAAATTCATAGTGACCTTTATGATACATACGTTGAGTGTGTTAAAACAAATATTGCTGACTTTATCACAAGAAGTCTTATTAAAAAAATTAAATGTGAGGTTTTGCATCATTACTGCTCGGGGCAGAAGACGTGAAGAGCCTCATTTACAAAATATCAAGAGGAGGCCTTAACGCCTTAACCTATATGCCTCATCGAGCGTGGTAAACATACACATAACAAAAAAACAGAAAAATTAATTTAAATGCACCTGACAAACAAGACAACCCCCGAAAGTTATTACTTATATATATTTAAATTTATTTGTGAATTTTATGATAATATATGAAAAATATTTTTCCCGATTCTGATGCAACACATAGCACTAATCACAAGTTTCTTTTAATTAAACGTGTAATACAGACTTTACTAGACATCCAGGTTTAGACACCACGGTACACAATGCGATAAGCTGTCACATCGACAATATTTAAATAAAAAAGGCTTATAATATTTTTATTGTTACTTTCTTCGCATAAACCGTCATGATGAAACCATGTGCCTAGCATTTTTCTATACTCCTAAATATAAGATATCGACAAATATTACGATACTAGAAGCTACAGCCCTAACGTAGTAACCGTCGGCCATACGTTCATTCACGAAAATGGAACGTAGCTATACACGCCTAATCTGTAGGTATGGCCTATCTACTAAGCGCGCGAGCGTTCTTATTATATCTATGTATCCGATCCTTACTGTTTCCAATGACCACGTCCTGAATTCCCCACAAACCTGACTAAAAATCCCTAATCAAAATCAAAAATCAAAATTCCCCACATTTTACCCACAAGTATTCATTAGAAAAATCTTTGCGAACCTGCTTTTTCGAGCGTATCTAGCAGTACATAACACACTAACACGTGTGTGTTCATATTTATTTTATAATGAAACGGGTTCTCACATTTAAGAATGAACACGAGAAATCTCTATCACTCATACGACAGGCCATTATAAGTAAATCAGGCCCCAATCCGTAAGTAAATTCAAAAAGAAAATGAGTCATTGAGCAATGAGCCGGTATTCATTTGAAAGTCAAATACTTCTTGTAGGGGAAGAACATAACATAATTGGTATATTTAGTTATTCATAATGAGACTTCAGACTGATCTCCATGGATGGAGGTCAGTCTGTACCCTCCGATGCCTGAGTTGCCTGCGCACGTGCGCCGGCCACTTGGTGAGCGTGTGCAGCCCCGTGTACTAGCTCGCGTCGCAGTGATGGCACTTGGACGTTGGCTCCTTATCGATCAGACGCAGATATCGCCCAAAGCACCCGTGTCCGGTAATAATCTGCGTCAGTCGATACAGGAGGCTGCCATGTGGCCTCTCTAGCCAATCCCCCATGATAGGTCTTACCGCCGCTACGACAGCGTGCCCTAACAGTTCGCTACCACGAAAAAACAGGAGATGCTTATACGGAAATGCTATAATGCTAATACTATTCTATATCTGAATTTTTAAATGACAAAACCTTAGATGATTGATTGTGGAGTCTGTTTCTCTTGATGATTTGTTGGACATTGCTGTTGGCTGGACAGTGTGTATTTGACATTACCTATATTTTGATATTATGACATTATCTACCTGCTAATATTGACATGAAATGATTTATTGCCGATGAATCTCAGATAAATTATATTAATGTTATTAATAGTTGAATTTGCACAATCTCGAATTATTAACATTTGAATTATCTATATTTGTGTACTAAACCCAAATAATAAATTTTGCATGCCATGACTGGTGATAATACAATGTACCACTGCTATGTTTTTTATTACCATCTGATTCTCACTTGTATTATGCAAATAAATGATTTGTATTGTATTGTATTGTAAAAAAAGTTCCGAACAGTTGTGAAAAGTTGCGAAAAGCATGAAAATAATGCCATCGTGTGTATTCGCCCGTGCACTTCAATGGGTATGCGCTGGTAATTAAGGGGGTACCACGCGTAAACTAACCGCGGTAGTTGCATACCAGCGACTGCCATGGTGAGTTTAATAAGGGTAACAACGTACAAATCGCGGTAAATATAAAAATGTTTCCTTTCATCGGTCAAGTTTATACCTATTATTTATAGTTTCGGTTTAAGTTTACTTTTTGCGCCCTATCGAGTTTTTTTTCTGGCCTAATGGCAGCTGTGAGTGCTGTGACGTAACTAAAGACGTATATTCACCTCCCTCTAATAACAGGTACAGTATGGCGTCAAATACTATTTTCTTTATCTTTCTTACTACTATATTTTTTGCGCCGTTTCTAAGAAAATAATGTTCTTAATCTGTGAACACATCGGAGGTCTTGTCATTTCGGACCTTAGTTTCGGACACATATTTCCGACTCTTATGACCTTCATAAGACGCTATGTGTGCAAAGTTTGGTTTTTCCACAGGTTTTTCAAACATGGCGCCGTTATGGCATTGTTTTAAATTTATAAACAACTAGCTTTTGCCCGCGGCTCCGCCCGCGTGGATGTCGGTTATCGCGACCAAACAAAGCCTATGTCCTTTCTCATGGTCTAATCTACCCCTATACCAAATTTCATCAAAATCGGTTCAGTGGTTCAGGCGTGAAAGCGTAACATACAGACAGACAGACCGACAGACAGACAGACAGACAGAGTTACTTTCGCATTTATAATATTAGTATGGATTCAAGATATTTTTCGCGGAAAGTTGTGATTGAAAAAATGCCAAGAGGATTATCAGAGGTTTTACGAGCTAAAATAGTAACTTTGAGGGAAGAAGGATACACCACGAGAGTAATAGCACGCAGACTTACTATATCCCAAACCTGTGTCGTGGCTACGTTGCAGAGGTACCACGGAATGGAGAATTTAGCTGACCGACCCCGCAGCGGTCGCCCAACTGTTTTGACAGCTGCCCAAAAGTGTTAAGGCGTGAAAGCGTAACATACAGACCGACAGACAGACGGAGTTACTTTCGCATTTATAATATTAGTATGGATGTCTATTTAAGTCTATGGTCTATGATCATGTCGCTTCATCAGTCATGTCATCTCATCTGTCATTTCATTTCATGGTCATTTCTGTCAAAATAAGTTACAGAACGGTTTGTTAACGTATTATTTGTTATTTTATTTTTTACAAGAAGCTGCTTAACGAACTAAAATATAATGGTAAAGTGTTGTGTCCCGACCTGTTCTAACGCATCATACAAACGTGATGCAGAAGTTACCTTCCACCGGTAAGCATGTAATTATCATTTCACTATTGTTCACCCGTTTTTTTGTTTTTATAGAGTTAGCCATGCCTTCTTTGTCCTTTGAAATTAAAAGTTAGGTAGGTACGTTAGGTTCTTAAGAAAAGAAACTGTTTAAACTATTAAACTACATAAGATTTATTTGAAAAAAAAATCTTGAAGTTGACACTTTTTTTATTACACGGTAACTAGGACCATTAAGTAAAGTCTTATTTTGTATGTTCATATTAATGATGGTTGCTGGCTCTGAAAACTGTAGAAGAGATTTCTAGGAAGATTTGGAACCAATGCGAAAAATGTATGCCTCTTTCGTACTCTTGACTCTTGAGTGTGTTGTCCTAGTGCGGCTTCAGCTCATTTCTATTCACATATTTTTTTTTAAAAACACCCACCAATACACTGTAGACATTTAAATCTCTATGATTTCTCATTTATTTGCAGTTGCAGTTCTTGCAAAAAAAAGTGTCCTTGATAAAGCAGAAAATAAAATTTGAATGAATTTTACAGCATTAAGTATGCCAACTATACAAATCAAATTCATAGGGTAAAAAGACACTTCTCGGGCAGAAAGGAAACTTGAACCCGCAATCTTTCCCTTACAGGGGAATGCCTTGACCAACTCGGCTACTGAGACACGCCCAATGTGATTAAAGATGGATAAAAATAGAAGGGAAATTTGAATCACATCGAGTGGGTCTCAGTAGTCTAATTGGTCAAGGCATTCCCCCTGCAAGGAAAAGATCGCAGGTTCGAGTCCCACCCAAGAGGTATTATTTTCCCCTATGTATTCGATTTGTGTAAAAAATATTATGTTCATACTCATTATCTCTATTTTACAGGTTCCCCAGTAATGTGGACCTAAGAAACCTTTGGATTGAAATTCTTAATAAAGGGGACTCGTGGCAGCCTAATTTAGGCAGCACTGTGATATGCTCAGCACATTTTGAACCTGACTACTTATGTAGGAGAAAACTACGCACAACTTTGGTACCTGGTGCGATCCCAACAATATTTGAAGTAGGAGTCACACCAGATGTGAGTTTATTACATAGTACATCTATATTATTACTAGCTTTCATATTAGCATCTATATTAGGCTCCGCCCGCGTGGATGTCGGTTATCGCGACCAAACATAGCCAATGTCCTTTCTCATGGTCTAATCTACCCCTATACCAAATTTCATCAAAATCGGTGCAGTGGTGTAACATACAGACAGACAGACGGACAGAGTTACTTTCGCATTTATAATATTAGTATGGATTATATAATTTGCAAATTGGAAATGTTTGTTCACGATGGACGCAAACACTAGGTACTGAACGGATTTTGATGTGTTTTTTTTTTATTAGAGAGGTCTTGATCAGACTTAAAATCTTATGTGAGCCTGGTACATTGGCATGAAGTACCAGGCTCACGGAAATTTTAAGGAGCTTTATCTGGGTTGCGGGAACAGGAGCAGTGTGTCCTAAACCTTTCGATTTCGAACTTAACGCGGACGAAATCGCGGGCAAAAGCCAGTTGTTGAATAAACTTTATTTAGTAATGTGCTCAATTAATTACTCTTGAATAAATATTTTAAAAAAATTATATGAAAAAAATGCATAAGTATAAAAAAGTTTCACTTCAAAATTAAACTAAAATAATCAAATCTTTTATAGGATTGGGCATCATCATATTCAAGCTCAACTGTCATTCGCTCCATATCTTATGGTGTTGATATACCGACCATTCATACCTCTACGGTAGACCATTCCGTAAGTAACACCCATTTTTTTTAAATAACACCTACTTTAAAAACATTTCTCTTACTTATATTATAACTCTTGCGTTCCATGATATGCAGTAATGTTTGGGAAATTAATATGATTATGATGGTATGGTTTGGTATCACGGGCTGTTGTCCGCAACTCCACGACAAGGCGCGGTTTTTGCGTGAGGGTGGGATTTTATTTGATCCACCCCAACTCGTTGAAGAACCCCAGCTGGGTATTCACGCTGCTGGTGATCTCCCGGAGCGTACCTGTGTTTCTGAAGTACATAGCCCTGTATGTGGCGGTTTCAGGACAGTTTAGGAGCACGTGTGCCGCAGGTTCGTCCTCGTTCATGCAGGCTCTGCAGAGAGGGCTGTCGGTGATACCTAAAATATAAAGATGTTTATTGAAGGAACCATGCCCCGTGATGGCAGCCGTAGCCGTGCGTAGTTGCCGTTTGTTCAGTTGTCGAAGACGCCTGGTCAGTCTATTATCAAGCACAGGGATTGCCTCCCTGGCCTGTCTGCATACTTCCAGGTTTATCCATTCTCTATTGTGTTGGTCTCTCGTTCGTTCGTTCACTATGGTTATGATATAACATACCATACCTTTGAATTGTGAAATGACCTCCTGTGCTATGGTTTTCCTAAGCGACTACAATATGTGTGTCTTGAAGAAGAAGAGCATAAAGGTTTATCTACACCTATCAGGGCAGGGCCGGGACATGGACGGCACTCATCGCGCCTCCCTGGCCGTGCCCGGACCGGCAACGGAGCTTCACTGCCTTGGTCTAAGCACACGTCACGCCTCGGCCACGACCCTGTATGGATTTTTTTTATCGTGCGATAAATCCCCAAGGATACCACCCCCACGGAGCCGGTGGAGGTGGTTATGTCGGACTCGAACCGACTAAAACGCACGCCGTCTTGGGTCCTTGGTTGCCGGAGGTGAGATTACCAAAAGCATATCTCTCGCTCCTTCTTCGATCTCCTTCGGGTTGTGGGGACCACAAGCCCCGGTTACGGGGAGGCGCACTTGGCGCCGCCGCCGCGGCCTGCTTCTGCTAGGGTGACAGGCGGCTCCACCGGTCACCCCCACGACCCTGTATGGATAGACCTTTGAAAGGTTTCTACAGGGTCGACAGTATGAGTAGTGAGTTATTGGGCATTCTACCCCACCTTAGTTCCTTCGGTTATCTTCGATAACCTCAGTCACGGTGGGATAGAATGCCCAATAACTCTCTGTAAAATCATTTACCTAAGCCAACGTTCCACATTTTAATGCCGTTCAATACACTATGGACCGTCCATTTATTCATTGCACTGCTAGTAATCGATCCTGTGACATACTGTTCTGCCACACCCACAGACACACCGACCACAGACCTTAACAACACAGTCTTTGTAACTGTTGTCTATGTAAAAATATATTAGTTTTTTCTAGATTCAACTATTTGAATACAGATTCTTTTAAATTCTTCTTGGACTGTGAAGTAAAATGTGGCTATAGGCTTATAAATAAAAACTTAGTATTTACACATTATGCTATAGGTATCTATTTATCGTGTCTCAAAGTACACATCTGTTTTGCATAATTTGCACAGTTTCTTTTAAAAAGACATATCTTTTCAGTATCAAAATATGTCAACAATGTATAATGCAGATGAATCAAAAATCCGACAACACTGCTTTAATACATTATTTCATACATGTCACTACTTTTCTATAGGTCCAAGCATGTCACAGTATAATTATTGATAATAATTCGAAACATTAAGTAAGTTCTAGAAAATAGATTAATACAAACTACAGTGTGTAGATAATATAAAAAAAATTAATAATACTTGTAATGCTGATGTGATTACAAGTACGAATGTTTAATAACTTGCGTCTGTTATATGGTTACGCACCAACCATACTCTAACTGATCGGCTGGAAGCCACATTAATTA
The DNA here is from genome assembly GCA_914829495.1 of Eilema sororculum. Taxonomy (NCBI): domain Eukaryota; kingdom Metazoa; phylum Arthropoda; class Insecta; order Lepidoptera; family Erebidae; genus Eilema; species Eilema sororculum. Next base: position 3,360,486 of record OU618560.1, on the reverse strand, counting down.
CTTACATGACATTGTTTTTATTTAGGTCTTCCTTTTAATCCTCTGAAGGACGTAGTGCACTACGTGGCTATGGTAGCTCGATGCAAATGGTAGATATTGTGACAATAGAATATGAGACATTCTTCGCGTGTGGGAACGATGTAACGATGTGTGTGTGTAACAGGTGTGCAAACTGCTGACTTAACGCTAGTCATAGCTTTGTATAAAGGTACGCTATAAACTAGATAATTTCCTGGGTACGTCGGCCAGTTAAAAATAATTAAATACTTACCGGGTACTAACGGTTAGCTTATATTGGTTATGTAAAGTTTGATCTGTCGTCGTTTATACCTAAATAAACGATTACAAAGGATTTTTAATAGAATACCGTTAACCATACCTTGTATCAAAATTAAGAAACTGAGCATCATATTATATCATTCTCTCGGTGCACCATTCTCTCATGGAACACAAAATGTTAATACTTATAAACATTTCAATTATTAAAATAATAGACACATTGTTAGATCTCATTCAAACCAGGTGCAAATATTTACACCATGTGGGAATCGAAACCGCTACCTCCAAATCAGTAGTCGATCCACATTATCACTTGACCACAGAATTTTTTATCGCTGAGTAAGTAAACTAACAGATACCTTGTTTCCACACACACACACACACACACACACACACACACACACACACACACACACACATACAAACCGTGCAAAGCAATTTGAAACTTCTATAATTGTGATGCAAATTACATTACAATGTGATAAAATTATATACCGCTATAAACTAGATAATTTCCTGGGTACGTCTACCAGTTAAAAGTAATGAAATACTTACCATGTACTAATGGTTAGCTTATATTGGTTATGTAAAGTTTGATGTACATGTTTTTTTTACATATAATCACGCCTTTATCCCCGAAGGGTTAGGTAGGAAGGTACCTACATAAACTGTCAAATTTTACTTGTGCATAATGTATGAGTATATTATTCTTTCATAAATACTTTTCATGTACTTATACCATATACATCAACATATACTTATCAACGACAATCAACGAACATACATAAATTATAATTACATTTTATACGTATCATACATAAATCATAATTCATAACATTCGTCGGAATTAATCGGAATTAGCTTTGACGGTGTTGGTAAAGACATGGTTTTGTATTTCAATTGTAATAACAAAAGTGCAATTAAACGAAATGAGTTTTCAATCACTTTGATTGAAATAGTCATAAGTAACATAAATTAATTATACACCTCTATAGATAAGAAGTTAAGTTTCATTTTGTTGGGAGGCGGTAATTGCTGAATTGATACTTTTTATGTATAAAACCCATAAATTTTTCTAACAAATTACATTCGCTCCAGTATCTTCCAGTGATCTTCCCCAGCAGTAAAATGTGAGTAAGTGCTATTAAATTAATTATTATTTAGTTAATAATTATCCAGCTGAGATGCTTGGATTAAAATCCTGCCGGCTGATAATTATTAATTATTATTTAGTTAATTATTATCCAGCTGAGTTGCTTGGAAATTTTCCTGCCGGTTGATAATTATTAATTATTATTTAGTTAATTATTATCCAGCTGAGTTGTTGAAAATTTTCCTGCCGGCCGATAGGTAATTATTATCGCCTATTCAGAAAACCTTGGGAATATATTTGTTTATAATTTGATTGGATTTTAACAGGTCTGACTCAGAGTACGAGAGCGCATCCATAGTTTCTGCAGCTGCAGCAGCACCGAAAAGGAAGTCGAAGGGGTCGTCGAATCCGAGTACAAGTGGTAAACGTAAGCTCACCAAAAGCTTACGGGACTCATCGCCTCCAGACTCATTACCAACCATCATCGGTCAAAAACGGAGTTCGTCTGAGAGGTATGTGTTTGTAATTAATCGTAGTTAATAATATTTAACATTTTTATTAGTCCTTATTCCATTTAAATATATTATCAATAATTTAAAATTGTTAAACTAACTTTAAGATCTTCACTAATATTTTTTATACGTAGCAATTGTGACGATTATTCAAATCAAGAGTACTTATTTAGAATTTTAAATTGTTTATTAATTTTCAAACTACTTTCGGAATAAGTATAATTAATTATTTAGTTTACCTAAGATGTTGCATTTAATCAATCAATCAAGAACTTATGTTAGTCACAAAAACAGGTTTTATTTAGTGCAATACAATGTTGAAGTTTATTAATTCATAATTATTTTACTTTTTTATAGGAAGAAGAGACCAGATATCTTCAACATACTGAAGTCTGAGGAAGGCAACTGCGCGGATAATCGACGCAGCCCTGTAACGTCGAGCTTCACGAGCCGTGTCTCCACGGGAACATCTCGTCGCACTGTCAAAACTAGCGGCGAGTATTTTGTAGATATGAAACTCTACAAAACAGTCGACTACGCGTCTCATGAGCCCCAGCTTCGATACAAGACAGCGCTTGTAACAGTAAAATTGCAGTGTGACGAGGCGTCATCGTCTTGGGAGGCTCTACAGGGCTTCCTAGGACAGGCTTTCTCTGACTTTAAGGAGTCGGAGCCTGTTCATTACAGTGAGAACATTTTAATAAAATAGTTTTATAGTGTAAATATGATTTCCTTTTAATTTTTTTCTAGTGTTAGAAGTATATTTTTAGTAATAATATGTAGTGTGTTTTGATATTATAATTTTTATAACTCTAGACAGTGTGTTGTGCAGATTTTTCATTTTATTTTTCCATTAGTAACTACCTAAGTGGTGTAGGTATTATAAATAAGTAATAATGCCTTTTTGTACAGCGTGTAACACATCTGTACCTAGTAAATTATGGGTAGGTCACATGCGAAGTAATTCACATAAAAAAAGTAGTCATACAACAAAACATAGCGAAGGTGTAGAAATAGTGAGTTCTGCATTTCGTAATCGCATAATAACATTTAAATTATTACCAATTCATGACCTTCAGCTAGCATCAGTGGATAATTTTTTTTATGATATTCGTAATAAGTTAAAATCCCTTTTAAATGAATATGTTAAAAAACATACATGTCTTAAAATTAATTTCGAGCTATTTGGTATGTTCCTAAAGTTTAAAGACAATTCTCAAGAAGTAAAATCATTTGGAACCAAAAATAAAATATTGTACAGTAATTTTGATTTTGAAAAATTATATTCTGAAACGGTTAGCTATTTAAAAGCAAGTATTGAAGAATTTGAGGGTCGCGACAGTGGATGGACTTTTTTAAACCACTTGTACGTTGAGGTCAACCTCAATAAATACCAACCACTTAGTGGTTCTAGTTATATTCCTTTACCCAAATCTATTCAGGCAAAGAAAGCGTGTATAAATATATTAAACAAAGATGAGTATTGTTTTTTATGGTGCGTAACTGCAGCATTATATCCAGCTAAGAAACACCCTGAAAGAACTTCATCTTATCCTAACTTTAGAGAATTATTTGATATAAGGGGAATGACTTTTCCTGTATCGTTTCGTGATATTAAAATTTTCGAGAACAATAACCCGAATATAAAGTTTATAATATATGGTCTAAAAAAATGTAAAACTTTTGTAGGTCCCTTATATAAGTCGGACATTAACGAAAAATATAGCGGTAAAACTATACACTTACTATTTCTCGAAAATAACTACACTTCTCACTATTGTTTGATTAAAGATCCTTCTAGGCTCTTCAGAAGTCAAGTCACATCTCATCATAGCAGACTGTGTTTGTGTGAGTTATGTTTGATATTTTTCAATACTTCTGAAGAACTTAATAACCATTCATGTGGAGGTGTTGTTACTATTCTTCCTGATAAGGGTTCGATAATTAAATTTAAGAACTATGATCGTAAACAAAACGTGCCTTTTTGTATTTATGCAGATTTTGAGTCAATGTTAGAAACTAATCCTGAGGCCAACTGTTCCAGTGGGAACACAAATATTTTGCACCGTCATGTACCGGTTGCTTTCGGTTATTATGTAGTTTGTTCCGATAGCCCTAACTATAATCGGTACGTATCATATCGGGGACCTGATTGCGATAAGCAGTTTGTCAACTCAATATTTAAAGATGTGCAAAAAATATTTGAAATCATGAGTACTACAGTCCCAATGAAATTTTCAACCGAAGATAGATTTGATTTTGACAATGCAACTCATTGTCACATTTGCCAAAATTTAGTTTTTTCCGACAAAGTGCGTGACCATTGTCACCTAACTGGTCGTTATCGTGGCGCTGCACATCCATTTTGTAATTTGCAGTATAAGCGCCCTTCGTTTGTACCCATATTCTTTCATAACTTAGCTGGGTATGACTGTCATTTATTTATAAAAGCTTTAGGTGAGGTTCCAGGTGATATAAAGATAATACCTAAAACTAAAGAAAATTATATCTCATTTACAAAGTTTGTACCAGTTGCAAATAACCAGTTTTTTCAACTTCGCTTTGTTGACTCTTTTAAGTTTTTGGGAACAAGCTTAGACAAATTAGCAGATACCTTAAAACCAGAAATGTTTAAATATTTACGAAATCACTTCCCATCTCAGAATGAATTTCAGTTACTTACTCGCAAAGGTATTTATCCATATGAATATATGAACTCATGGGAACGGTACAGTGAAAAATCACTTCCTCCAAAGAAATGCTTCTATAGTTTCCTAAACGATCAAGATATTTCACAAGATGATTATCAACATGCATATGCAATTTGGTCAACATTTAAAATCAAAGATTTGGGAAGTTATACAGATTTATATTTGAAAACTGACGTGCTTTTGTTGGCAGATATATTTGAAAATTTTAGACAAACTTGTAAGCTACACTATCAGTTAGACCCAGCTTTTTATTTAACTGCACCGGGCTTATCTTTTGATGCAATGTTATTAAAAACAGGCATTCAGTTGGAACTTATTGATGACTTGTCCATGGTACGCATGTTACAGAATGGTATTAGGGGAGGAGTATGCCTCTGCTCTCATAGATATGCTAAAGCAAATAACGCATACTTACCTGATTATGTACCTTCTGAGCCTGATTCCTACATCGCATATATTGATTGTAATAACTTGTATGGATACAGTATGTGTCAATATTTACCACTGTCTAATTTCAAGTTTCTTGATCAACAAGAGATTAATAAATTAGATATAACTACAATAGCACCTAATGCAGAATATGGTTACATACTAGAAGTGGATTTAGAATATCCTAAGCATTTGCATAACTTACACAATGATTTACCATTTTGTTCCGAGAAGTGTATTCCACCAGATGGAAAAACTTTCAAATTAGTTCCTAATTTATATGATAAATTTAAGTATATTATACATTACGTTCACTTACAAACTTGCTTAAAACATGGATTGATTTTAAAGAAAATTCATCGTGTGATTAGTTTTCGACAAAGCCCATATTTAAAACAATATATTGATTTAAACACTACACTAAGACAAAAAAGTTCATCTGTATTTGAACAGGATTTTTTTAAACTTTTGAACAACAGTGTCTTTGGTAAAACCTTAGAAAATAATGAGAAGAGAGTTAATGTTCATTTAGTTACTCAGTGGCAGGACAGTAAAAATGTTACTAAAAAGAGGAAATGTGCACAAAAACTTATTGCTCGTCCAAATTTCAATAGTGCAACGGTTTTCACAAAAAATTTGGTTGCTGTGCAATTAAATCCTGATGAAATAGTTTTAGATAAACCAATATATATTGGTTTTACAGTACTAGAACTATCGAAAAGCCACATGTATGACTTTCATTACTCTGTTATACAACCTTTTTACAAAAATCGCGTACAGATGTGTTACACGGACACTGATAGCTTTGTATATCATATACGAACACATGATTTTTATGCGGACATAAAAAAACATTTTTTGTCTTACTTTGACACCAGTAACTTTAGTACAAATAATCAATACAAGTTGTCTATACAGAATAAAAAAGTTCCTGGGTTATTTAAGGACGAAATGGGGGGTAAAATCATAAGTGAATTTGTGGGACTTCGCTCAAAGTTATATTGTATTAAAACGGAGGATAGCACCATTAAAAAAGCAAAGGGTATTAAAAAAAATATTGTTCGTGACTTTAATGTTGTTGATTACAAAACCATACTTCACGAAGGTAATGTTGTTCATAAAACGAATGTCTTATTTAAATCAATAAAACATGAGTTGTTTACATGTTCTGTAAAAAAAATAGCACTGTCTGGTAATGATGACAAAAGAGTAATTTCTAAAGATAAAATTGCCACTCGTGCGTGGGGGCACAAAAGTATTTTTAATTTTTAACATAGTTAATAGACTTAAGCTAATTAGGTATATTTAAATAATTTCTTTGTTAGAAATGTGAAATAAACTAATTAAGAATAATTTCGTTTTGTTTTAATTTTATCATAAAATATCTAATGTCTATTTTTAAAGCAGACCTAATTCATCATTCACATTACAACATGTTTGAAATTCATAAGAATTTCGCAACTATTAAGTAGGTACATAACAATAACATTATGCATGTGCAAATTATTGAATGGTTGAATTTCAAGTTCTAACTTGATCATCATACCAATACGTCATCATTCACGTTACAACATGTT